>CAUZLF010000399.1:0-171036 GCA_963580285.1 Lucinisca nassula | reverse complement strand
GGGAATTCTTTAGAACCGCCTTGGCGAGACGGGTAACCACAATCTAATAAGACCAAGAGCTGTCACTATAGGTGACCAAGGCCCCCCCCCCCTCCCACCCCCGTAGGAGCCAATTTCTGAGTTTTTGTAAAATTTCAAGGGGAGATAATTCATCCAAAATGACAACAGAGTTATTGCCCTTGGTCAGAATGTAGCTCTTGTGATGGCGAATAAGTGTGTGAAGTTTCATGGGTCTAGGTCAAATACTTTTGAAGTTATGATCAAGGTTAAAGTTTTTGTGACGGACAGACAGACAAACAAACAAACAAATAAACAGACAGACATACAGACAGGGCAAATACTATATGCCCCCCGAATCATACCCCTGTAAACCCCACCCAGCAGGCACACGTCGCTAGGGCAACGTCATGAAGTTGTACCGACGTGGATTTGACGTCACAATTACGTCATGTGCCTGCTTGGCAGTTTTAGTTTAGGCCTATAAAAGTGGAGTTTAAGCGTCAAAATTATATAGGCGTTAACGATGTGCTACTACGTGTCATGAATTGTATGACATCTCTTTAGCGACATTTAAACCTTTAAGCATTTGTACCTTGGCAAGCTCTATTGACAATTGAGGAGACAATCCCACCAAGCTGGTCGTAGTTGGGAACCTGGAACGCATTGGCTGAGTCAGGATCATCGGCGATATTATGAAGCTCATTAACATCGACGCCACTGCCTACACCGATAGCCATCATGGATATGTGGTCGCTTCTAGCGTTGTTGGCCTCAGTCTGGGTTTGGGTCGGATTGGCACTCCGTCCGTCAGTGATTACAATGCCTGAAGAAAGAGGACTACAATTACGATAGAACAGCCGTGTGTAATATAAGAATCTGATATGGGGTTCTGTTGTAGATGAGCGTTTCCAACCCGAGGGATGACCGTGCTGAGCGGAACCGAGGCTACGCCGAGGTTCCGCTCAGCACGGTCCTCCCGAGGGTTGGAAACGCCCATCTACAACAGAATCCCATATTGGATTCTTTTTCTTGCACAACACCTCCGGTTGGTTTTGACAGCTCGCACATGTATATTGTTTACAAAATAAAAGTAGTGCGGAAGTAGTTCCGGCAGTTGAATAGAATTGAAGCGCATTTATGTTAGCTGCCTGGGTCGGAACACCAGGGTCAGAACACAAATTTCTATCCCAGGGTAAAATCACGGATTTCCTTGTCTGGTGTGCAAGAAAAATGCGTTCATATCTCCAGAACTAGAATTTTTCACATGCAAAAAAAAAATGTTATTTTTCTTATTTCTAGTCTAAAAATAGATTGTGGGTGCTCGTTAGAACCGCCCCAATATGGCGGTTCTAGCGAATTACCATAATCTATGTTTTGAGCAAAAAATAAGGGAAATAATGTATACCCCAGTAAACCTCAGTTCTCTCTATATAAAGAATGGTTTGTAGGTGGTGTTCATTACACAGACTTAAGGTTTCTTTTATAAGATTATGAGGAAGCATAGTGCAAAGTGTGGAAAATCATAAGTAGACAGAACGTATTGAAGCACGAAAACTTTTTAGACTTCAAATTAATTAAAAAAATAATAAATAAAAAATAAACCTTATTAGAATTTTATAGACCGAAACAGATTTATCACTCTTTGTCGCAATTTTAAATCACATTTTTTATGGCAGTAAGACTTGTGGTTAATAATTTGGAAAGTTTAGTGGTGGTACAAGGCTTGAATTTGCAATAAACAGCGGTCGTGCTTTGTATGGGCCTTTATGAAGTTTAGGTAACCAATATAACGTACGTAGGGAGCTTGTCTTGGCCTTCTGTAATACATACAGCAGACTTGGTAGCTGAATGACAAATGTGGTCATCAACTACAGCCCCCTCTACAGTCAAAGCCTGCAGTTCATAGGCCTTAGTACCACCAAGCTCTTGCTGATGAGTGTTAAAAAAAGTAATAATGGAGACGTCAATCCATGACGATATTGTTAGCGGCCTTGTCTGTTGGAGCTAAAACGAACTTTTTATGAAATTCTTGAATACCTAGTTTAAGGTGAGGTAAAGACGTCTTAGGTTTAGGAGGTAATAAGTTAGTATTTTTTGAGTAGAAAGAAATGCGTTTGTTCATTAGTTTCAGAATGCTAAGTTTCCATTCTTTAATGGCTTTATGCTCATTATACTCTCGTTTACACCACCGAATACCAAATTCAGTCAAGGCAGCAGCGATTTCTTCCCCACTCTTATTGAAATCCATTTTAGAAGAAAATCGATATTTCGATCCTTTAGAAATTATATTTCGTGTCCTAGAATCAGGAATATTTTTTTTTTAAATATGACCAGCAGCAGGTTAGCTATACCCCGAGTTTTTACAATCTCGGATATCAGGAGTGTTAGTATCAATATCAAGATCTGAAATTAAAAATAATAGATCTAACAATTTTGTCGTATTTATAGCAAATAATTGGTGTTTCAGTATTTTGAAAATAAGCAGGAATGGATGAAATCATCGAACTGTCCCGGAAGATACTCGGTAAAGCAATAACATCCAAACCCTTATTAATGAAAGATAGTTTGATGTAATGAAGTTTGTGATTAATTTCAGAATTGATGAAAGGACGAAGAGCATGCTGAGTATAACCTCTAGTTAAAAGAGCAGCATCATATAAATCTTCTGTTTGTTTAATATTTTTGTTCAATGCATATTATTATGTAGAAGCTTATGAACACCTTCTCTAAAATCTCTGGGATGTGATATGATTTTTTTTCTGTTCTGTTCAATATTTAAGATATTGTTGTTTATATTTTCATGTCAATAAATTATCCTCAGTATGAAATTGTTTATTTTGTTCAACATTTTTGTGGGATACCTGTAACCTGCTAAACGTTTTGTATACATAATGACATAGAATCTTTAAGGACAGAATGCACCATGATATCAAACTTGTTCCGCATTTTTCACAATTTACATTTTCTAAATCCTTTTTATATTTCACATCTTATGTGACTTTCTGTCTTTTTAATAAGCTTGCAATTTTAAGAAATCTACAATTAACTGTAGAGATTTGTTTTTGTTTCAAATTAGTATGGTAAGGCCATTTATTTAGATTTTTTTTTTCATCAAAGACTAGACACAGCCCTGGTTAATTGTCAGTAAACTCCCTTGGTTCATCTCCAATAAATTTATGTCTGTTTGTTTGTTTGTTTGATTTGAGGTTTAACGTCTCCATCAACACTGTAAAGGTCATTTTGGAGACGTTGCTTCCAATTTTGTGGGACTTTTACCCGACATTGTGATGAAATGACATCTCAAGCCCTGCCGCCAAATGAAACCAATAGGGTTTATTAGCATGGTCCTGGACAGGCTTAGATCCTCTAAGCGGTTTACCAGTACCTGTGTGCGGGCCGGATTCAGCTCTGCGTGGAAGCATCGTGCAACCCATATATTTCTTCAAGCCCCTATGGGCGGGGGCGGAAATTTATGTCTGTAACAGATGTGAAGTGAGTTTGTACTCATTAAGCATCATGGTCAATCATTTACCTGTCGGTTATTGGTGAGCAGAAAATGAAAATTTTGAGCGAAATACATATTTAATGAATTAAATACGCCAAGAATAATACCAATGAATTTTTGTGAACGCTGACTCGTAAATTGGGCAAGGGGCTGCTGCATTAGCCAAGTAAATCCTTTTTAAAAACAGTTTTAATGGACAGCAAATGTTTTTCAGCTTTCCCGAAAAATGATTGTTTGTTTGATTTGAGGTTTAACGTCCCCGTCAACACTGTAAAGGTCATTTTGGAGACGTTGCTTCCAATTTTGTGGGACTTTTACCCGACATTGAGATGAAATGACATCTCAAGCCCTGTCGCCCAATGAAACCAATAGGGTTTATTAGCATGGACGGTCCGCCTCACACCGCGGTTCCTGGACAGGCTTAGATCCTCTAAGTGGTTTACCAGTACTAGTGTGCGGGCCGGATTCAGCTCTGCGTGGAAGCATCATGCAGCCCATATATTTCTTCAAGCCCCTATGGGCGGGGGCTAAAAATGAAAATTTTGTGTGGGTGCCTGTCTTCAAAGTGATTCAGTTTCTTAAATTGGCACCCAAATTGCATAATATTTGGCACAGAGTTTTTTTGTAGTCACAACTTGATAAATGTATCACATAATTTTGACATCTCATTCCATTTGGGATAACATTAAACTTTTGTTTAGAATGACCAATTAATTTCGTTCCAGAAAAAAATTGTGTAAAATGTTTCTTTTGAACAAGGTTGGAAAACCATCTGTGGTTCACTATTGTAGAGCATGTACTTGTGATACTATCCAAGGAAAATGGCTCTTGTTTAAGCAAATGGTAAGAAAAACTCATTGTTTTACTTTTTAATTAATAGCATCAAAAGAACTTTATTTTACAACATATAAAATAGCTTATATTAAACTTGAGTTTCTTAACTTTAACTTGATGTATAACATAATAGGATTGCGCATTGCTAAGGTTGAAAAAGAATCATTTAAACATGACCACTGTCCGAGGGTGTTGTCTATCCTTAAGCACTACATCTTTGTCCATGCAACACAAAAAAGCTTGTTGTGGGATTATATAAATGTAGCATCTCAACAGAGCGAGTATTTTAAAAGTCTGCGGTGGAAAGGTCGCTGTTTCTTATTGCCCAGTGAAATGGTCACTATTTAAGAGAAAACAGTGAAACGGGTCACAATTTAAGAGAACACAGTGAAAAGGGTCACTATTTAAGAGAACCCAGAGAAAAGGGTCACTTTTTAAGAGAACACAATGAAAATGGTCACTATTTAAGAGAACACAGTGAAAAGGGTCACTTTATAAGAGAACACAATGAAAAGGGTCACTTTTTAAGAGAACACAGTGAAAAGTGTAACTATTTAAGAGAACACAATGAAAAGGGTCACTTTATAAGACAACACAATGAAAATGGTCACTTTTTAAGAGAACACAGTGAATAGGGTCACTATTGAAGAGAACACAGTGAAAAGGGTTTGATTTTTATTTATTAAAGAGAACACAGTGAAAAGGTCGCTTTTTAAGAGAATACAGTGAAAAGGGTCACTATTGAAGAGAACACAGTGAAAAAGGGTCTCTATTAAAGAGAACACAGTGAAAAGGTCGCTTTTTAAGACAACACAGTGAAAATGGTCACTTTTTAAGAGAACACAGTGAAAAAGGGTCACTATTGTAGAGAACACAGTGAAAAAGGTCGCTTTTAAGAAAACACAGTGAAAATGGTCACTTTTTTAAGAGAACACAGTGAAAAAGGGTTACCTTTTTAAGGGAATACCGTGAAAAGGGTAACAATATTTCGTATTTCGAACACACTGTTTAGGGTATTTTTCGCAATGCTTTGTTCAAACATCGGTACCAAGTTGACCAGCGAGCACCCCTGGGCCCCTCCCCCACCACTATATGTATTTATGAGGCGGTCATGGTGCGGCGTAAAAGCCACTTGCCTTTCGAATGCGACCGCCCCTGATAAGGCCGAATCAAAGTTTCGTTTTAAAATCTTAAAATAAAACATACAAAACAGAGAACCGAAACACGTGTGTGTATGTACTCGTGTATTCAGCAGCGTTGACACCAGGCAAATAGGTAGCTCTTTCCAAGCAGACTTGAAGCTAGGTAGGTTTTGACTGCTTTGTACCCTGCAGGCACTCAACGTTGAATCAACGCTGAAACAACTTAAAACGCGTGTGCCTGCAGGGACATGTTTTGCATTCGCGTTAAAAGTAAAATCGAAAAAGAACATTTATTACATATACCATAGATCTTTTTTCCTCTTTCTCCTCTGTCTCTCACTTTCATCCCCTCTACAACCTCTTTTCTTCATTTCTCTGAGAGACGACACAAATTGGCCCACAAGGGTTGGCGTGTCGTTAATCAAAAACAATCAAGCAATCAATCAATCAATCAATCAATCAATCACCATAGATCCTTTATCAGTAAATATCATTGGGATTTACCAAAAAGACATGGTTTATTTTGTTATGGTTTGTCTTTGGGTGTTTGTGTCGCTTATATTATTTTATTTTGGATAGCCAACCTGTCTCTGGTCGGGCCCATTGGAGTCTAACTGTTGGTTTTCTTTTGCTCCAGCATTTCTGTTGTTTCTTGCCGTCGAGTCTTTACCGTTGTTTTATCTCTGTGGTTGTTTGATATTTGTGTTCAGGGAGATGTTGCACTGATGAGTTAGGAGACCTTCATGCGGACTGAAAAAATTATTTGTCTCTGTCGCGACGGAAGTAAGGGCGAGGATTGTGGCCACGTAAAATCGATTTAAGCCCACCCCCAGTGGAATTCGTTTCCACTGACCGTTCCAAGGTGGTTCTTCTGTCGCGATTATTTTTTGTTATGGTTTGTCTTTGGGTGTTTGTGTCGCTTATATTATTTTATTTTGGATAGCCTTTTGGGCATTTTGTGGGAAAGTAACTGTCCTCTTGGCTTTCCGTTGTTGGTGTTTCAGTTGGGGTCTGTTGCTTAATGTTTGTGTTTCTTTCCCTTTGGTGTCTCCCATGGGAGCTGTGGGTTAATTGTATCGATTCCTGATCATCGCCTCTACTTCTATTTTGGCCATTTTGTGGGAAAGGAACTGTCCTAGTGGCTTTCCGCTGTTGATGTTTCCGTTGGGGTCCGTTGCTTCATGTTTGTATTTCTTTCCCTTTGGTGTCTCTGATTGGAGCTGTGGGTTAATTGCATCAATTCCTGATCAGTGCCTCCACTTCTATTATGCGGAGAATGATTCATTTTAGGTGCCTTAACTTTGATCGAATAGACTTGCTCAAAAAGTCTTCAATTTTGCATAAAACGCTTTCCTACCTATTCTAGGAACATTAGGCCTGGCCCCACCACTCTGTGTAAACATGCTCTGTCGCATGTACTTGATGGCATCTGCAGTATTTGTTCCACCGCCCATATAACGCATGTTCTGAATTCCTGAAAGGACAAACATCATACTTTATTTCATTTATTAAAAATTTCACAACAGGAATTCATATACCACAAATATACATACAAATGTCAAAGGATTGAATGTAGGCTCAGCCTATATTTATCCTCTACTTGTTGGCTTTATATATATATATATATATATATATATATATATATATATATATATATATATATATATATGAATATAAATGTCAAAATCATACGAATCATCTACATCACGAAAACAGGCCTATATAATTTTGACGGGAGCTGTGGGTTAATTGTATCGATTCCTGATCATTGCCTTTCCCCCTCTATTTTCCATATAATTTTGACCCCCCCTTGAATCCCACTGGGGTTTACAGGGTTAAACCTTATTTTATTAATTTCTGCTCAAAAATGTTGATTGTGGGTACTCGCTAGAACCGCCTCGATGAGGCGGTTCTAACGAGTACCCACAATCAATGTTTTGAGCAGAAATAAGAAAAATATCACAATATGTCATCTTAAAAATGTCGTTTGTTTTTTCGGCGGTAAAGTTTACAATGCCTTTGCATAGGCGTGTTTTCGTAATGGGCTCAAACGAGACGACACATTATTATGTGCCTTTTCTCGCTAGAGCATTTTCCTTTTCTTATTTTTTTTTCTTTTTTGTTTTGCGGGCCGCATCGGGGGAAATGGATCTTCGAGCATTTACCCCAGCAAAGATTAAGATCAGCCTACGCGTTCAGGCTGATCTCAATCTTAGCTGGGCGTAAATGCGCACCGGCTTATCTAAGTCTTCACTCGGCGTATAAAGTCTTCACTGGGCGTATAGAGTCTTCACTGTGCGCTTTAAGAAAAGCTATTGCCTTCAAGCATCTTCGTGCAGTCGGCAATGGTTGTATTCTAAGCTTGTATGGACTTCGCTGCATGAGGAGCGCACATCTGCATTACCACGCGTTTCTCTTCAGCTGTAACGGAAAATTCCTGACGGTTTCTGTGATGTCATAAAAAGATACCGACAGACAGTCTTGTTCTCTTTATGTGTCGGATAAATCAGTGGACAGTTGCCAATCTTCCGTATAGCGATTCGTTTCTGATTCGCTAATTCACAGCCCCAGGCAGTGACCACCTGCTGATGAGTGCCACGGGAGTGGATTCGATTGGACCAGAATTATAGAAAGGCGCTACAATCTTGACACGTCAATCAATAAAAACGGTGAAAAGACAAAGTTTTCGTAAATCAAAGGATGCAAATAATCGGACGAGAACAGATAAGAGAACAAATTGAAGGGTATTGGGGGCAGACAGCCAGTTGCAGTTGAAGGGAAACGCGTAACAATATCCTCTGCTATGTAATGCTGCTCACCATTCATGGCATCCTGACGACTAGTATACATATTGAGTGGGAACTGTTTGGAAGGGTAGTTACTAAACTGTACCAAGCCAACATGAACCTTATTGGGTCCCACATCGAGTTTACCCACAATGCCTTTCACAAAGTTCTCCAGTTTAACAAAGTTGGCTGCTCCTATACTTCCAGACCCGTCTACCAGGAAAACGACGTCTGCTTGTTGGAGGCAAGCTGGAAAATCAAAATAGAAGTGAAGGCAATGATCAAACACGCCAAAATATTGTTGTTTTTTTTTACAAGGAGAAAAAGATATCCTACGAAACGAAAAAGTCACGAGCGAGATCATTCGCGCGGTTTTCTGGAAACATCATGCGTATCCCTCCAGTATATAGCCTGCGACGTAAAGTTTTCAGAAAAAAAATCAACACACTTTGCCTAGAATGACCTTTTTTTTAAAACTACTTAGCATCTGCCAGACTTGTTTAACAGAAAGCTGTACATAAGGTTGAAATTTGAAAGGGATATATTTACAAGCGTTCCGTCAAGTATCTGTGGTAAAGTAGTTTACATTTTTTATAGTATTATAACAGGTCTTTGGGGTTTTAATACAGTTACTACTTATATTTACAGTATATGACGAAAAATTCTTGTTTTAGGACAGAAACAAGAAATCATTTGCTCACCGTTTCCCTATCAACTGCGGAAAAACGTCTTTGGCGTCATAACGTCTCAATCGTCCAATCATATCTGAGAGGCTCATGGTTTGTTTGGTCGTCACCAACGATTATGCGACGTTGCGCGAGTCAATTTATTCGTTAAATGCCACTGATAATCTGGATTTTTTTTATTAAAAATGCACTGAAGAAGTAAATCGTAGGAAAAGAACATCACACTTACTTGTTGGGGCACCCAGAGAACTTCCTGAGGACGGCGTCACGGCTGCAAATGAATGTAGAAATAATTTAAAAATACATGTACATTGTAATTTATTCTATAATTTCAGACACTTGAAAGAGACCAAAAGGGGCCAAATATTCCATAGAAAATCTTCTCTGTCTGCTCCAGAGCTAGAATGCTGGGGCTCGTTCGAACCGTGGTGTTCATCAGGGATTAACTAGATGTAGAAAGCACGGAACATTTTAACGTATGATTAAAGGTACTGAATATAGGTAAAGTAGCCACAAACTGACTCATAATAAATTGTTTATTTTTTCTTGGTTTCCAGAATGTCTACCTTCTGTCGTATGGAAGAAAACTTAATATTCTTAATCACCGATATAGTCAATGAAATTATGTCGCATTTCACATCAGATAAAAACATCTAACAATTAAGATTTTGAATACGTTTAAATTATTCGCATTGAAAGATTTTTGTGCCATTATAATGCTTCATAACGTATAATCGGACACTCAACTCGTATGCCAAATCATTTGGCTCGCACTTAAATATTTCATTAACCTCTACTATATGTACCTACCTCCATTAACTCTTGTTGCTACAGGCGTTGCCAAGCTGTCTAAAGCATTGAAACTGCTTGCAATAAACTGGTTGTTAGGATAACCAGCCACGCCTGAAAGTTCCCCTTGACTGACACCCTGACCCACTCCTACTGTATACAACGTCACACCATTCTGTCGCGCGCGATTGGCTGCAGATACGGTCAGCGTCGGTGATGATGACGTACTTCCGGTTACGAGAATTCCATAATGAGGCACACCGGATCTCGCGCCATGTTGGGTGGTAAAAGCAGTGTTTGTTACGTAATTGATCACACCTGCTGTATTTGTTGTTGTTCCTGGCGTATACACAATATTTCCGATGGCATTTAACAACTGTTGTTGTGTGCTGTAACCATCTAGATAAAATTGGTTGTATACACCTTGGCTATAGGTGACAATTCCAACCCTAGTGCAACTTGGGCTTATATTATAGTTTTTTACATTGTTCTTAATAAACTCTAGTTGATGTAGAAAATTTTCTGTTCCAATGTTCTTTGAAGAGTCTAACATATACACTATATCTTGTTTGATGCATGCTTGTCCTGAAAATAAACAGTTACGCTATTTACCTCATGATTATCGTATTTTATATAAAATACCACTATGTTATATATTTAACTTGCTGGAATAGTTAAAAATTTGACCACTAAGAAGCTCATAAAGCTACTTCAATATCCCGATTTTTATGATATTTTTTATACTTCACAATTTGCATGCAAATATTTGAAATAAATATTGTTTGATCCAATATAGTTTGGTTTTGAATGAAGTTCCGGTTTTTGGGACCAACGACTTCATGGAAAAACAACAACAACAACAACAACAACAAAATATAATAATAAGAGTAACAACATGCAGTGCACTGAGTGAGATATTTGGTAAGTCTTGAAATGTTAATATATTTGACGAATCCAGTCTGTAGTTTCAATCAAGCCGTGTATGGTTTCCCTCCTTCAAAAGAATATCTGTTTTTACGCCGTTTTGTTTTTCAAACGGCCTATAGGCTTTCGTTACGTTTTATTCCAAGGTAGTCATCTCGTTACTATAAAGAGCACATACTTCTAAACATGGATATCAATTTACTTTAAAAGACCCTATCTGACTGAGATAAGTTATGGCCGACATCCAGATATGACCCCAAGTCATTGTAACGGAATCAACCATCAAGTGAAATAGCTGATGTTTTCATTTCTTTTCGTTTATTTTTTATTTCATTTTATTTATCTTTTTTTGTTTGTTCTTTTTTTCGCTTCTGATTGGGACCGTTCTAAAAAGGAAACGGCTTTTCAGTATTTGTTACAAAGTTGTCAATTCGTCATTATAAGACTGGTACCATTTACGGAAGGGGTCTTAGTTTATCAGGAATTCCATTTGTTGTGAAGGTTCTTTAGAAATTTAAAAGTTCACCTTTACTATATTCACCCATTTAAGCAACAGGCATATAACAACACCCTAAATATATTCTATAAAAAGGTTATCCTTTGGAAGCAAGAGACACACCACAGAACTGGAAAATATGAAGTGTACATGTTTTCGGGACCAGACTAGCTAGTTTCGGCCAATTAGGCCTCATCAGTGACCCTCAAATATTTTGAAATTTCCACAATGGAATCAATGATCCCAAAAGACAAGAAAATATAAACTACACTAAGATGGTTTCTTACGTATGAATCACGTCGTGAAAAAAGCTAAAGTTGTTTTCTGGCATTTGCAAACAACAAAAATATAGATTACCATATGCATTCGCAGTCTTATCAGCATTTTTTGTGTACAATACATGTAGTTTCCGTTTCCAAAATTTCGAGGCTGAACTAGCCTGAGCAAGTCGATTCCGTCTTACCTTGTGGCAGAAGCCTCCGTGGTGCAGTGGTTACGCTACTCGCCTTGTAAACCAGGGATCGCAGGATCGACCCCGGGCTTCTCCAGACTTTCGGAGGAGTCTTTAAAACCGAGGTCCCGTCTCCGTATGACCTTAGCTGTTGGTGGGACGTAAAACTCAAACACTCACTCACTTACCTTGTGGCAAACCTGAGGTGAAGGCAAGTGTCCGGAATCGAAACAATTACCTTTCATCTGGACGCGTTGTTCATGACGTGACGTCAATGGCGTCTCCAAAGATGTAAATGCATGGCGTTAGACTCGAAGACAGTGTTGAATGAAAGAATACATATACATAACCGCTGAATTAGGCGTAAGTTTGGTTATTGTACCCTCGCATTTTAATTGTTTTATCGCCATAATCATTTTAGTTCTTTTATTTTCATTCAGTACAACAGGTGGCGTCTATACAGTTTTTGTTTCAGCCAGCCTATGTGTCACTGCGCCCACTACCGTTTGCATGTTCTGTACGAGGATTGTTCAAATATGAATGCAAGTAGAACGTTTTCTCATGCACTAATGCGAAAATCACCTGGAAATAAATATCGCAGCGTAGAAAAACTTTTAACCTATACATTGTTACCAAACCTGTTAAAATCCGTCCACTTTAGCCACGTATATCGTTCGATAAACACTGTCTACTCTTGTATACTAATATAAAACATGGTTGGAAGAAGGTTAGAGTACGCCGTTGGAATACGGTCCTATATTAAGAATCGTTGTATTCTTGGTATACGGTGCAAAGACATTTTTGATGAAATATGTTCGGTTTATGGGCATAATGAAATGTCTTTTCCGACAGTTTTTCGTTGGTGTAAGATATACAGCTGTGGGCTAGGCTCAACAGAGGATGCACCACATGATCGTCGGCCGAAAAGAGCAACATCTGCCAAGATGGTTGCTAGAGTGAAAGACATAGTTGCTACCGATGTACGATACACCACTAGGCAAATAGCTAGTATGGTTGGCATCTCATTAGGAGCAGCTCATACAATTCTGAAACGGGATTTGAAAATGAGAAAGATCTGTGCTAGATGGATTCCCCATCTGTTGACAGATGAGCAGAAAAAGACACGCGTTCAGTGCGCGAAGAAGTTGCTTAAAAATTTTCCAAATTACAGTGCACGGTCTTTCGTTAATGTCGTCACAGGTGACGAAACATGGGTTCACTTTTTTGAGCCAAAACGAAAGATTCAGAACAAAATATGGGCAACAAAGTATTGCAAAAGACCATGCATTGCAAAGCCGACCATGAGCGTCAAGAAGGTAATGTATGCCATATTCTTTTCAAATCGGGACCCTGCTATTCAGGTTGCTGTGCCTAAAGGCAAATCTGTAAATGCGAAGTTTTGCAAGAATAAAGTTCTTCGAAAATTGAAGAAATATTTCAAAGAACGAAGACCCGCAACTGGTTTGGCCAATGCCAGATTGCTACATGACAATGCGTCATCGCACAAGGCGTTCATTGTGCAAGACTATCTGAAGCAGGAAAAGGTTGTTGAACTCCCTCACCCCCCGTATTCCCCTGACATTGCCCCGTGTGACTTTTTTTTGTTCCCGCGGCTGAAAAAATACCTTTCTGTTCGAAAATTTGTATAGCGCAAACACCTCGGTTCTGCAATATTCCAGTGCCTTCATAGTATACATCGAAAAGACTACCAAAATGCATTCGATGATTGGATCAGAAGACTGAAAGTTAAAGGGGAATACTTTGAGGGGACAAAATAATTTTTTCATCGAAATCTAGCACGGAATCATTTTTATGTGCTTAGTTGCATTCATATTTGAACAGTCCTCGTATGTTAAATATGTTCTATAAAAGGGTTATCCTTTGGAAGCAAGGAATGCACCACAGAACTTGAAAATATGAAGTGTGCATGTTTTCTGGGCCAGACTAGCTAGTTTCGGCCAATTAGGCCTCATCAGTGACCCTCAAGTATTTTCAAAATTCCACAATGGAATCAATGATCCCAAAGGACAAGAAAATATAAACTACACTATGATGTAGGGCAGGGAGACGTTTCACCGCCGCCACACATTCCCAGACACCAGCTGTAGTGACGTTAAATATGTTCTATAAAAGGGTTATCCTTTGGAAGCAAGGAATGCACCACAGAACTTGAAAATATGAAGTGTGCATGTTTTCTTGGCCACCACAGAACTTGAAAATATGAAGTGTGCATGTTTTCTGGGCCTGTACTGAACTGTACAAAGAATTAGATGAAAAATTATCCATCAGCTTTATCAAAATGCATGTAATATACAGTTTGTTGACTCAGTCCATTTTAAATATGGGGTTTATAAACCTCTGGAGGATGAACATCCGATAAAGAAACGCGTGCGCAAGCGCACTCGTTTCTTTATCGAATCTTTAACCTCCCTCGGTTTATAAATCCCATATTTAAAATCGGCTGAGTAATAAGATAAAATTGACTAGGCGGAGTTATCGTTTGAACCTGCCTTTGAAATGTTCTTTTAAATTAAAAGGTAAGTCAACTCACCCGATTGTGTGAATTCAACTGTAACACAAACAAAGCCGTGGCGAATATGGCCATTTGGTCCGCATGCAGAAAGCATACGAAAGGCACTCTACCGAATCTTCTGCTGGACTCGGCGAATTTGACATATATTGACAACACCTGAATTGCTCCGCCAGTGAACTTGTAGTACATTTAAGCAGGGTCGGATTAGATTCGCAGTCTTCTGTGCCTTCCGGGATATCCAGAAGGCTCTCGATAAATCAAGTGACTTTGGACAGAAAGAATCTTCCGGGGATAAAAAAATACCACAACAATATTCTTAAAACATTCATTTTTTTTTCAAAATAAAAACATTTATCATATGACGTCGCGTCTGAGAGTGTATTAACGCCATGTAATATTTTCGATAATCCACTAGTGGATTAAATATGCAAATTAGCTAGATACGTCCCGTAACGTTACATGTACGACGTCCTTAACGACGTCGCGTTTACTGATGGCGGGATTTTGACATTTTTGTAAACAATCTTGAATAAAATACGTTTTAAATGTCATTATGATAAATAGAATCTTGCATTCGTGCTCATGTATTATTGGATTTATTAAACTCGTTGAGGAAAATGAATAAAATGCTCGGCAAAGCATCGCATTTTATCCCTTTTCCTCAACTTGTTTAATAAATTCAATTAAGAAATGAAATTTATTTTTCTGCAGTTCATGGAAGTATGAACGCAGTGGGTCGCGCTCAAAGTAAATGAACCCCGAAGGGGTTCATGTAAACTTTGCTAGCGACCCACTGTCGTTCATACTTTCATGAAAAGCAGAAAAATTAACTTTATTTTTTATATTTATATTATATGCCCCTCATCACTGGGCGAAAAAATGCTTGTAGGGCAAACTTTCAAAGCTGAAAAACATTTACACGCTGTTTTTCTACAAAGAGCGGAAGAGCGTTGACGTCATCAACCCCCGTAGAGAACAATGGTTTAGAATGACGTCACTTAACGTCACCGAGAATCATGTGATTCGATGCGTTCATGGACGTATGAACGCAATTGTTTTCTATAGGTTTACAATATACTTTACACTGGAAATGTAAATATTAATACATGAACACTCATGTAAGATCCTCTATTTAATAAATGCTTTAAAATAAAAGCCATTGAAAACAAAAGATATTGCTAAAATGCATACGAATGTAAGGATGTTTTTGTTTGATTTAAGGTTAACGTCCCCGTCAGCACTGTATAGGTCATTTTGGAAACGTTGCTTCCAATTTTGTGGGACTTCTACCCAACATTGAGATATAATTGACTCTCAATCCCTGTCGTCAAATGAAACCAATGGGGTTTATAAGAATGGACGGTCCGACTCTCACCGCTTTGCCTGGGCAGGCTTGGATCCTCTAAGCGGTTTACCAGTACTCGTGTGCGGTCGGTTTCAGCTCTGCATGGAAGCATCATGCAGCCCATCTATTTCTTCAAGCCCCGATGAATGTAAGGATGCACTATACTTACTTGTGCAAAACATTCTTCCGAAGTAATTTGGGCCGAAACTGTTTATAGTGAATAACATAATTATTAAAGCAGATGGCTTGTTTTAAAATCGAGAAAATTACAGATGTATACCTTTTTGATGTTTCACTTTGTGCATTTGAATTAGATGTGTCAAAATTATGTTCAATGCTGTCGAATTGTCATGCATTTGGCGACTTTTCGGCTTCTTTCCGCCATATTGAATCACGTCATCCTCCCAATCGCCCAAGCTTTTGAAAAGCAGGTTTTGAAGAGCCTTCCGGACAATATTCGGCGCCACTTGCTTTAAAATTCTCAACTTCAGAAGATTCTGGAGGCCCAGCACGACCGAGGGAGAAATGATGTTTTGCGAAGATCGATTGAACACAGTTGAAAAAATATATAAAGCTTACCAGTTATTTGTCTTTTATCTGCAATAGAAAATAATGAAGAACTGCATAAGAATGTATATGGAGTGGATACACCTAGTCTATTTGGCGCCATTTTTCACAGAGGAAACAATTTTCGGGATTTCTTTTTCGCTTCCCTATAAACCCAGTCCTCCGACTAAAGGACCAACTCCTACATGTAAAGAAGAAAAGACGGTCCCAACGAGCACCCAAAGCCTATGTTTGCAGTATAAATAATAAAAAATTTCGTGGGTTTTAATCAGAAAAGTAGCCACTTTTAAATGTGAAAAAATGCACGGGTGTGTTATCGTAAGGATAATTAGCCCTCAATAGTTCGAACTTCCCCTAATTCGAATAAGTTTCATTGTCGCAAAGGTATTCGAGTTACTGAAGTTGTGACAAAGGTATACGAGTTACTGAAGTTGTGACAAAGGTATTCGAGTTACTGAAGTTGTGGAAAAGGTATTCGAGTTACTGAAGTTGTGGCAAAGGTATTCGAGTTACTGAAGTTGTGGCAAAGGTATTCGAGTTACTGAAGTTGTGGCAAAGGTGTTCGAGTTACTGAAGTTGTGGCAAAGGTATTCGAGTTACTGAAGTTGTGGCAAAGGTATTCGAGTTACTGAAGTTGTGACAAAGGTATTCGAGTTACTGAAGTTGTGACAAAGGTATTCGAGTTACTGAAGTTGTGGCAAAGGTATTCGAGTTACTGAAGTTGTGGCAAAGGTATTCGAGTTACTGAAGTTGTGGCAAAGGTATTCGATTTACTCGTGGACTGAACAAATTATTCATTACGATAACACATCCGTGTGATATAGTGCATTTTTCATACCTCAAAAAATATAATTATGAAATATATGATGAAAATTTGTGATACTTTTCTTATTTTTACTCCAAACATAGGTTTTGGGTACTCGTTAGAACCGCCTTATTAAGGCGGTTGTAACGAGTACCCACAACTTATGTCTTGGAGCAGAAATAAGGAAAATAATGATTACCCCCGTAAGCGCCAGTTTTCTCTATATAAAGTGGGGTTTAGGGGGGTCTTTATTTCACGGACTTATTCACGTGATGTGTCTAAATCGCGACGGAAATAAGGGCGAGGATTGTGGCCACGTAAACTCGATTTAAGCCCCATCCCCCCGCCCCCCCCCCCCACCCCCAGCGGGATTCGTGTCACTGACCGTTCCAAGGCGGTTCTTCTGTCGCGTTTTATTTTTGCTATGGTTTGTCTTTGAGTGTGTGTATGGCTTGTATTATTTTATTTTGGATAGCCAATTGGCCATTTTGTGGGAAAGTAACTGTCCTTTTGGCTTGCCGCTATTGATTTTTCTATAAGGGTCTAGTTGTTTCGTGTTTGTGCTTCTTTCCCTTTGGTGTCTCTTATGAGAGTTTGGGTTAATTGTATCGATTCCTGATCATTGCCTTCGCTTCTGTTTTGCCTGTGAATGAATATACGTAGTAGGAAGTATGGCGAGCCGACCAAATGCTGAATTAGGCTATTACACAATGATAAGAAACAGCAAGTGTCAGTATAGTCTGTTGTTCCATATCATTCTGTCTGGGCTTGTCATACTGCTCTAGTTTATGTTATCAGTAAGTTTGCAGTCAGTTTCATGACTAGCCGATAACCTTAAATGAACTTAAAATTACCGATTTATGCGACAGTAAGCTTTTAAACTCAGAACGTACATCATTTGTCCGACCATCTGTCCGTCCTAGTGAATAAATGTCGTTTGACATATCCCAACAGCTTGAATTTACTTTCATGTTTTGAGAAAGAAACGATTGATTTGATATCACATCTGGCATGTGGATTAATAGGCCCCCGCTCATAAGGGCTTGAAGAAAAATATGGGCTGCATGATGCTTCCACGCAGAGCTGAATCCGGCCCGCACACAAATACTGGTAAACAGTTTAGAGGGTCTAAGCCTGTCCAGGAACCGCGGTGCGAGGCGGACCGTTCATGCTAATAAACCCTATTGGTTTCATTGGGCGACATTGGATGTCATTTCATCTCAATGTCGGGTAAAAGTCCCACAAAACTGGAAGCAACGTCTCCAAAATGACATGTACAGTATTGACGGAGACGTTAAACCTCAAATCAAACAAAACAATGTCTAGGTTGAGTCAGTGGAACTGGTGATATTTTGTGTCATGTAATATTAGCGCCCCCTCTATTTCTTCAGAAAATAAGGACGGATTGAGATAGGAATCCGCTTATCCAAGATGGGCAGTTGTCAGTTTCTGGCGAAAGAATGTGCACGGAATTTGCTGGCTTGGTCTACACTTTTTGCAACAATGACTTATAAAATAACTGGCAGACAAAGCTGACCAATATTGTCTGATTGGTATTTTAAAGGTTAACCTTTATCCCGCTGTTGAAGAGAATGACCCCGCCCATAGGGGCTTGAAGAAATATATGGGCTGCATGATGCTTCCACGCAGACCTGAAACCGGCCCGCACACGAGTACTGGTAAACCGCTTAGAGGATCTAAGCCTGCCCAGGCAAAGCGGTGCGAGTCGCTCCGTCCATGCTTATAAACCCTATTGGTTTCATTGGGCGACAGGGCTTGAGATGTCATTTCATCTCATTGTCGGGTAAAAGTCCCACAAAATTGGAAGCAACGTCTCCAAAATGACCTTTAAAGTGTTGACGGGGATGTTAAACCTCAAATCAAACAAACAAACAAAAACAAAGATCAGATCTGCGCTGCTCACCATGCAGTTTGTGAATTGAACAAGTATATTATATCAAGTAATTTGATTGGTTGTTAATCAGCAATGGCTTATTTAAAGCAACGGGATAAGTGTTAAACCTTCTGTCAGTGAGTGTTTGAGTTTTACGTCCCACCAACAGCTAAGGTCACACAGAGACGGGACCTCGGTTTAAAGACTCATCCGAAAGTCTGGAGAAGCCCGGGGTCGATCCTGCGACCCCTGGTTTACAAGGCGAGTAGCGTAACCACTACACCACGGAGGCTCCATAACAAGGCCGCAAATATAGCAACGGTATTGTAATAGAAACATTACAATAAAAACGACCAAAGGACAGATTCTTTACCCTACAATAGCCAAAATAAAGCTGTTACCATCCCCAATAATGGCAATAGTAAACCACTACAGAAGCTCAGCATGCACACGTCGCTGGGGCAACGTCAAATCAACGTCGGTGCAACGTCATGACGTTGCACCGATGTTGATATGACGTTGCATAAGCGTCATGACGTTGTACCAACGTTGATATGACGTCACACTTACGTCATGTGCCTGCTGGGAGCACAGCCTGCGCACGGTGTTAAAAAACATTGCGTGGTGTCTAAGATTTCGTATCCATAGGCTTGACCTCATAATTAGCCTAAGATTAACATCCACGTGCCGCCATCCATTTTCGTATGATGGGGAGAGGTAAAGGTGTTGTCTAGGATGCCAAACAGATATATGCTGAGCAAAGCCTTCTGTCCTTGCAATAGGTAAGTCCTTGCAACATGTAAGGGTAGAGGGGTGGGGTGTTCTTATATCTTCTGTTTCATAACTTTAATCTTCCTCTTTCTCCCCTATCACTTCCTTTTATCTCAACTACTATCTCTTATGCCTCCTTTCTCCCTTTCTGTGGGAGGAGACACAACATGACACGCAGCATTGATGTGTCGTTAAGCCAACACAATCAATCAAATCTTCTGGAAAGTTAACAACTTGGTTATACTTTTTATTAATTACTTATTTGTGGAATGAAAGAAATTTGAACTTTCTAAAATCCTACCAAATGCAGTTTTTTTTTTTTTTTTTTTTTTTTTTTTTGATTGTGTGGGGTCTAAGTTATTTAGACTTTAAGGTATATACAACTGTCAACCTGACACGTGAGCTAAAATTTACGGTTGTTCAGAATACCGACAAGTTTCTAGAAAAGCAACCCATAATGTTCCAAATTATATAAATAATCATAAAATATGTTTATTAAAAAGTGTATTTATGGTGTTAGAAAAAATACTTTATCATTTGAAAATTGCCTTTCAAAATGGTCAGTTTTTTAACATCGGCTTTTCCATTGTCCTTCCTAGGAAACATTCAGTTTTTACATCAACCTAAAGTGTATTCCTTGTCCTAGCAACGTCGAGAAGTGTTTTTTTTTTCTCCAAAAATTGCCATAATAACATTACATCCATCCTTTCAAACACCCACCGAACGGTCATGTTGGCAGCCATTACTGTGAACATGGTCGGTAAATTCTCCAGTTAACATGATTATCGCTGTCGAAAATATCCGGGATTTTAGGAAGCCTTCATGCGGACTGAACAAATTATTTTTCTAAATCGAGAGGGAAATAATGAAGGGCGAGGATTGTGGTCACGTAAAATCGATTTAAGGCCCCCCAGTGAAATTCGTAGGCGGTTCTTCTGTCGCAATTTATTTTTGTTATGGTTTGTCTTTGAGTTTGTGTGTCGCTTGTGTTGTTTTGATTTGAATAGCCATTTGGTCATTTTGTGGGAAAGTGTTTCCATTAGGGTCTAGTTCATGTGTGTGCTTCTTCCCCTTTGGTGTCTTTGATGGGAGCTATGGGTTAAATGTATCGATTCCTGAACATTGCATTCACTTCTATTTATTCTAAATGTTTTTATGCCCAGATCATGATTTCCTTTATTTTTGCGTTAATTTTGTAAAAACTATTATGCAAAGAATGGATACAAGAGGGGAAAATGTTTGTTTTGTCCAAAAGACATAATAACGATTTGACAGAATGTTATTATCGCTACGCTGATTTACTTACCCCTGTGTTAAATTAATCCATTTTGTTTGTTTGTTTGATTTTAGGTTTAACGTCCCCGTCAACACTGTATAGGTCATTTTGGAGACGTTGCTACCAATTTCGTGGGACTTTTACCCGATACTGAGATGAAATGATACCTCAAGCCCTGTTGCCCAATGAAACTAATAGGGTTTATAAGCGTGGACGGGCCGACTCGCATCGCTTTGCCTGGGCATGCTTAGATCCTCTAAGCGGTTTTCCAGTACTCGTGTGCGGTCGGATTCAGCGCTGCGTGGAAGCATTATGCAGCCTATCTATTTCTTCAAGCCCCGGTGGGCGGGGGCGGTTAAATTAATTCATGCGTAATACTATGTACATGGCTGACAATGTATAGTGAACTCTAAATGTTGATAGGTGTTTTATCGGCATGAATATAATGTTATAATGCCAGTATGTGGAAACATCACATCTCGTCGTTGCTAGTACGAACACAAGCGTATATATATTGGTGTAAAGATGGTATGTTTCAGATGAAGGACAATGGAGAAACAGACATTCAAAAATGGACCATTTTGAAAGGTAATTTTCTTACAAAATTATTTTTCTTTTTTTTTCTTCCAACACCAAAAATACGTTTTTGATACGCATGTTTGATATTTAATCATTTAATTTGGAAAATTATGGGTTGTTTTCTCGGAATATGTCAACATGCTAAACACCCATGAATTTTACCCCACGTGCCAGGAAGACATTTTGGTAGTCCTTAAGGTTTGCACATTTTTTGAACGTATTGCAGGAAATATTTTGGGAAGTGGGAAAAAGGATCTGTCATGGAGATAGGGAAATATTTTGGGAAGTGGGAAAAAGGATCTGTCATGGAGATAGGGACAGAAGGACTTTCTCTGCAGTAAATCAGTTGCTTTGTGGCCATTCAATCTTAAATGATCACCACGCAAAGTTAAACAAAGATATGTCAAGTTTGTGCGAGACATGCAACATGAAAGAGAATGTAGATCATTTTCTGTTCCACTGTCAGAGATTTAAATCAGAAAGGGATACTTTAAAGTATAATGTTGAAGAGATTCTGGGCAGGGTGGATGTGAAATTGGTAACAGACATTAACCTGAAAGTGTTGACAGGCATGATTGAAGACATGAGTAAGCAAGGAAGGAAGGAACTGACAGATGCACTGGTGGAATTCATCAGGAGCACAAAAAGATTTTGAAGTGCATTGTAATATAAGTATCATGCGTTTTTCACATAGTGAAATGTACAAGTGACTTACTTAAGTACCAGGAGATCATAGGCAGCGATAAACTGCCTTATAGATATACAACAACAACAACAACAACAACAACAACAACATTTTTACAGCATTGGTTGATCGGGCAATGGTTAAATCAAGCGGCCCAATCGCGCCATATAGAATGACTGGGCGACAAGAATGACAGATCATGAAGAAGGAAGGTTTACGAGAAAATGTAGGACTCTATTCAAACATACCCAGAGGGGGCTTTCCAATGATGGATATGTGCTGAAGTCAAGGAAGCATATACCAAAAGACATTTTACACGCTCTTGCTGTTGTTCATACGGCTAGAACTGTCTGCGTCACAGAAATACTGAGAACTGTGTATTGTAGGTGAAGGAAAAATGCTGGGTTGCTGTCATCAGCAACTAAAGCTTCATCACATACAGTCGAACTTCAGTGGCTCGATCACCTTTGGGACCTCGAAAATCTGTTCGAGACAGGGGTAGTTCAAGCCACTGAGGTTACTGTCAGGAGGCATAACGAGATACTTTTAGACATCTTTTCGGTGTTCTATAATGAATATGTATGCTTTGTGTACTCATTAGAATCGCCTCATCGAGGCGATTCTAATGAGTACACACAACATGCATTTGCAAGATAAAAGACTAAAATCTCCTTAATTATCCTCCACTATTTCTTATGTAGAGGATTTTGCTAGGGGCTCAAGAATGGGTTCGACTCCTCCATGGTAAACGAGCCATCGGTGTTCGAGCCATCGAAGTTCTACTGTACTTTGTCGATTGTAATAGAAAAAGAAACAGACAAGAGTCGTTACTTGAAGAGCTTATCCAGAGTGTAAAAATATAACTCTACTGATTACACTGGTTGGGGGGGGGGGGGGGGGGGGCGTAACAATTAACTATATATTTGTATAGACAGGAGACAGGTTTTCGTAAGTGAACTTGGCAAACTTTTTTGTAAATCTCAAAATTTTTACTTTTTCGACTGTGCAGAAATTAATAACACTTATAAAGACATTGAGATGTTAAAACAACTTAATGTAGAACTCTTCAACTTTAGAAGAAACACAGTTTTGCTTGATTTCCTTCATTGGTGGAACTTCTTTTGGTTTTGTTTGATTTGAGGTTTAACGTCCCCGTCAACACTGTAAAAGTCATTCTGGAGGCGTTGCTTCCAATTTTGTGGGACTTTTACCCGACATTGAGATGAAATGACATCTCAAGCCCTGTCGCCCAATGAAACCAATAGGGTTTATTAGCATGGACGGTCCGCCTCGCACCGCGGGCCGGATTCAGCTCTGCGTGGAAGCATCATGCAACCCATATGTTTCTTCAAGCCCCTATGGGCGGGGACGAAACTTCTTTTGGTAAAGAGATGAATCCGAAACTGGAGTTAAACAAATGCACAGCCATTGAGCACATGACTGTATAACTGCAACACCCCCTCCTTGATTTCACCCCTGTCTTTTTGTGTTAATTTATTAGGTTATTATTCTGGTTCGAGCCTCGCTCGGGTCACATGTGAGACGCCAAGTTCTGCAACGGAAGGTCAGGTGGTTTTTTTTTTCTCCGGGTACTCCGGTTTTTGCCCACCTCTGATTAACGATCGGCTCGATATGAGTGAAATAATCTTGAAAGGGCCGTAAAACCAAAACCCCAAAAAATTAGGTTATTAGGCTTCACAAAGTAGGGCCTGTGTTGATTTAAAAAATAAAATGGGACAAGCTAGGTCTAATAAAACATTAGCATCCTGGGTAAAAGCTGAAAACAGTTTACATCATTTGATTGCATTGTGACTTTTGATAATGAGTCCTCGGTAAATCTTGGTTATTAGGCGAAACCAGTGCGTCAGCTGAAGTACACGACCCGCCGGAAGCTTTTAGCTTTATGAGTGTTACCATATATGGGTATGGCGGCCATTTTGGTCATGTGACCTGGACCTAAAACGGTTCACCCAATAAATGCGCCTTATCGAAAGGAGCAAAAATATATCTTATACTTTAGTACTGTATTCTGAATCATTTGCAGGATAAAATGCATTCTTACTTTTCCAGTACAAAAGCATATGTGTCAAAAGTTGACCTAGGCACAAAGTATGTCAAGGTCAACCCAGGGTCACCATTTTAGCACTTTATGATGGGCCTACGTCCCAGATGCTATTTATCAAGTTTCGTGGAAATCTGCCCAGTCCTTCTGGAGAAGACTATTTTTGAAGGGGTTTTACCATATATGGCTTGGCGGCCATTTTGGTCATGTGACCTGGACCACATGAGCAAATTTTGGTTTTACCCATCCCATAGAGGCTCCATATGAAATTTGACTTCAATCGGCCCAACGGTTTCCGAGGAGAAGCAGTTCGAAAATTTTCACATTTTCGCCTCGGCGAGGCTATACTAAATGAAATGTAATATTTGGCAAGTTCATTGGTTAGATCGCATTGATATCTATCAGTATGCCAAAAATTATTTAAATATTCGAATCGGTTAAGTCACTATCACCAATTTTCACAAACGGGTTACAGACGGACAGAATGACACGGTGATTTTAGGGCACTCTTAGAAAATCAACCGACTTCAGTCGGTCGCTTTTTCTGCGGGTCGTGCAATCAACTGTTGTGACTTCTGTCTGTGCAGTAAGTTTGGACAGTCCTTCGTATGTCCTGCATAATCCAGCAGTCCATCCCAGAAATTTGTTTAACTACAACAAGAAATATCTTTAAAAAAGATATGCGGCGTAGATTTAATTGGAAGGTTGTTTAGAAACCAGTGCTTCAGCTGAAGTGCACGACCCGCCGGATGCTTTTAGCTTTATGAGTGTTACCATATATGGGTATGGCGGCCATTTTGGTCATGTGACCTGGACCTAAAACGGTTCCCCCAATAAATGCGCCTTATCGTAAGGAGCAAAAATATATCTTATACTTAGTACTGTATTCTGAATCGTTTGCAGGATAAAATGAATTCTCACTTTTCCAATACAAAAGCATATGTGTCAAAGTTTGACCTAGGCACAAAGAAGGTCAAGGTCAACCCAGGGTCACCATTTTAGCAATTTATGATGGGCCTACGTCCCAGATGCTATTTATCAAGTTTCGTGGAAATCTGCCCAGTGGTTCTGGAGAAGACTATTTTTGAAGGGTTTTTACTATATATGGCTTGGCGGCCATTTTGATCATGTGACCTGGACCCCATGGGCAAATTTTGGTTTCCCCCATACCATAGAGGCTCCATATGAAATTTGACCTTAATCGGCCCAACGGTTTCCGAGGAGAAGCAGTTCAAAAATTTTCACATTTTTCGCCTCATCGAGGCTATACTAAATGGAATGTAATATTTCGCAAGTCCATTGGTTAGATCTCATTGATATCTATCAGTATGCCAAAAATTGTTTAAATATTCCAAGCGGTTAAGTCACTATCACCAATTTTCACAAACGGGTTACGGACGGACAGACAGACATACCATATATGGCTTGGTGGCCATTTTGGTCATGTGACCTGGACCCCATGAGCAAATTTTGGTTTCCCCCATCCAATAGAGCCTCCATATGAAATTTGACTTCAATTGGCCCAACGGTTTCCGAGGAGAAGCTGTTCGAAAATTTTCACATTTTTTTCGCCTCGGCGAGGCTATACTAAATGGAATGTAATATTTCGCAAGTTCATTGGTTAGATCTCATTGATATCTATCAGTATGCCAAAAAATGTTTAAATATTCCAAGCGGTTAAGTCACTATCACCAAATTTCACAAACGGGTTACGGACGGACAGACAGACTGACAGAATGACACGGTGATTTTAGGGCAATCTTAGAAAATCAACCGACTTCAGTCGGTCGCTTTTTTCTGCGGGTCGTGCAATATGAGCTACAATAGTGACAGCAACAATTGTCTAGCTATGAAATGGTTTACTGTAGTCAAACAATTCAGATGTCACGCGAGGAAAAATAGCTTTGCAGAGGGTGGTGTCCCGCCTGTTTGAGCTAAGGTCAATGTAAAAGGTCAATGTTAAAAACATGACCTCATTTCAAGAGCATATGATCTCAAGTATATGCACAACAAATAAGAAAACGTTATTATTTACTGTTTTTAAACACAAATTCTAGGGTTAACATTTAGGGTTGTCGCTATGGTGAACGTAAACGCATAGACGGACGAACAAACGGACGAGCAGACAAACGGACGGAAACTTGATCTTATGTGCACCTAACTAAAACTCAAATTACACTTATTCCTTTTCAGAATTTATATAACATTAATGATATTCGAAAATGTCCATTTTGTGTTAAAATGGAGGACATAAAGTATGCTGAAGACAAATGATACACTGCAACTTTTATTTAGCATATATTGTAAATTAAACATCTGTCAATTTGTAATGCGATTATTACATGTTTTTGTCATGCTATATCTCTTTATTGGTTTCATTGGGCAACAGGGCTTGAGGTGTCTTTCATCTCAATGTCGGGTAAAAGTCCCACAAACTTGGAAGCAACGTCTCGAAAATGACCTACACAGTGTTGATGGGGACGTTAAACCTCAAATCAAACAAACAATTCCTTTCGCAGAAAATTCTTCTTTTCGCGAAAGGAACCTTCCTTTCGCGAAATGGTTCCTTTCGCTATATAGACCAACCACGTGAAATAAGGTCAAAATAGCTATTCACCGCAGCAGTTACAGAATTCACTAGAATCACAATTATACATATGACGTATGGTCATCAAAGGACAAGACGGTGAGCAAGCCGAAACTGTATATATTTTTCATTCATGTCTCACAAAAAAAAAGAAACATCTCCTAGGTAAAAACTTCGGTAAACTGTCGTATTTTTTGAGTAGATTTATTTATGCAAATCATTGACCAATGAAATGGTCATCTCCTTGGACATGGGTTTTATTGACCAATGGAGTAACGAAAAATGTAGGACAAAAGCAAAACCATAACGGCTACGCCGTAAAAACTTCCGGGATAAACTAGAACAAGTTAGCGCTGGGATTTCCATCATAAAGAAAAACTTTTTTGTGGTATGAAAGAATGCACTGTGTCACATGGATGTGTTAAAACTATCGGTGAGGCGGTTGAGCAGAAATAAGAAAAATATTACAATTTTTCCTCTTAAAATTCTCTTTTTTGTCGGCGGTAAAGTGTACAATGTATTTGTATAGGCGTGTTTTCGTAATGAATGTGTTTATCAGACCGACACCCAAACACGCCTATACAAATACATTGCCACCTTAATCGCCGAAAAAGCGAAAATTTTATGATGAAAAATTGTGATATTTTTCTTATTTCTGCTCAAAATATAGATTGTGGGCACTCGTTAGAACCGCCTCATCGAGGCGGTTCTAACGAATACCCACAATCTATATTTTAGAGCAAAAATAAGAAAAATAAGGTTTACTCCTGTAAACCCCAGTTTTACTATATAAAAGTGGGGTTCAAGGGGATCAGAATTATGTAGGTGTGTTTTCGCGATGAAAAAGAATAAAATGTATGTTCTACTGTTTTAATTGATTTTGTTTAACTTGTTTTCAATGTCAAGGGGTCCCTTTTTGTGGAGCATTTGTGAATATAAAACGGCATAAATATGTATATTTGAACTCAGTTTTTTTGTCCCCGTCAACAATATTTCAGTCAATTTCGAGACGTTAATATGAGATACTAAAATAAAGATTTCTTAAGCATTGCCCGATCTGGCAAAGCTTATTATTAAGCATTGCCCGATCTGACAGTTCAGAATGATACAGTCTTAATAACTTTGCACCCACACAATTAAAAAAAACAACAAACAAACAAAAAACAAACGAACAAACAAACAATGCACATGGTTAGATTTTAAAAAAAGAAATGCAGCGTTATTTCCCATAATCGATTTTCTCAGACCACTATCAAAATGAGCATTTTATTGCTGAAAAATTCCAAAATTGGAAATGGGCCTTTCAAAGCTACTTAGATTATTAAGCTGAATTCTTTTTTTTTATAAGTATAAACAGCTCAGATTTTACCCCTAGTAAGGTTCTACGCCTCTTTGGACAAATAATAAACTCCACTTCGAAGAGCTGTTAAAATCAGCCGAAAAGTTTGTTTTATCTATATACATATGCAGTGAAATTTTGCTGTTAAGACCAGCTAAAGCTAAAATTAAGACTTTTTCATCTTCAAAAATAATTTTTAAAGGTTTCGGTTATTCTTTCCTTCTTTTATCTACACACATTGTCCTTTCATAATAGACCACCCCTGGGACTGTTCAAAAGTGGTCTTAAAGATAACTATTGAACAATCCAAAAGGTGGTCTGAATACAGGAATTATACTGTATATTCAAAAATAAGGCCACTCCTCTTACGATGCAACTTTGGACCAGCCCCATAAATGATCTTAATAAATAGAGAGCTCTTTGTATTTTCAAGACGCAATTCATCGTGAACTTTCAGATGTGGTACCCTGCAGGCACTCAACATTGAACAAACGTTGAAACAACGTTGAAAACGGTGTTTCAACGTTAGTTCAACGTTCAGTCAATGTTTTGTGCCTGCAGGGTATTCAAGGATCGCTGCCACAGAAAATAGTAAATATTATTCTCCTACCTGTGTCAGATGCCCTTGTCACAAAGACAAGGGCTGCCAAGATGGCTAATCTAGCGTTCATCTTGCCATCGAAATTCGAAATGCCACCTATTGCTATTTTCAGACTGTTTATAACTGATGTCTGACACTGACCTTGACTTGAGATAATAATCTACAGGCCGTAAAATGTACTAGTGGATCCCAGATTTTTGAACATAAGAAGATAAAACTTAATATTTTTTTTTTTCAAAATTATTTCAATAATTTCGATCCGATTGTTAATCAGAGGTGGGCGAAAACCGGAGAAAAACCACCTGACCTTCCCTTGCAGAACTTGGTGTCTCACAGATGACCCAAGCGAGGCTCGAACCACAGAGAGACCTAATGCTCTTAACCACTATAGGCCACAGAGGCCCGTTAAAATTTCATTGTTAGTTTATACTGATTTATTTAAGCTTATTTGAGGCGCTCTCGAACACTCATTTCGGATGTTATCTCGCGCGCGTTAGAGCGATGCAGTGACTTTTACACCACTGATACCTATTTACACCTGGGTGGAATGGGGCAGTGGCGTAACGTGTCTAGTCCCTATATAAATCGAAGCACTGACAGCACTGGTGAGTCAGTTGTCTCCGAATGTAGGCTGGGGAAATGGCCCTGAATGGGGACTTGGACTGTTTTGTCTAACCCTTAAATTCCTTTGCTTTAAGCAAACTGTGTAGACCATGATTAGACGCCGCAGAATGCGGCGTCTGATCTGGGTTTACACTGTTTGCCAGTGGCCAGGTGCAGGAGACCAGTCCAAAGTTTACAGATAACCAGTCCTTTTGACACTGCCCTTTGACGTCAAAGGGACAGGACTAGCGCAGCAATGAATTACCATTACCTGGATTTCGAACAAATGCTTTTTGTGCGGTCAGTGATGGTTTGTTTGATTAGAGGTTTTACGTCCCCGTCAACACTTTTAAGGTCATTTTAGAGGCTTTTTTTCCAATTATTTGGGACTTTTAGCCGACATTGAGATGAAATGACATCTCAAGCCTTACGGCCCAAACAAACCAATAGGGTTTATATGCAGGGACGATCCGACTCGCACCACTTTGGCTGAGCAAACCTAGACCTCCCGAGCGGTTTACCAGTACTCATGTGCCGTCAGTTTCAGCTCTGCGTGGAAGCACCATGGAACCCAATCTATTTCTCCAAGCCAAGATGGGCGGGGGCTGACGGTCAGTGATAACCAAGTGGATATTAGGAACATAACTCTGATGCATATAGTAATCAATCGACCCCTCAAAAAAAAAAATCGGCCTCAGCTGCAGCTGGTAATTTGAACGTCACTAAGGCCACAATAATAATAATAATAATAATAATAATAATAATAATAATAATAATAGAAACAGAGCCACGACAAAGTATCGGCCCCCGCCCATCGGGGCTTGAAGAAATAGACAGGCTGCACGATGCTTCCGAACAGAGCTGAAACCGACCGCACACGAGAACTGGTGAACTGCTTAGTGGATCTAAGCCTGCCCAGGCAAAGCAGTGCGAGTCGGCCCGTCCATGCTTATAAACCCTATTGGTTTTATTGGACGACAGGGCTTGAGATGTCATTCCATCTCAATGTCGGGTAAAAGTCCCACAAAACTGGAAGCAACGTCACAAAAATGCCTATACAGTGTTGACGGGGACGTTAAACCTCAAATAAAACAAAAAAAAAACCTTTGCACGGAAGCACCATGCAACACAATTTATTTCTCAAAGCCCCTATGGGAGGAGGCTGACGTTCAGTGATAATCAAGTGGATATTAGGAACATAACTATGATGTTTATAGTAACTTTAGGTCGATCGATAATCAATCCCCCCCCCCCCCCCCCACCCCAAAAAAAAAAAAAAAAAAAAAAACAGAAAGAAAATAGAATAACTCGGCTTCAGCTGCAGCTGGTGATTTGAAAGTCACTATGGCCACAAAAAAATAAAAAAATAAAATAAATAATAATAAGACAAGCAGAGCCACGATTAAGTACCGAAAGCATAAACAGAAAGCATTAGTGACATGCTCCACGGAAATAGGTCTTAGAAATCATTACGAAAATACGCCTATACAAATAAATTTGAACCGTCCTCGCCGAAAACAAATGAAAAATATAAGATGAAAAATTGTGATATTTTTTATTTCTGCTCAAAATATAGATTGTAGGTACTCGTCAGAACCGCCTCATAGAGACGGTTCTAACGAGTACACACAATCTATATTTTAGAGCAGAAATAAGGAAAATAAGGTTTATCCCTGTAAAACCTAGTTTTACTGTATAAAAGTGGGTTCAAGGGGGTGAAAAAATACAGGCATGTTTTCGTGATGTGAACACCCTTGAAAATCCTCATTTGAGGCGGTTCTAACAAGTACCAGACAGCAGTGTTAACTACGAGCTTCAATTGCGGCATTTATAATCAAAGCACTGACAGTGCTGATGGGGCGATGGCTTGTAATCTTTGGATAGCGTTAGACAAATTTTCTATCCGGTTAGTAGTTTTAAAAAATCAGGCTTAAAGAATATATTAGTTTAAATGGGACTAGAATATATTAGGGGTCACTGACGAGGCCTAATTTGATGAAACTAGATAATCTGACCCAGAAAATTTGTACACTTGACGGTTTTCATGTCGGTGATCCAAACCAGAATTCTTAACAGAAGGCATTAATTACAGCTCAGGTACGGAGGGACTGTTTGGTCAAAATTGTTTTCATTGTTATTGTTATTAATTTCCATTTTAGAAAAAAAGTTTATTTTTCTTTATCATATCTTGCAAGTATTAAAACTATATGAATTTATAAATGCAATATCCATGTTTACAAGAACATTGGAAACAAAGCAATCAGAATTTGTTGCAAATAGTTTCTAAAGTGGTATCCGTTTCATCACCCCCATATTAATAAAGTATCAATAAAATGGTTGTCACTTGATTCTCCGTTACCTATCCCCACTTAGAACACCTATGTAGAATAATTGCGGGATAGGAACAATTGCGTCTTAGGACAAATCGTCCCGATTTTGTGCTAGTTTGGGGGCAAAACGTCTCCAGTACGAAACGTCCTATTACCACGGTAGTCCCCAGTTTTACCCTCACTCGCTGTTATTAGATTGGTCCCACCTTAAAATCCTACTCGTTCGATTGTGCATGCCCTAAAATCACTAGCCAGTTCTATGCCGTCAAAGGAATGCGATAAGATATTTTCTATAACAAAAATAACTTCTTTATTGATCAGAAACACCCCCAAAAATGACATATGTGTATTCTTAACCAGGGCGAATATAATTGAACTCTGCTATACTTTCTAATACCCATTTTAGACTGAATGGAATCTGCTACCTAAATAAGCACAAAATCATTTCAAAATTTAGGGATGTCAGGTTGTTTGGGAAATAGCTAAACTGTTTACAAACAGCGTGATAATAATAATAATAATAATAATAATAATAATAATAATAATAATAATAATTATAATAATCAGACGCCGAAGAAGGCGGCATTTGATCTGGACCTGCCCTGTTTTACAATCACCCGCTATTTTTAGATTGGTCTGTCCTTAAAATCCTACCCGTTCGATTGTGCATGCCCATAAAAAGGACCAGCCAGTTTCATGTCATCAAAGAAATTCGATAAGTTATTGTCTATCACCGAAAGAACTTCTTTATTGATAATGACATTCTTAACCAGAGAGAATATAATTGAACTCTGCTATACTTTCTCTAACTGAGTACTTTTTTACCCATTTTGTACTGAATGGAATCTTGTATCTTATATAAGCACAATATCATTTCAAAATTTCGGGATGCCAGGTTGTGTTTTCTTCAAAATTTATTTTGAAAATATTAAATTATTTGCAAACAGCATAGGCCCAGGTCACTAGCCGTAGAAGGCGGCATTTGATCTGGATCTGCGCTGTTTGCCAATTACCCGTTTTGGATTTCCTGTACAAAATGGGCATTTTGCAGTAAAACAAAATTCACTCTCTTCTAATCATCCTGGGGCCATCGCCCCAAAAATCCAATCCTCGTCCTCTTTCATACATATCGTATTTACATTGACTAGCGCCCATGCTGTTGTAAGCGCATACTAATACTTTTCGAAGGAAACTTAGAGTGCAACATTCTGCATTCTGTTGAAGTTTTTGTTTGTTAAAATTCAGGTTTAGGGTCAGTATGGCTTCCAATTTTGTGGGAAAATAACATCTAAAGCCACCCAATGAAACCAATAGGTTTATATGCATGGAAGGTCCGACTCATACCACTTTGCCTGTCTCTAGCGGTTTACCAGTAAGCCTACTCATTTTCAGCTCTTTGTGGAAACATTATGTAGTCCTATCTATTTCTCCAAGCCCCGATAGGCGGGGGCCGCGTCTGTTGAAGTTGAAACAGTACCGAAAGATTACTCTGAACATATCAAATATATTAAAGAGCGACACTATGCTAACTTGTGTTTAAGGAACTCCTTGTTTTTATCATAAATGCCTCTTAAGCCAACTTTGGATATGTTTGGTTCCATTTCGAAAACAGGCCTATACAAATACATTGTAAACTATACCTCCGAAAAATCGATTTTTTAGATAAAAAAAACTGTGATATTTTTCTTATTTCTGCTTAAAATATAGATTGTGGGTACTTGTTAGAACCGCGAGGCGGTTCTAACGGGTACCTACAATCTATATTTCAGAGCAGAAATAAGAAAAATAAGGTTTACCCCTGTAAACCCCAGTTTTCCTATATAAAAGTGGGATTGAAGGGGGGTTAGAATTATAAAGCGTGTTTTCGATATGCTAATAATTCGAAACATGTCCAAACCCGGTAAAAGAAGCATACGGTTGCATCCAACCGTGCGCTTAATAGTGGGGCGGGGGCATTTTAGGGCTTGGTTTTATTATTAGAATGGACCGTGTGTGAAGCGAAGGTGTGGTGTAGCATGCATCACCCAGCCGGACTCGGTAGCTCAGTCGGATGCGCGTCTGACTGGTGGTCAGGAGGACGCGGGTTCGATACCTGCCCGGGTCGGCAACATTCTTTCTTGGAGATTGATCATGAAATATTTTATACGGTCATTCTATCCCTTCCGCTGATTCAAATAGTGCAGTTGAAGAATGTGCACTGTACTGGTTAACCGCTTACGTATAAGCCTGCCCAGGAAAAGTGTGTATATGTTAATTGACCTGCTCAAAAATGACCTAAATTAGTGTTGACTGGTCCGTTAAACTCCAAAACAAACAAACAAAATCATGCGCCACTGGGGCGTCCAACTGATATTGGCGCACAGTTGGACAAGGCTTGCTGTTCCTGTAATAGGCAATGGTAGAGGGGTGGGTTGTTGTTATTTCTTCAGTTATTACAATTCCATTATTTTTCCTCTGTCTACATTGTCCTTCACTTTCACCTCTACTATCTCTTTTCTCTCTTTTTCTTTGATTGATTGATTGATTGATTGATTGATTGATTTGACTGTATCGGTCATTTTGGAGATATGGCTTCCAATTTTGTGGGATTTTACCCGACATTGAGATGAAACGACTTCTCAAATCCTGTCGCCCTGTGATCCTGTCAAATGAAACCAATATGATTTATAATCATAGACCATCCAACTCGCACCGCTTTGCCTGGACAGGCTTAGATCCTCTAAGCGGTTTACCAGGACTCGTGTGCGGTCGGTTTCAGCTCTGCGTGGAAGCATCATGCAGCCCATCTATTTCTTCAAGCCCCGATGGGCGGAGGCGGGCTCTCTGTCTCTTTTTCTGTGAGGCGACATAAAATGACTAACAAGGGTTGTTGTGTCGTCAACTCCAACAAAATCAATCATCGCCATCATGAAAACAGACCTAGAAAATTTAACCCCCTGAAACCTCACTTTTATATAGTAAAACTGGGGTTTACAGGAGAATACATTATTTTTCATATTTCGGCTCAAAAACATAAATTTTGGGAACCAACAATCTATGTTTTCAGCAAAGATATGCATTATACCGAAAGGTTTTACATGTTCGTTTTGTTTTGTTTGATTTGAGGTTTAACGTCCCCGTCAACACTGTTAAGGTCATTTTGGATCGTTGCTCCCAATTTTGTGGGACTTTTACCCGACATTGAGATGAAACGACATCTCAAGCCCTGTCGCCCAATGAAGCCAATAGGGTTTATAAGCATGAACGGGCCGATTCCTGCGCACCGCTTTGCCTGGGCAGGCTTAGATCCTCTAAGCGATTTACCAGTAATCTTGTGCGGGTCGGATTCAGCTCTGCGTGGAAGCATCGTGCAGCCCATATATTTCTTCAAGCCCCGATGGGCGGGGGCCGAGTTTTTACATATAGCTGAAAATTTTCATTTTTCGGTACTAAGATTTCAAATATATGTATTTAAACAAAAACGTGTTCTCGTAATAACGGTAAAATCTGTAATAACTTCGAGCGTATTACGAGTTGGCCCACTTGTCAACAGTAAGGCATAACAACAACATATGTTGTCATCACACAAACACGCCTATTCAAATATTTTGACATTTTTTTACCACCAAAAAGTGAAAATTTTCAGATATAAGATTCCGATATTTTTTATATTTCTGCTCAAAACATAGATTGTGAGTACTCGTTAGAGCCGCCTCAGAGGCGTTTCTAACGAGTACCCACAATGTATGTGTTGGCGCAGAAATAAGAAACATAATATGTAACCCTGTAAACCCCAGTTTTACTTTATAAAACGTGGAGTTTAAGGGGGTTAAATTTATAAAGGCGTATCTTCGTGATGAAAACTATTATGTATGAATTAGAACAATGAATTAAAACAATCAAGAACCAGGGTTGAGAACTTGACAACAATCCGACCTCACAGCGAAAAAAGAGTTATCAGGCCAAACCAAGGAACTAAAACATCGGGTTCTTCTAACGCTCTTAAAAGATTTTAGCTGGAAACCTCTGACAGAGTCCGAGAAGCCTATCCATCGCCATACAACCGAAAATCGTAGCAACCGTCCACCTTATCAAGGCTGACAACCAGACATGCTGTCTATCGCTATATCCACTGTTTTTGTGCATGGCGATGATTTCCCTGACCTAAAAATGCTGTTCCACAATGAACTTGAATTAAACGCAACGTTTGATTGATAACGTTAGAAATTTACGACGGTAATATACCGGAAACCCGGCGAGATAGCTGTTACTGTTTTTGGCAAAATTTACAATTTGTAACGTTGAATACATGCATGTGAATGGGGAATTGTCATTTCGCAAATTATGTTTTACGGATCGGCTAGCCAACAATAAAATCACATACACCAAAATATAATGCCAGCTAATATACAAGAAATTACAAAGGACATAGGCTGTGGGTACTCGGTACTCGTCTGACGATTACCCACAGCCTATGTCCTTTTTAATTACACATGTAAGAGATGATGAAGAAATGAAGTAAAGGGTTTGTTTCACGATGATGATGATGATGATGATGATGATGATGATGATGATGGTAGTGCTGGTAGTGCTGGTGATGATGGTAGTGATGATGATGATGATGATGATGATGATGATGATGATGATGATGGTATTAGTGGTGGTGGCGATGGTAGTGATGATGATGATGATGATGATGATGATGATGATGATGATGATGATGATGATGATGATGATGATATTAGTGGTGGTGGCGATGGTTGTGATGATGATGATGATGGTGATGATGATGATGATGATGATGATGATGATGATGATGACGACACACTGTCATATAAATTGCCCTAGTGACACAAATGGGTACCGTCGTCCTTTTTATATTTGGTTTTACGGCGCTTTCAAGATTATTTAACTCACTGTTTGGAGCCGATGTTTATCAGAGGTAGAAAAAAAACATGTGGGGCCAGTTGTTCAAAACTAACGACGTCGCTAGTTAACGTATCGTTAAAACTTTGATCATTAATATGACAAATATGCTAAACTTTTGCTGAAAAAAAAATGTGGATGCAAAAGCTGCTCACATTTTTTCAGCAAAAATACCAAAATTTTCGTTACTCTGATTTTGTGATGATGATGACGATGATTGATGATGATGATGATGATGATGATGATGATGATGATTATGGTGATGATGATGATTATGGTGATGATGATGATAATGATGATGATGATAATGATGATGATGATTACGATGATGATGATGATGATTATGGTGATGATGATGATTATGGTGATGACGATGCGTTATCGGAGCATCGTCCTTACTCTGATTTTGTGATGATGATGATGATGATGATGATGATGATGATGATGATGATGGCGACGTTGTTGTTCTTGATGATGATGGTGGTGGTGCTGCTGGTGGTGGTGGTAGCGATGATGATGATGATGATGATGATGATGATGACGACGACGATGATGATGATGATGATGATTACGATGATGATGATGATGATGATGATGATTTATAATGATTTGTAATGATAACAACAACCTAATGCCATTTAATTTATTTTGTTAGGTAAGAGGGCTACTGTATATAATGTCATGTTGGCAATATACTATAGCTCGTTGTAGGCGGTTAATTCAGTTGCCCTTAACTTCCTGGTACTAACCAATCCTTGATAAAAATCAGTCGCCCTGCAGTCAGTGCGCGTTCTTATCAGTCAAAAACTAGACAATGATAATAAAATGCACTATAACATGTCTACAGCACTCCCACAGCCATGATACCTTTGCCATTCATTATCGTTCAAGTATTGCGGCCTTTTAACCCTCTGCATGCAGGAAACGCCTAAATGGGTAGCTTGGCAAACAGTGCAGGCCCAGATCAGACACCACAGAACGGACCTGCACTATTTGCTAACAGCATTTTCCGTCAAAAATAGAATAAAAATGAAATTATAGTTCTTAAGACCCTTAAATGACAAATGGACTTTTCCATTATATAGCAATGGAAGAGTCCACCAGCATATAATGGGTCAATGGCATCCGAGAGACACCTGAAGACCCACATTTTTGGTTGATTGTTTTTCAGTTAACCCAAAGTTACTAAGAGCAGAAGCTTTTCAGTACTAATGTCCACCTGACTACGACTTATTTGTAGGAAATCCGGGTAACGGTTAGATGTATTTATAGACAATGGCCGCGCGAAATTCTTATCGACGTGAGGTCAGAGTTTTCCGTATGGAGATTTTCTATAAAATTGGACTGGAATCATGCTGTGGGTTGAAGGCAAATAGAGTAGATCCAGGTCAGATGCCGCAGAACGCGGCATCTGATCAGGGTCTACACTGTTTGCTTACAGTACGGGAATGTAAGTTTAGTTGTTAGTTTGATTGATTTGAGATTTAACGTCCCCGTCAACACTGTATAGGTCGATTTGGAGAGGTTGCTTCCAATTTTGTTGGACTTTTACCCGACATTGAGATGAATGACATCTCAAGACCTGCCACCCAATGAAACCAAACGGGTTTATAAGCATGGACGGTCCGACTCTCACAGGCTTAGATCCTCTAAGCGGTTTACCAGTATTCGTGTGCGGGTCGGTTTCAGCTCTGCGTGCAAGCATCGTGCAGCCCATCTATTTCTTCAAGCCCCGATGGGCGGGGGCTGATGGGCATGTAAGGATAAGCGTAATGCTAACGGTCTCAGTCACCGTTTAGGACATGCACTCAGAGACAATTGACCTACCAGTGCCTGGGGTGCTTTGATTTTATTTGTTTTAGATTTAAGTTCAAAATGATTTCACATATTTCGAGTCGATCATTAATTTGTGGTTGGCGAAAACCGAAGTACCCACTGCAGAAGTTTGAACCTCAGATGTAACCCGGGCGAGTTTAGGATACCTAATGACTGAGCGTCGGCGCTCTTGTCCACTAGGCCGCGGAGGCCTACCAATTTTTGTTTATGCCCATTTTAACACCCAATTTCTTCTGTTTAAAGCGGGGTTTAAAAGCGTACTTGTTTCATGCTATTGTTCATTCTAGGAGAACACGCCCATTCAAATATAAAAAATTTACCATCAAAAAAAGAAAATTTTCAAATAAAAATTCAGATACTTTATACATATCTGCACCAAGTATAGATTCTTGGTACTCGTTTGAACCACCTCGGCGAGGCGGTTCCAACGTGTACTCACATAACTATGTTTTTGAGCAAAAATAAGAAGAATAATGTAGACCCCAGTTTGACCATATAAAAGTGGGATTTAAGTGGGTCAAAATTATTATACAGGCACACGTGTTTTTGTAATGGATGTATTTTGTTTGTTTGATTCGAGGTTTAACGTCCCCGTCAACACTGTAAAGGTCATTTTGGAGACGTTGCTTCCAATTTTGTGGGACTTTTACCCGACATTGAGATGAAATGACATCTCAAGCCCTGCCCCCCCCCCCCCCCCCCCAATGAAACCAATAGGGTTTATTAGCATGGACGGTCCGCCTCGCACCGCGGTTCCTGGACAGGCTTAGATACTCTGAGCGGTTTACCAGTACTAGTGTGTGGCCGGATTCAGCTCTGCGTGGAAGCATCATGCAGCCCATATATTTCTAAAAGCCCCTGTGGGCGGGGGCCGTGCGATGGATGTAATGCCGAACGTCAATATAAGTTAGTATATAAACTAATGATTCCACCTTGGCTCATTGTTGTGTGCCAGTCGGTATGACCCTGCCCTAGCAACGTCCCAGGGTTTAATAACCACTGCATTGGCTTATTGGTAATGGAAGTGAACGGAAGGACATTTGGGCCCAAACAGCTAAGGTCATACGGATACGGGACCTCACTTTAAAGACTCATCCGACAGTATGTAGAGGCCCCGGATCGAATCAACGACCCCTTGTTTATGATCATTAGGCGAAAAGCATAGGGGCTTCCATACTTAGGCCAGGTATAATGGTATTTATTTTTATTGATATCTCGAAACATCGGCTATTACATCTTGAAATTTCGACTTATGGTCCCAAACGTTCGACTTAGTATCGCAATACGAGTATGCGAGTCACTAACACGAAATTTCGACACTATAACCCAAAATATAGACATACGATCTCGAAAGTTTGACACAGTATCTGGAACTTTCGACTTACTGACAGAACATTTCTACTATTTATCTCGAAGTTTCGACTTATTATCTTGAATTTTTTAAGCATGATATCGAAATTTCAACTTATGATCTCGAAATTTTGATTTACTATCGCGAAATTTCGGCAAGATCTCGTTAGTCGAAACTTTGAGATCATTATAGTCGAAGTTTCATGAAACTAATATATCTATCAAAAGCAATAAAAGTATACCCAACAGGCATATGACGTAATTGTGACGTCATATCAACGTCAGTACAGCGTCATGACGATTATACATTATCAGAGCTACGTAACGCCGACGTAGACTTGACGTTGCCCTTGCAATGTGTGCTTATGCCGAAAATATAATCTTCGTTTTTGGAGTCTAACGACCCAGTCAATTCTATTTAGGTCACATCGAGCCGGTCATTTTACCTTACCACACCTTTTTCGGGCAGGCCTATACATAAGCAGTTAGCCAGTACAAAGTGGCCCCCGCCCATCGGGGCTTGAAGAAATAAATGGGCTGCATGACGCTTCCACACAGATCTGAATCCGACCGCACATGAGTACTGGTAAAACGCTTAGAGGATCTAAGCCTACCCAGGCAGAGCATTTTACGTCCCATCAACAGCTAAGGTCATACGGGGACGAGACCTCGGTAACAAGACTCATCCGACAGTCTGGAGAAGCCCGGGATCGATCTGGTTTACAAGGCGAGTAGCGTAACCACTGAACCACGGAGGCTTCTACGTGAGTCGAACAGTCCATGCTTACAAATCGTATTGGTTTTTAGTGGGGACAGGGCTTGAGGTGTCATTTCATCTCAATGCCGGGTAAAAGTCCCACAAAATTGGAAGCAATGTCTCCAAAATGACATTCGCACTGTTGACGGGGACGTTAAACATCAAATCAAAACAAACAAAGCGGCCCCCGCCCATCGGGGCTTTAAGAAATAAATGGGTTGCATGATGCTTTCACGCAGAGCTGAATCCCACCGCACACGAATACTGGTAAACCTCTTAGAGGATCTAAGCCTACCCAGGCAGAGAGTTGCGAGTCGGACCGCTCATGCTTATAAGCCCTATTGGTTTCATTGGGCGAAATTGCTTGAGATGTCATTTCATATCAATGACGGGTAAAAGTCCCACAAAATTGGAAGCAACGTCTCCAAAATGACATTTATAGAGTTGACGAGGACGTTAAACATCAAATCAAACAAACAAAAGCCAGTACAAATATCATTCTTTCACCAGAACTTTTCCTAACCCTCAAGGCGCCGAGAAAAACTACATCTGAAAATGTCGTCTGCTTATGTCGTCTGCTTTTTTTTTTTTTTTTCAAACTTTTTAAAAATATTTTTGCATACAGGCAAACAATGTGGACCCAGATCAGACTGCTCCTAGAGGAGCAGTCTGATCTGGGTCCACATTGAGTCTTTGAAAATTTGAAAAAAAAAAAAAAAAAAAAAAAAAAAAAACTATTTGTTGTCATTATTCAACATTTCTAGTTAGAATTTAATACTGAAAATATAAAACGTGCAAAATTATAAACTTCGATATTTTGGGGTTAAAACGATCTTTAGGATTGTTCAAAATCGTGGGAAGTGGTCTCCAAGGCTAATTTTGAAATTCCCATGCAGGAATTTTACTGCATATAACCAGTGGAATATTTATGAAAATTCCATGCACCACAAATAACGCGGAATCCGGAAATCTTATCACTAGTAGCAACAGATTTTTACACACGTGACTCAGGTACAAACATCAGCAGCTGTTGCAAAGATAAAATCTGTGGATTTGTAAGCGGATTTGTATTAGTGTGTATACATGAAATCAGTTCATAGCGTTTCGCGGCTTTTTCGTGTTATATCAAAATGCCAACAAAAAGATGTTCTTGGGGACAGTGTAATAGTGACAACAGATATAAAGACAGGCCACACATGGAAAATGTTGACTTTGTGCCGTTTCCAAAGCCCATAAAAAGCCTAGAAAAGTGTCTACGGTGGATTAAGCTATGTGGGAGGCCCAACGAACAACTTAATGTTAATAGAATCAATGCCTACAAATATGTATGCACAAAGGTAAGACCTAAATTAATTTCATTACTTCAGGGTTTTAATCATAAACTGATGAATCTATCCTGGCGTCCGACGTCGGGCCGATAGCGATACGACGTTGCCCATGTCGTATCGCTATCGACCGGTCTTGGTAAAATTATTGTCCGGAAATCATATCTCTAGTAGCAACAGATGTGTTTACTCACGTGACCCAGGGGCTGCAGAGATAAAATCTGAGTATTTGTACAGGAGTCAGTGTGTGTTTTCGCAGTTTTTTCATGTTACAAAAAAGATGTTCTTGGGGACAGTAATATAAAGTGACATAAATGGGCAAACGCTCCCATGGTGGTCCGAAGAAGCGCCATAAGTACGCCCTCAAAGCCTCCCTCAAGGACTTCAACATACCAACATACCATCGATACTAAAAGTTTAACCCTTAAGACCCCGAGAGAAAATACATCTGAAAATGTCGTCTGCTTTTTTTCGTCTGCTGTTTTTTTTTTTTAGTTTTTTTTTCTTTTGCAAACTTTTTAAAGATATTTTTGCATACAGTAAACAGTCTGGGCACAGATCAGACTGCTCATCATCATCAACGGATTTTTATTAACGTGCAGGTACGGGGGCAATGTCCACATAAGTGGACCCCGCTTCCTGGTAGCTGACTTGCTGCACGCATGGTAGATCTTACACCTGGGGCCAGTTGTTCAAAGCATCGTGAGCTTAACAAGCTCGTTAGTGGTCATACTGTTAACTCTTCTAGCAAGTACAATATCGTAAATTTTGGTATATTTGCTGAAAAACTGTGAGTAGCTTTTGCGTCCGCAAAAGCTGCTCACATTTTTTCAGCAAAAATTTCAGTATATTTGCCATATTTAATGATCAAAGTTTTAACGATACGTTAACTAACGACGTCGTTAGTTTTGAACAACTGACCCCTGATCTCCAGGCCTATAGGTATAAGAGCAGTCTGATCTGGGTCCACACTGTTTGCAAAAAATACTTTTAAGGTAACAGCCAGACGGCAAAGCAGACGACAATCGTCGTGATTGTCATTTAATGGGTATAATGGAGCTAAAGGGGATAACACATCCGTGTACATATTAAATGGTTGCTTTCATATCTCAATCAAAGCACTGAGAGTACTGGTGGGTCGATTGTCTCTGGGTGTAGTTAGGAAAAATGGGCCTGAACGGGGACAGTTTTGTTTAACCCTTCAACTCCTTTACTGAAAGTAAACCGTGTAGACCGACCCTGGTTAGACGCTGCGGTTTTCGGCGTCTGACCCTTAAATTCCTATACTGTAAGCAAGCAGTGAAGACCCTGAGATCTGGGTCTACACTGTTTGCCTAGCCTAACCCATGATTCCAGCCCAGATTTTAAGTAAACCTTTCACGTAAACACGCTGACCTCACTGCGATAAAATTCTATAAATAATCTGCGTGGATACCTACAAATCAGTGATAGTCACGTGGACTCCATTACTAATAGAGGTTTTGTCCTTTATACCTTTGGGTCGATTGATAAACAATCGACCCAAAATGAGTCCTTTAAATGATGAAAATTCGTGATATTTTTTCTTATCTTTGCCCGAAACATAGGCTGTGGTGCTCGTTAGAACCGCCACAATATGGTGGTTTAAACGAGTATCAACAACCTATGTCTTGGAGCAGAACTTAGGAAAATAATGAATACCCCTGTAAACCCCGGTTTTGCCATATTAAGTGGGGTTTAGTGGGGTGTTAATTACATTAACTTGTTAAGAGGATGATTTTGTTTTGTTTGATTTGAGGTTTAACGTCCCCGTCAACACTGTAGAGGTCATTTTGGAGACGTTGCTTCCAATTGTGTGGGACTTTTACCCGACATTGAGATGAAGTGACATCTCAAGCCCTGTCGCCCAATGAAACCAATAGGGTTTATTAGCATGGACGGTCCGTCTCGCACCGCGGTTCCTGGACAGGCTTAGATCCTCTAAGCGGTTTACCAGTACTAGCGTGCGGGCCGGATTCGGCTCTTCGTGGAAGCATCATGCAGCCCATATATTTCTTCAAGGCCTATGGGCGGGGGCTATACTAATTATTATCATTATCATTTATTATCATTGAATGTTTTTCCTGTTTTATTTTCCCCATTCATAGCTCAAGATAATTTTTTTTCACCAGAAACTTATTGATTTTTTTTTTATCTTATTTCTACACGAAAATATATTTGTTGTGGGTTCTCATTAGATTCCCCCTGTACGAGGCGCTTCTAAAGAGTACTTTTTGTGCAAAACTAAGGAAAATAATATGGGCTTTGCCCTTCTTTCCCCTTTGTTTTTTAGGTAGAGTTTGGGATCTTCTTGTATCTGTTCCTGGTCCCGATGATTACTATTCTTTATTTTAATTTTTATATCAGAAAACAAATGCCCGTCAGGCGTAGATAGTTTTTGATCCATCCTCTGTTAATCCGTCTGGGTGAACTGTGTGGTAAGTAGGTCCACTTTTTGCTGACGCATTCTTGGAGCCCTTTGACAGAACTAGATTTGAAATCTGAGGCCATTTCCAATGTTTCAATATTAAATGTTTTAACTAACTACACGTATTTATCTACTTTTCAGTCGGCCCCGCCCATTTGGGCTTGAAGAGATAGACGGGCCGCATGATGCTTCGACGCAGAGATGAAACCGACCCGCACACGAGTACTGGTAAACCGCTTAGAGGATCTAAGCCTGCCCAGGCAAGCGGTGCGAGTCGATCCGTCCATGCTAATAAACCTATTGTTTTCATTGGTGGGGCGCCGGGGAGGGGGCAGGGCTTGAGATGTCATTTCATCTCAGGGTCGGGTAAAAGTCCCATAAAATTGGAAGCAACGTCTCCAAAATGACCTTACAGTGTTGACGGGGACGTTAAACCTCAAATCAAACAAACAAAAATCTACTTTTCAGAGCAGCAAATTATAATATTTACACACAGATTGATTCTTGACATATACATTAATTAAACATTAATGCTGATATGGATCACTTCCTATGCCTTATGTTTATAGCAAACACATGCTGATAAGCAGGCTATTTTGAAATCCTTGACCCTGGGTCACGTGAGTAAACATGCGATAGATTTCCGGAGTCCTACCCAGCAGGCACACGTCGCCAGGCAACGTCAAATCAACGTCGGTGACGTTGATGTGCTGTTGCATAATCATCATGACGTTGTATCGACGTTGATGTGACGCCATAATTACGTCATGTGCCTGCTGGGTATTGACAGTGCAAATAACAGCAGCATATAGCAGCACATTGTAAATTTTACCGCCGAAAAACAAAACAAAAAAAAAATCTGCTTATTTCACCCGTTTACCCCAGTAAAAGTGGGATTCAAGTGGGTCAGAATTATATAGAGGTTTTTTTTTTTCGTGTGATGGTAAGTATTTACAGCTGAGCCTGGGCTCATCCCCTGCAGGCACACGACGCTAGAACAACGTCAGATCAACGTCGTTGCAATGTCATGACATTTCACCGACGCGGATGTGACGTTGCTAAGACGTAATGACGTTGCACCATCATGTTGCACAGGAAAGGCTCAGCTCAGACTGCACATCCATGGAAATTGATCCGTGATCTTTGCCGAGCACTCATAGCTCAGATGCCATCACGGATGCGCAGGTTGGTCTGAGTGTTCGCTGGTTGCACTTGTGAGTTAATTTGTTTGTTTGATTTGAGGTTTAACGTCCCCGTCATCACTGTAAAGGTCATTTTGGAGACGTTGCTTCCAATTTTGTGGGACTTTTACCCGACATTGAGATGAAATGACATCTCAAGCCCTGTCCCCCAAATGAAACCAATAGGGTTTATTAGCATGAACGGTCCGCCTCGCACCGCGGTTCCTGGACAGGCTTAGATCCTCTAAGCGGTTTACCAGTACTAGTGTGCGGGCGGAGTCAGCTCTGCGTGGAAGCATCATGCAGCTATTTCTTCAATCCCCTAAGGGAGGGGGCCGTCATGTGAGTTAAGAAATTGTTGTGAGTGAGTGAGTGAATTTTATTTCTCACCAACAGCTAAGTTCATAGGGAGACGGGACCTCGGTTTAAAGACTCATTAGAAAGTCTGTAGAAGCCGTGGATCGATCCTGCGACTCCTGTGATTACAAGGCGAGTACCATATCCGCTACACCACGGAGACCTCTAAGTAATTGTTGTGTACAGGCATGATTTAGTAATTAAGAGTATGCTATGATTATACAATAAGTGCCAATCAGAAGTCCGAATATGACCATTTTCGGCCAATTCGTATGCAAAAATTGCAAACCTTGACCAGACATACGTCTTTTTGGGGTCTTTTTTTGTTTTGGTTTAATGGCCTTTCAAGATAATTTCACTGATTTCGAGTCCCTCGTTAATCAGCAGTGAGCTAAAACTGGAGTACCCAGAGAAAAACACATGCATGTTTTGTTGCAGAACATGGTGTTTCATATAAGACCAAAGCGAGGCTGAACCCAGAGCGGTGAGAGACCAAATGATAAAGAGTCAGCGCTCTTACCAAGCAGGTCGCAGAAGTCCGTATTTTTAGGGTATACACTGTATGTTTCAACATTACGAAAACATATTGGAAATTTTACCACCAAAAATGGAAAATTTTCTGAAAAAAAAAAAAAAAAAAAAAATCGGATATTTTTATTTTCTTACTCGTTAGAACCGCCTCGGATGGGTGGTTCTAACGAGTACCCACACTATATGATTTTGAGCAGAAATGTGAAATATAATGTATAGTCCTGTAAACCCACAGTTTTTACAATATAAAAGATGGATTAATAGGAGTCAAAATTATATAGGTGCGTTTTCGAGATCTTAAAAATCACCTGTCCAATATATAAAGATGTCTTATTTATTTTAGCACTTCAAAGATCAGAAATGGCCAACAGTCGAGTTTCCAGACCCTGACCAATCTGCACAAGTAGAAAAAAGACATGTCCCGCCCCGGAAGTTACCAATACAGAAACAGCCACAAGCAAAATACAGTTATAATACAGATACTTGGTCCATGCAAGATTTTCATGAAATTTGGTTTGCAGGAGAGATGAATGTTGTAAAGGAGGTGATCATTGATCAAGAGGGAGAGGATGTAACGATACATTATGCCCAAGCAGCAGATGATACTAATGTAACAATGCATTATGCACCGGTAACAGAGGGTACTAATGTAAAAATGCATTATGCACCGGTAACAGAGAATACTAATGTAACAATGCATTATGCACCGGTAACAGAGGGTACTAATGTAAAAATGCATTATGCACCGGTAACAGAGGGAACTAATGTAATAATGCATTATGCACCGGTAACAGAGGATACTAATGTAACAATGCATTATTCACCGGTAACAGAGGATACTAATGTAATATTGCATTATGCACCGTTAACAGAGGGAACTAATGTAACAATGCATTATACACCGGAGGGAACTAATGTAACAATGCATTATGCACCGGTATCAGAGGATACTAATGTATCAATGCATTATGCACCGGTAACAGAGGATACTAAAGTAATAATGCATTATGAACCGGTAACAGAGGATACTAATATAACAATGCAGTGTACACCAGTAACAGATGCCGAGGCATGCGATGCGAGTCGGACCGTTCATTCTTATGAATATATCCTATAAAAGGGTTATCCTTTGGAAGCAAGGAATACACCACAGAACTGGAAATTATGAAGTGTACATATTTTCTGGGCCAGGCCAGCTAGTTTCGGCCAATGAGGCCTCATCAGTGACCCTCAGGTATTTTCAATGATCCAAAAGGATAAGAAAATATAAACTACACTATGATGTAGGGCAGGGAGACTTTTTACGGTCGCCACATATTCTCAGAGACCAGCTGCACTGACGTTAAATATATCCTATAAAAGGGTTATCCTATTAAACCCAATTGGTTCCATTAGACGACATGGCTGGAGATGACATTTCATCTCAATGTCGGGTAAAATTCCCTCAAAATTGGAAGCAAAGATCAATACCTACCTAGGCAAGGTGGTGCGAGTCGGACAGTCAAGTGAATGTAAGCCCTTTTGGTTTCATTAGTTGGCAGGACTGGAGATGTCATTTCATCTCAGTGTCGGGTAAAAGTCCACCAAAATTGGAAGCAAAGGTCAAAGCCAGTTTAATATATCCTATAAAAGGGTTACCCTATTAAACCCAATTGGTTCCATTAGACGACATGGCTGGAGATGACATTTCATCTCAATGTCGGGTAAAATTCCCTCAAAATTGGAAGCAAAGATCAATACCTACCTAGGCAAGGTGGTGCGAGTCGGACAGTCAAGTGAATGTAAGCCCTTTTGGTTTCATTGGGTGGCAGGATTAGAAATGTCAATTCATCTCAATGTCGGGTAAAAGTCCACCAAAATTGGAAGCAACGCATTACGAAAACACGCCTATACAAATACATTGCAAACTTTACCTCCGAAAAAAATCGAATATTTTAGAAGAAAAATTGTGATATTTTTCTTATTTCTGCTCAAAATCTAGATTGTGGGTACTCGTTAGAACCGTCTCATTGAGGCGGTTCTAACGAGTACCCACAATCTATATTTTAGAGCAGAAATAAGAAAAATAAGGTTTACCCCTGTAAACCCCAGTTTTACTATATAAAAGTGGGATTCAAGGGAGTCAAAATTATATAGGCGCGTTTTCGTGATGGTTTCTAAAATGACCTATACACTGTTGACGGGGACGTTAAAATCAAACAAACCATCCAGCAACAGAGGATATTGTGTAGTGTGTTACACAGGATGTCTAACAGGAGGTCTCGGAGGATTTTTTTTATTTGATTTGAGGTTTAACGTCCCCATCAACACTATTTAGGTAATTTTGGAGACGTTACTTCCAATTTTGTGGGACTTTTACCCGACATTAAGATGAAATGACATCTCAAGCCCTGCTGCCCAATGAAACCAAAAGGTTGACTGTCCGACTCGCACCACATTGGCTAGGCAGGCTTTGACCTTTTAGGCGGTTTACCAGTACTCATGTGTGGTCAGTTTCAGATCTGTGTGGAAGCGCCATGCAGACCAAATCTATTTTGTAAATATCAAGCTGATCCTCATGAAGAGAATAATCAAAGCACTGAGAGTGCTGATGGAGCGTAGCTTTGATAATTTGATAGCGTTATGCAAATTTAGCGTCTGATTGTTATTTTAATTCAGGTTCATATTGATCCAATGAACATAGCTGTTTGAAGCTATTCTTGGCCAGAAGTCGTGTTAAAGCAACAAGACCTATATTGAAATTAACTCACGCTAAGGTATTCACCCCGCAACAACCATCACGAAAACACGCCTGTACAAATACATTGTCAATTTTTCGGCAAAAAAAAAAAAAAAAAAATGAAAATTTTAAGATACAAAATTGTGATTTTTTCTTATCTCTGCTCAAAACATTGATTGCGGGGACTTGGTTGAACCGCCTTGACGAGGCAGTTTTATCAAGTACCCACATTCAATGTTTTGAGCAATACAGCAACCATGTAGTTCTACAGTTTACTTGAAGATTTCTGCTGAGCTATAGTTCGTGCAATAACTGCAGCTTGCGCAATTGTTTGGCGGCTTTAAAGCTATTTTATGTACCAGTTTTTGAAAAATTACCTTGGGGAGGTTATTTATCTTGCATTAGACATTCTCCTTGGTTACGTCTTGATGACGTTTATCTTCATGTGAAAAATTATCATAATTTTCCCAGCAGTTTATAAGTTATACATCCGTAATCAGTCTTTAAAAATTGCCTCGGTGAGGCTGTTTAAAAAAGCTATCTGGCACTAGACAATGTCATTAGCTTGATCATGTCAATTTACATCTGCACGCAAAACATTATAAAAATATACCCGTCAGTTAAGTTATATGACCGTGTCAGTGGGTGAATTTTTTACCTTGCCGAGGCTAAAATAAAGAAATTGGGCATTCAGGAATCGCGTTGGTTAGATCTATACATTATCTATCTGTATGCTAACAGTTGTCAAAAACATTCTAAGTAGATTAGAAGTTACACTTCGAAATAATTTTTCAGTTTGCCTAGGCGAGGCCGTTTGTAAAGTAATTTGGCATAAGGCAATTTTTCGGGTTATGTATTGTCAATATCAACCTGTATGCCAAAAATGATCAAAGCCGGATTTAGATGTTATAATCCGTATTCATTTTTAATGACAGATTCTTTCTGTCATTCTTCGTCGTGCTGCATGTTTACAATTTTAACGTCCGAACTTCCGGCTTCCACTACTTTTGAAATATGACTCCGCGCAAATAGTCCGTTGTTTGTTGACTTTTCATGCTCGCTGTCTCAAAACTAATTTCTCATGGCATTATTTCCGCATTTTGATTACATGTTTTGTTTCATTTGTAATCAAAATACAAAAAATGATCTTTCTTAAATTACAAACAAAACGGGAAAAGTTAATTGAATATGCATAAGGAAAGTTCCCATTTTATACAGACGACCGCATAATGGGTCATTGGCGAATCTTGGAGGCGGCGTCTAACCACGGCCTTCACTGCGGGCTTCACTGTTGTCGAAAGTTAGCCCATTTTTTCCTAAACTAATTCCTATATTTCTAGCTGACGCCCCTTAATTTTGAACCGGGATTTCGAAAGGAAATCTTCGTCAGATAAGTGATAATATTACATTCAGTACAAAATGGGTTATGATTAATTATATTTGTATCGATACGCCATTAAAGTACCTTTGTATATTTTTAGAAAAGAAAAGAAAACAAAACAAAAAAAAAAAAAACAATATGTATAGAGCTACAATCAGTGCACACCATTTAAGTATCTAGATAAACTTTGAAAAATAAAGAAAATAGACCGTATAATAAGCTGTATTTAACTTTTGATTATCGGCCAAGCCGCTTTGTCTGGTCCTGACCCGCACACAACAGTTACAGGCCAGGTTAAGATTTTACCCCTTCAACCCACGAGTTTCTCCAGTTCACTCTTCAGTCACTCTACCGGCCCCGATAGCTCAGTTGGTAGAGTGTCCGCTCCGGGGAACGGGAGGTCTCGGGTTCGATCCCGGGCCGCGACATACCAAGGTCGTTAAAAATGGTACTAGCTGCTCCTCGTTTGGCACTCAGATTTACGGGGTAGAGCTAGGACTTGTCGATCCAGTGTCAGGATAATGTGACTGGGTGTGGTATCATGTAATGTGTCTGGGACATGATACTTCAGTGAGGCAGCACTATAAACGTGAGCATTGAGCTCCCTGTCGCAACCAGACACCGTCGTGATATGACTGAAAAATTGTTGAAAGCGACGTTAAACCCGAATTCACACACACACACACACACTCTTCAGTCACTGAATTTGTACGCGTCCATTCTACACATGAAAATTGGGTGTCTAGTCAATAGTCGTCAATAGCATGTCAAACCATGTAGAACCGAATGCGGTGTATCATTATGAGCCATCTCACCAGGTTCTACACTGTTTGCATCAGAAGGTATCTGTACTTGGCTATAAAGGGCTGAAAGGGTACAGACTCATAACACTTACGTGACCTAATTAAATGCGAAGTATGTGACGCTAGAAACTTCACCGTACGGTAGCAAGCCAGCAATAATAAACTCCTAACAGTTATCACTGTCCAATTCTGTTGTATAGGTCTAAATAACTGAATATGTAAGCACAATGTTGTGATAAATAATTAGTCACATTTCGCAAAACTTCAAACATGGCACAAAAAGTGTTTTCCTTTATTGTAGCGCACGACATAAGGCAGGTTCTTGACTAAGCCGCGAAACACATCTCAGTCAACAAGAGTAAGCTTTTACAAGAAAGTTGCGGCTATGTGTTGTCATAAAACTGGCAACTATCTCAGAAGGCACATGACGTAATTGTGACGTCACATCAACGTCGGTGCAACGTCAGGACGTTGCATCGACGTTGATTTGACGTTGCCCTAGCGACGTGTGCCTGCTGGGTAGTCATTTGCATGTTGTTTTATTTATAATGTCCAAGTAAAATGAAGATGAAAGTGTTTAACACCCGATTCACCTCAGTTGTGTGAACCAAACTAATAATCAGCACTCCAGCGCCATTGTCTTTATCACTTAAGAAAGTAAATCTGAATTGCACGACCCGCAGAAAAGCGACCGACTGAAGTCGGTTGATTTTCTAAGAGTGCCCTAAAATCACCGTGTCAGTCTGTCAGTCTGTCTGTCCGTTCGTAACCCGTTTGTGAAAATTGGTGATAGTGACTTAACCGCTTAGAATATTTAAACAATTTTTGTCATACTGAAAGATATCAATGAAATCTAACCAATGAACTTGCGAAATATTACATTCCATTTAGTATAGCCTCGCCGAGGCGAAAAATGTGAAAATTTTCGAACTGCTTCTCCTCGGAAACCGTTGGGCCGATTTAAGTCAAATTTCATATGAAGCCTCTATGGGATGGGGGAAACCAAAATTTGTTTATGGGGTCCAGGTCACATGACCAAAATGGCCGCCAAGCCATATATGGTCTGTCTGTCTGTCCGTCCGTAACCCGTTTGTGAAAATTGATGATAGTGACTTAACCGCTTGGAATATTTAAACAATTTTTGGCATACTGATAGATATCGATGAGATCTAACCAATGAACTTGCGAAGTATTACATTCCATTTAGTATAGCCTCGCCGAGGCGAAAAATGTGAAAATTTTCGAACTGCTTCTCCTCGGAAACAGTTGGGCCGATTGAAGTCAAATTTAATATGAAGCCTCTATGGGATGGGGGAAACCAAAATTTGCTCATGGGGTCCAGGTCACATGACCAAAATGGCCGCCAAGCCATATATGGTCTGTCTGTCTGTCCGTCCGTAACCCGTTTGTGAAAATTGGTGATAGTGACTTAACCGCTTGGAATATTTAAACAATTTTTGGCATACTGATAGATATCAATGAGATCTAACCAATGAACTTGCGAAGTATTACATTCCATTTAGTATAGCCTTGCCGAGGCGAAATATGTGAAAATTTTCGAACTGCTTCTCCTCGGAAACCGTTGGGCCGATTGAAGTTAAATTTCATATGGGGCCTCTATGGGATGGGGGAAACCAAAATTTGCTCATGGGGTCCAGGTCACATGACCAAAATGGCCACCAAGCCATATATGGTAAAAACCCTTCAAAAATAGTCTTCTACAGAACCACTGGGCAGATTTCCACGAAACTTGATAAAAAGCATCTGGGACGTAGGCCCATCATAAATTGCTAAAATGGTATCCCTGGGTTGACCTTGACCTTCTTTGTGCCTAGGTCAAACTTTGACACATATGCTTTTGTATTGGAAAAGTGAGAATGCATTTTATCCTGCAAACCATTCAGAATACAGTACTAAAGTATAAGATATATTTTTGCTCCTTACGATAAGGCACATTAATTGGGGGAGCCGTTTTAGGTCCAGGTCACATGACCAAAATGGCCGCCATACCCATATATGGTTACACTCATAAAGCTAAAAGCATCCGGCGGGTCGTGCACTTCAGCTGAAGCACTGGTTTTTCACAGAATCTGTCATTTCAGTGCCTTTTGGCGCTTTGATTTATATTATTTTGCCACGGCGAGGCCATTCATAAAGTAATCTTGCATAAAACAGCCTCGTGGGTTAGGTATTGTCAATATCAATCCGAATGCCAAAAATGATCCCATATTCAGAGAGGTTTGAACATTATACTCTGTTAACATTTTTCTAAATATATATTGCATCGGCGAGGCCATTTATGAAGTGATCTTGCATAATACAGTTTCTTGGGTTAGTTATTGTCAATATCGATCCATAGGAATATTTGAAGAGGTTTAGACATTATACTCCGTTATTATTATATAAAAATAAATTGCCTCGACGAGGCCATTTATGAAATGATCTGGCAATTTCTTTGGTTAGAAATTGTCAATACAGCACAGTGCACAGACTTTTACCGGAAACCAACAACTGTCCTTCTTGAATCAGCGAAAGGGATAGAATCACAGTGGAACAGATTTCACGATCAATCTCCTGGAAAGAATGTTGCCGAACCCGGCAGGTATGGAACTTGCGTCTGAGCTGATAATTTGCTTTATTTATGGTCACATGCCTAGGACGCAGACAGGTCGCTTTAAAAAAGTAACAGAGTCCCCCCCCCCCCCACACACACACACATTAACCCATACTCTGAGTATATGTCTAGCAGCCTTTTTTAGGGACAAACATATCAGACCCAGATCAGACGCTACAACAAGTGGCGTCTCATCTGTGTCTAAACTACAAAATTTACTCCATACAATATAAGCCTTGACGTGCAACTGTCCAAACTCATTCCAACTGTCTTATTTTGGTAAAACATTATCGACCCACACTGCGTACTTTTAACCCATTTTAAACGAATGGTATCCTCAACACCTTATATCAGTATGGAATGAGTTCATTTTAAAATCAGGGATGTCAGCTTGTGGCTTCCACGAAATATTTGGCAAAGATGGCTGAACCTTTTTGTAAGTATGCAGTGAAGGTCATAATGAGACTCTGCGTTCTGTGGTATCTGATCTGGGTTTGTCCTGTTTGCAAAGTGCCAGGTTTGGGATTTTATGGTACAAATGGGCTGAAAAACTGGGTTATATGAACTGAACTATGAAAAGATTAGACTGCTACACAGTTCATCTATTAAAAATAGTCATCTATTCCGTTTGAAATAGGTGGTCTGTGAAGCAGTCTATAAGAAGATACCGCATGGCGTAATAATCTACTATGTTAACACGGGGTACTATGTTCTCACTGGTGATTGGGTCATATGCAGTAACACCGAAAGTAGTGCCGAAATCACTTATCATTTCACTGGAGCTACGCTGCAACAGTTACGCTCCAAAAATATGCATCACGAAAACATGCCTATATAATTTTGACCCCTTAAACCCCACTGTCGAAATGTAAAACTAGGGCTTAGAGGGGTATACGTCATTTTATTATATTACATGTAGCTTAAAAACAATGATTGTGGGTACTCGATAGAACCGCCTCGGTGAGGCGGTTCAAACGGTCGATAAAACTGTTCTTATGTACTCGTTAGAACCACCTCGGCGAGGCGGTTCTAACGATCGCTAAGGCGGTTCTAACGAGCATCCACAATTAACGTTTAATGCTATTTAACAGCATTTAGGTAATTTTGGAGACGTTGCTCCCAGTTGTGTGGGACTTTTATAGCAGTCGCAGATAAGATTGACTAGGCGGGGCTATTCAGGTATTGTCAATATATGTCGAGTCCAAGACTTTCTGCAAGCGGACCAAATTGCCTTATACGCCACGGGTTTGTTTGTGTTACAGTTTAGTTCACACAAATCGGTGACGATAAGATTGACTAGGCGGAGCTATCGTTTGCGCCGGCCTTCGAAATATTCTATTTACAAAAAAGTAAACCGAGTCATCCGACTGTGTGAATTCAACTGTAACACAAACAAAGCTCTGGCGAAATTGGCCATTTGGTCCGTTCGCAGAAAGCATGCGAACTCAGCGAATTCGACATGTATTGACAATACCTGAATAGCTCCGCCTAGTCAATCTTATCTGTGACTACTATACCTTTTTGTTAATAGAACATTCCATAGGCAGGTACAAACGATAGCTCCGCCTAGTCAATCTTATCTGCGACTTATATACTCAAGATTTAGATGAAATGACACCTCAACCCCTTCTGCCAAAACAAACAGGGTAATGCGGCGTTTTTGACGTCACTGTACGTGAAGTGTTGTAAACAAAACGACAACGTGTGACGTCCTATTCAATCAGTGACATCAAACATGTGAAAATTCTCAATTTTTATCCTGTCCCGGGAAAGAAAACTGGGCAGGATAAGAAAAGCTATCCCAGTGTTATGTCCAGGACCTTATCTGGTGTGCAAGAATATAAGAATCTAATACGGGTGTGAGGGGTGGATGAAAAAAACCGTCCCTCGGGATCACTGTCCGGCATCACGAGGCTTGCCGAGTGATGCCGGACAGTGATCCCGAGGGACGGATTTTTCTATCCACCCCTTACACCCATATAGGATTCTTTTTTATCGCTCACCTTCCATTTCTTAGCGCGGATTTTCAGTGCTGCAGTCACTTCCGTTACCGACGTCCGCCATATTGTGATGACACTACAGGAATGTTTTACCGGCCCCGATAGCTCAGTTGGTAGAGTGTCCGCTCCGGGGAACGGGAGGTCTCGGGTTCGATCCCGGGCCGCGACATACCAAAGTCGTTAAAAATGGTACTAGCTGCTCCTCGTTTGGCACTCAGATTTACGGGGTAGAGCTAGGACTGGTCGATCCAGTGTCAGGATAATGTGACTGGGTGTGGTATCATGTAATGTGTCTGGGACATGATACTTCAGTGAGGCAGCACTATAAACGTGAGCATTGAGCTCCCTGTCGCAACCAGACACCGTCGTGATATGACTGAAAAATTGTTGAAAGCGACGTTAAACCCGAATTCACACACACACACACACACACACACACACACAGGAATGTTTAGTGATGTCACTTAACGTGCTGTGACGTCAACCTTAACGACGGCGCATATGAGGTCGTATTAAACCAGTGCATTTATCAAACACGCGATTATATTCGATTTGGGGTAAGAACACCAGGGTTAGAACAGAATTTCTCTCCCAGGCTAAAACCACGGATTTCCTTATCTGGTGTGCAAGAAAATCAGATCCATGGAAAACAGAAAGAAAGGGTTAGTTATGAAAAGCCAAGGTTAATGAACTTTATGTGACGGAAAGACCAGAAGAAATCTGCGACAGACGTCACACACAAAACCCAGCTAAAATTCTACATTAATTTAGATGGGATCACACTCCCCGCCTGAATGCGATATTTGCCTGCCGGCTCTGGGAAATATCGCTCTCAGGCGGGGAATGTGATCCCATTTTCCCTGTCAAGAATAATATGTACAATCTTAGTGCATTTACAGAAACTACGCAATGTTGTTCATACCTCAATTAATATACTGGATCATGCGACGACACATGATTATTGAGTGACGTCAAAATATACCATGGTTCTCACAAATATGAATGGTCGATCATGAAGTTTTGACGTCAATGGTGCTCTTCCGCTGTTAATAGCGAACGTGTGTGCAATTGTTTTGTTCTTTTAAGGGGAATGGGAACACCTGGCAGATTTGCCCGCCATTTTTCTAAGGGAGACAAATTTCTGGACTTCCTGTTCACTTTTCAATAAGCCCTGTCCCACTGAAAAAGGGGTCTACTCTTAAAGGAAAGAATTTGCTCCTCAGGAGCAAATTCTTTCCTTTAACAGTAGACCCCTATTGACAGGGGAGACAAAAATACTTTTGCAGGAGTTGCCTCCCCTCAAGGTGTTCCCATTCTCCACAATTTTAGCCCTCAAACCGGAAATTTTCGTCACATAATAGATGGAAAATAATTTGTTTGTTTGTTTGAGGTTTAACGTCCCCGTCAACACTGTAAAGGTCATTTTGGAGACGTTACTTCCAATTTTGTGGGACTTTTACCCGACATTGAGATGAAATTACATCTCAAGCCCTGTCGCCCAATGAAACCAATAGGGTTTATTAGCATGGACGGTCCGCCTCGCACCGCGGTTCCTGGACAGGCTTAGATCCTCTAAGCGGTTTACCAGTACTAGTGTGCTCTGCATGTAAGCATCATGCATCCCATCTATTTCTTCAAGCCCCTATTGGCGGGGGCTAAGATGGAAAATAATGTAAATATAAACAATGAATTTTTGAAAAAAAATTGACAACGGACAAAAAAAAAGCAGCCATCTGCATGCTCCACTCTCAAAAAGTGCACTTCTACCCGAACGCGTGATCACAAGGTCACCAAGAACAGCGCATTCAGATTGGCTGCGGAAAACACACCGAAAAAACAGTCGATGATACTTTCCAGAGTCTCTAGAAACTATAAACGACGTGTGTGAGTGGTCTCAATTAACTAACTGGTATGCCATAAGCACTGGCTGGCACAAGAAGATGGCTCTCTATAAATATTTTTATGTAAACATAAAATTCACTTATCACATGACGTCGCGTCTGAGAATGTAATAATGCCATGTAATAAAATTGATAATCCACTAGTGGATTAAATATGCAAATTAGTTAGATACGCTTCATAACGTTACATGTACGACGTCCTTAACGACGTCGCGTTTACTAATGGCAGAATATTGACATTTTTGTAAAACAATCGTGAATAAAATGCGTTTAAAATGTCATATGATAAATAGAATCATGCATTCGTGCCCATGAATTATTGAATTTATTAAACTCGTTGAGGAAAAGGGATAAAATGATCGGCAAAGCCTCGCATTTTATCCCTTTTCCTCAACTCGTTTAATAAATTCAATAATACATGATCACTCATGTTAGATCCTCTATTTATCTAACGTTCATTTAATAACATCGGGTCACGACGAAATCAAGTCGCGAGCAATGTTTCAGTGCTTTGCTCGTATACTTCAGTGAGCATTAAGTTAATTACATTCATTTCTTGATTGAAGCGTTGAGTTAACGTTAAGTGCCGTGGGAAAACAAGGCTTGTATGTTTTTTTTTGTTTTATTTGATGTTTAACGCCCCCGTCAACACTGTATAGGTCATTTTGGAGACGTCGCTTCCAATTTTGTGGGACTATTACCCGACATTGAGATGAAATTACATCTCAAGCCCTGTCGCCCAATTAAACCAATAGTGTTTATAAACATGGACGGTCCGACTCGCACCGCTTTGCCTGGGCAGGCTTAGATCCTCTGTGCGGTTTACCAGTATTGGTGTGCTGTCGGTTTCAACTCTGCGTGGAAACATCATGCAGCCCATCTATTTCTTCAAACCCCGATGGGCGGGGGCCGAAAACAAGGCCTGTATCAACCGTGACTTAAAAGCCTATAAACATAATACATAGGACCTTCGTTATGATGATAATACAGTCGAACTTAAATGGCTCGAACACCTTTGGGACCTCGAAAATCTATTCGAGACAGGGGTAGTCCTCCAACACTGTACCGTTATAAAGAATTTGCCACTAAAAAGAATCTTTAAAAGAAATTGAATAATAGGCAATTAAGGAACCTGCAAACTCCACCGCCACGATTACTACTCCAAGAAACGGGTGTTTATTTTTTAGCTCACCTGTCACGTAGTGACGAGGTGAGCTTTTGGGATCACTTTTTTTCCGTCGTCCGTCGTGCGTGCGTGCGTGCGTCCGTGCGTGCGTGCGTGCGTCCGTAAACAATTTCAAATAAGTATATCTCTAATACCACATGGCCAATCTTGATCAAATTTCATGTGAAGCATCATCAGGTAGGGGGAAAGGCTGCATCAGGTTTTCTGGCTGATCAGATCGGAATTCTGTTTGCCATGGCAACATATAGCTCCCATAGACTTATAATGGGAAAAAATAAAAAAATCTTCTTTTCTGAAACCACAGGGCCCAGAGCTTAGATATTTAGCTTGTAACTATGTTAAGTGGTCACCTATGTAAATCCCGCCAAGCATGCCCCTGGGGTCCAAGTTGGCCACACCCCGGGGCCCCTTAGCTCCTATAGACTCATAATGGAAAAAAAAGCTTCAAAAATCTTCTCAGAAACAACAGGGCCCAGAGCTGAGATATTTAGCATGTAGCAACTGCAAGTGGTCATCTACATAATTCCTGCCAATCATGCCCCTGGGTTCCAAATGGGCCACGCCCCGGGGCCCCTTCGCTCCTATAGTTTCATAATGGAAAAAAAGCTTCAAAAATCTTCTTCTCTGAAACCACAGGACCCAGAGCTTAGATATTTAGCATGTAGCAACGGCAAGTGGTCACCTACATAATTCCTGCCAATCATGCCCCTGGGGTCCAAATTGGCCACAACCCGGGGCCCCTTAGCTCCCATAGACTCATAATGGAAACAAGAGGGCCCAATGGCCCTATATCGCTCACCTGTGAACAAGAAAATCATTATTGTAGGAGACCACTTGACATTGCTACATACTAAATATCTAAGCTCAGGCAAAGCGGTGTCCATGCTTATAAACCCTAATGGTTTCATTGGGCGACAGGGCTTGAGATGTAATTTCATCTCAATGTCTGGTAAAAGTCCCACAAAATTGGAAGAGACATCTCCAAAAGGACCTATACAGTGTTGTCGGGGATGTAAAACCTAAAATCAAACAAAATCTGTGCCTTATGGTTTTGGAGAAAAAGATTTTTTTAAGTTTTTTTCCAGTATAAGTCTATAGAAGCTAATGAGCCCTGGGGCTTGGCCAATTTTGACCCAAAGGGCACGGTTGGCAGGATTTATGTAGGCGATCATTTTGTGTTGCTATATACTAAATTTCTAAGGTCTGTACTTCATGGTTTCAAAGAAGATGTTTGAAGCTTTTTCCATTATAAGTTTGTTGGAGTTAAGGGGCCACAGGATTTGGACCCCAGGGGCATGATTGGCAGGATTCATGTAGGCGACCACTCGACATTGCTACATGCTAAATACCTAAGCTCTGGGACTTACGGTTTCAGAGAAGAAGATTTTTTTTAAGATTTTTTTTTAAGAAGTTTCTCCAACTGTAAGTCTATGGAAGCTAAAGAACCCTGGGGTGGGGCCAATTTGGATCCCAGGGGCATAACTGGCAGGATTTATGTAGGTGGCCACTTGACATTGCTACATACTAAAAATCTAAGCTCTGGGCCTTATCGTTTCATAGAAGAAGATTTTTTAAGTTTTTTTTTCCATTATAAGTCTATTGGAGGTGATGAGCTCGGGCATGGCCAATTTTGACCCCAGGGGCAGGGTTAACAGGATTTATGTAGATGACTATTTTATGTTGCTAGATACTAAATATCTAAGTTCTGTGCTTCACAGTTTCTGAGAAGAAGATTTTGAAGCTTTTTTCCATTATGAGTCTATGGGAGCTAAGGGGCCCCGGGGCGTGGCCCATCTGGACCCCAGGGGCATGATTAGCAAGAAATATGTAGGTGACCACTTGCCGTTGTTACATGCAAAATATCTAAGCTCTGGGCCCTGTGGTTTCAGAGAAGATTTTTGAAGTTTTTTTTTCCATTATGAGTCTATGGGAGCTAAGGGGGTCCCAGGGTGTGGCCCATTTGGACCCCAGGGGCATGATTGGCAGGGTTTATGTAGGTGACCACTTGTCATTGCTACATGGCAAATAACTAAGCTCTGGACCCTGTGTTTTCAGAGAAGAAGATTTTTGAAGCTTTTTTCCATTATGAGTCTATGGGAGCTAAGGGGCCCCGGGGCGTGGCCCATTTGGACCCCAGGGGCATGATTGGCAGGATTTATGTAGGTGACCACTTGCCATTGCTACATGCTAAATATCTAAGCTCTGGGCCCTGTGGTTTCAGAGGAGAAGATTTTTGAAGTTTTTTTTTCCATTATGAGCCTATAGGAGCTAAGGGGCCCCGGGGCGTGGCCCTTTTGGACCCCAGGGGCATGATTTGCAGGAATTATGTAGGTGACCACTTGCCGTTGCTACCTGCTTAATATCTAAGCTCTGGGTGCTGTGGTTTCAGAGAAGAAGATTTTTTAACCTTTTTTTAAATATGAGTCTATGGGAGCAAAGGGGCCCTGGCGCGTGGCCCATTTGGACCCCAGGGGCATGATTGGCAGGAATTATGTAGGTGACTACTTGCCGTTGGTACATGCTAAATATCTAAACTCTGGGCCCTGTGGTTTCAGAAAAGAAGATTTATGAAGCTTTTTTTTTCAATTATTAGTCTATGTGAGCTAAGGGGCCCCGGGGCTTGGCCCATTTGGACCCTAGGGGCATGATTGGCAGGATTTATGTAGGTGACCACTTGCTGTTGCTACATGCCAAATTGGGCCCTTTGGTTTCAGAGAAGAAGATTTTTGAAGCTTTTTTTCCATTATGAGTCTATGTGAGCTAAAGGGCCCCGGGTGGTGGCCCGTTTGGACCCCAGGGGCATGATTGGCAGGAATTATGTAGGTGACCACTTGCCATTGCTACATGCTAAATATCTAAGCTCTGGGCCCTGTGGTTCCCGAGAAGAAGATTTTTGAAGCTTTTTGTTCCATTATGAGTCTATGGGAGCGAAGGGGCCCCGGGGCGTCGCCCATTTGGAACCCAGGGGCATGATTGGCAGGAATTATGTAGGTGACCACTGGCCGTTGCTACATGCTAAATATCTAAGCTCTGGGCCCTGTGGTTTCAGAGAAGAAGATTTTTGAAGCTTTTTTTTTTTTTCATTATGCGTCTTTGGGAGCTAAGGGGCCCTGGGGTGTGGCCCATTTGGACCCCAGGGGCATGATTGGCAGGAATTATGTAGGTGACCACTTGCCGTTGCCACACGCCAAATATCTCAGATCTGGGCCCCATGGTTTCAGAGAAGAAGATTTTTGAAGCTTTTTTCCATTATGAGTCTATAGGAGCTAAAGGGCCCCGGGGCATGGCCCGTTTGGACCCCAGGGGCATGATTGGCAGGAATTATGTAGGTGACCTATGGCTGTTGCTACATGCTAAATATCTAAGCTCTGGGCCCTGTGGTTTCAGAGAAGAAGATTTTTGAAGCTTTTTTTTTTCATTATGCGTCTTTGAGAGTTAAGGGGCCAGGGGGTGTGGCCAATTTGGACCCCGGGGGCATGATTGGCAGGAATTATGTAGGTGACCACTTGCCATTGCTACATGCCAAATATCTCAGCTCTGGGCCCCGTGGTTTCAGAGAAGAAGATTTTTGAAGTTTTTTTTCCATTATGAGTCTATAGGAGCTAAAGGGCCCGGGGGCGTGGCCTGTTTGGACCCCAGGGGCATGATTGGCAGGAATTATGTAGGTGACCACTTGCCGTTGCCACATGCTATATATCTAAGCTCTGGGCCCTGTGGTTTCTGAGAAGAAGATTTTTGAAGCTTTTTTTTTTCATTATGAGTCTATGTGAGCTAAGGGGCCCCGGGGCGTGGCCCATTCGGACCCTAGGGGCATGATTGGCAGAATTTATGTAGGTGACCACTTGCCGTTGCTACATGCCAAATACCTCAGCTCTGGGCCCTGTGGTTTCAGAGAAGAAGAATTTTGAAGCGTTTTTCCATTAAGAGTCTATAGGAGCTAAAGGGCCCCGGGGTGTGTCCCGTTTGGACCCCAGGGGCAAGATTGGCAGGAATTATATAGGTGACCACTTGCCGTTGCTACCTGCTTAATATCTAAGCTCTGGGCCCTGTGGTTTCCAAGGAGAAGATTTTTGAAGCTTTTTGTTCCATTTTGAGTCTATGGGAGCGAAGGGGCCCCGGGGCGTCGCCCATTTGGAACCCAGGGGCATGATTGGCAAGAATTATGTATGTGACCACTGGCCGTTGCTACATGCTAAATATCTAAGCTCTGGGCCCTGTGGTTTCAGAGTAGAAGATTTTTGAAGCTTTTTTTTCATTATGAGTCTTTGGGAGCGAAGGGGCCCCGGGGCGTCGCCCATTTGGAACCCAGGGGCATGATTGGCAGGAATTATGTAGGTGACCACTGGCCGTTGCTACATGCTAAATATCTAAGCTCTGGGCCCTGTGGTTTCAGAGAAGAAGATTTTTGAAGCTTTTTTTTCATTACGAGTCTTTGGAAGCTAAGGGGCCCCGGGGTGTGGCCAATTTGGACCCCAGGGGCATGATTGGCAGGAATTATGTATGTGACCACTTTCCGTTGCTACATGCCAAATATCTCAGCTCTGGGCCCTGTGGTTTCAGAGAAGAAGATTTTTGAAGCTTTTTTCCATTATGAGTCTATAGGAGCTAAAGGGCCCCGGGGCGTGGCCCGTTTGAACCCCAGGGGCATGATTGGCAGGAATTATGTAGGTGACCACTTGCCATTGCTACATGCTAAATATCCAAGCTCTGGGCCATGTGGTTTCCGAGAAGAAGATTTTTGAAGCTTTTTGTTCCATTATGAGTCTATAAGAGCAAAGGGGCCCCGGGGCGTGGCCAATTTGGACCCCAGGGGCATGAATGGCAGGAATTATGTAGGTGACCACTGGCCGTTAATACATGCTAAATATCTAAGCTCTGGGCCCTGTGGTTTCAGAGAAGAAGATATTTTAATTTTTTCCCATTGTAAGTCTATGGGAGCTATATGTTGCCATGGCAACCAGAATTCCAATCTGATCAGCCAAAAAACCTTATGCAGCCTTTCCCCCTACCTGATGATGCTTTTCATGAAATTTGATCAAGATTGACCATGGGTTATTAGAGATATACTTATTTGCAATTGTTTACGGACGCACGCACGGACGGACACACGGACGCACGACGGACAAAAAGTGATCACAAAAGCTCACCTTGTCACTACGTGACAGGTGAGCTACATTTGTAAAAAAGCTTCAAAAATCTTCTTCTCTGAAACCACAGGGCCTAGAGCTTAGATATTTAGCATGTAGCAACGGCCAGTGGCCACCTACATAATTCCTGCCAATCATGCCCCTGGGTTTCAAATGGGCCACGCCCCGGGGCCCCTTATCTCCCATAGACTCATAATGGAAAGAAATAGCTTCAAAAATCTTCTTCTCTGAAACCACATTGCCCAGAGCTTAGATATTTAGCATGTAGCAGCGGCAAGTGTTCACCTACAAAATTCCTGCCAATCATGCCCCTGGAGTCCAAACTGGCCACGCCCCGGGGCCCCTTAGCTCCTATTGACTCCTAATGGAAAAAAGCTCCTAAAACCTTCTTCTCTGCAACCGCAGGGCCCAGAACTGAGATATTTAGCATGTAGCAAAGGCAAGTGGTCACCTACATAAATCCTGCCAATCATGCTCCTGGGGTCCAAATTGGCCACGCCCCGGGGCCCCTTAGCTCCCATAAACTCATAATGGGAAAAACATTTTCAAAAATCTTCTTCTCTGAAACCACAGGGCCCAGAGCTTAGATATTTAGCATGTAGCAACGGCCAGTGGTCACCTACATAATTCCTGCCAATCATGCCCCTGGGTTTCAAATGGGCCACGCCCCGGGGCCCCGTAGCTACCAAAGACTCATAATGGAAAAAAAGCTTCAAAAATCTTCTTCTCTGAAACCACAGGGCCCAGAGCTTAGATATTTAGCATGTAGCAACGGCCAGTGGCCACCTACATAATTCCTGCCAATCATGCCCCTGGGTTTCAAATGGGCCACGCCCCGGGCCCCATCGCCTCCATAGACTCATAATGGAAAAAAAGCTTCAAAAATCTTCTTCTCAGAAACCACAGGGCCCAGAGCTTAGATAGTTAGCATGTAGCAACGGCAAGTGATCACCTACATAAATCCTAGCCAATCATGCCCCTGGGGTCCAAATGGGCCACGCCCCGGGGCCCCTTAGCTCTCATAGACTCCTCATTGAAAAAAAGCTTCAAAAATCTTCTCCTCTGAAACCACAGGACCCAGAGCTTAGATTTAGCAGGTAGCAACGGCAAGTGGTCACCTACATAAATCCTGCCAATCATGCCCTTGGTGTACAAATGGGCCACGCCCCGGGGCCCCTTTAGCTCCCATAGACTCCTAATGGAAATAAAGCTTCAAAAATCTTCTTCACTGAAACCACAGGGCCCAGAGCTTAGATATTTAGCATGTAGCAACGGCAAGTGGTCACCTACATATTTCCTGATAATCATGTCCCTGAAGTCCAAATGGGGCACACCCTGGGACCCCCTAAGCTCCCATAGACTCCTAATGGAAAAAAGCTTCAAAAATCTTCTTCTCCGAAACCACAGGGCCTGAGCTCCGATATTTAGCATGTAGCAATGGCAAGTGGTCATCTACATAAATCCTGCCAATTATGCCCCTGGGGTCCAAATGGGCCATGCCCTGGGGCCCCTTAGCTCCCATCGACTCCTAATGGAAAAGAGCTTAAAAAATCTTCTTCTGAAACCACAGGGCCCAGAGCTTAGATATTTAGCATGTAGCAACGGCAAGTGGTCACCTACATAAATCCAACCAATCCTGCCCCTGGGGTCCAAATGGGCTACGCCCCGGGGCCCCTTAGCTCCCATAGACTCCTAATAGAAAAAAGTTTCAAAAATCTTCTCTGAAACTACTGGGCCAAGAGCTTAGATATTTAGCAGGTAGCAACGGCAAGTGGTCACCTATGTAAATCCTGCCAATCATGCCCCTGGGGTCCAAATGGGCCACGCCCGGGGCCCCTTAGTTCCCATAGACTCCTAATGGAAAAAAGCTTCAAAAATCTTCTTCTCTGAAACCACAGGGCCCAGGCCACCTACATAAATCCTGCCAATCATGCCCCTTGGGGCAGAATTGGCCACACCCATGGCCAATTAGCTACCATGGATGGACTTCAAATGGAAAAAAAAACTTAAAATGGAAAAAAAAAACTTCAAAAATATTCTTCTGTGAAACCGTAAGGCCCAGAACTTAGGTATTTAGCATGTAGCAACATGGAGTGGTTGCCTACATGAATCCTGCCTGAGTCTTGCCCCTGGGGTTCAAATTGGCCAAATCCTGTGGCTTCTTAACTCCAATAAACTTATAAAGGGGAAAAAATGCTTTAAAAATCTTCTTCTCTGAAACCATGAAGTGCGGACCTTAGATATTTAGTATATAGCAACATAAAATGGTCGCCTACATAAATCCTGCCAACCATGCCCTTTGGGTCAAAATTGACCTATGGACTGGGAAAAAAAAAATCTTCTTCTCCAAAGCCATAAGGCCCAGAGCTCAGATATTTAGTATGTAGCAATGTCAAGTGGTTTCCTACACTTATGATTTTCTGGTACACAGGTGAGCGATATAGGGCCATTGGGCCCTCTTGTTTGTAGAATTGTCACGCCGAGGCGATACCAATAAATATCCTCAAGATTTGCTTTTTGGTGTAACAAATTCTATTTTCTTGAATATCTCCATTAGCCCCTCACATCTTGAGTCAAGGATGCTTACATGGAAATCGTCTTGGTAACGGATTTTGTCCTAATATAAATCATTACGCAAACACGCCTATACAAATACATGGCCACCTTTATCGCCGAAAAAATGAATATTTTAAGATGAAAAATTGTGATATTTTCTTATTTCTGCTCAAAATATAGATTGTGGGCACTCACAATCTATATTTTAGAGCAGAAATAAGAAAAATAAAGGTATACCCCCGCAAACCCAAGTTTTACTATATAAAAGGGGGTTCAATGGGGTCAAAATTATATAGGCGTGTTTTCGTGATGTTACGGTATAAAGAAGGTTATTTGTATATATTAAAACGTTATGTAAACTCATAGAAAACAAAGTAGTTCAATCTTCCATGAGCCACATGATTTTCTGTGACGTCAAGTGACGTCAGTCAACACCATAATTCTCTACAAACTGATTGGGTGTTGGTGACGTCAACACTGTTCCGCTCTTTGTAGAAAAACAGCGCGTATTTTTTTTCAGCTTTAAAAGTTTGCCCTGTAAGGATTTTTTTTTTTGCCCAGTGATGGGGAGCAAAGAATTTAAAAAAAAAGAAATAAACCTACAGATTTTTCTGCTGTTCATGAAAGTATAAACATCAGCGGGTCGCTTGCAAAGTTTACATGAGCAGCAGAAAAATAAAATTCTTTTCTTGAATGAAACTGCAAGGGGTCAAGCACATTACGACGGTCAGCAGAAAACCTACTGGTAGAAGGGTAAGATGGCAGGCTTCCTACATAGAAAAAATTTCTTTTGCATGCTTTTTATTAGTAGAACATAGTGAACAGTTTCCAGCCTGTGCAGACGGGGAAATTCTTCATAAATAAGGATAGGGATCAAATCCAGTGTCTACATACTGAAAGCAATAATTTGAATTTCAATGTATTGATTTTGTGTCGTTGTGGAGAAATATGAATTTGCTTTGGATACAAGGGATGTAACCTAAATACGTAACTACTGCTATTAGATATTTTGACCGTCACGCTTCCTATCAAGCTGTGAGTTGACTTCATTGAGTTATTGCTAAAAAAGTAAGCGGCTGACAAGGATCAATTTGTAGCTCCCTTTCTTTTTTGGCAGGTGTACAATAGAGCTGGTCTTGCTAATGCAGTTTGCTGTCAGTGCTCCATTGAAAAGAGCAAATTGGTAATTAGTTAGCTGCCGAAGTGGGTGGGGTAGTATTTGTTTACATAGCCACTTACATTGGCTGTAGAGTTTACAAACTATTGAAATCAGCTTCAAATTGAGCCCTGCCAAGCGAATTTGGGTCTTCGAGCATTCCGTCATGACAATTTTAACTGCGTATGCCCAGCCATTCAGAGGGGCCAGGGATATGGCTTTCTGTCTGAAGGTTCCTCTTGATTCACTGCTTGTATGAGCGAGCAGCGAAGGTTCTGGCGAGACTGCGCGGATGCGCAGGCTCGCCTGAACCTTCGCTGTTCGCATAGGCCATAAGTACCAAATCGCTTGACGGGGCCCAATTATTCTGTGGCAAGTCACAATGAAAAGATAAGAGAAAAGGGAAAGATTGCAATATGTACTACTCGCTGACAGCTTGGAATAATTGGTTTGCTACATTAAAGTGCATTTCTTTGCCATTTGGAGTCATATGTGTATTTTGTTCCCATAAAAGATAATGCAAATACTGCGCATTATTCACCATTTAATCTTATCTTTATGTTGTAATGTTCAACCCTCTGCACCATTCATAAATCAGACTGAGAGAGAGAGAGAGAGAGAGAGAGAGAGAGAGAGAGAGAGAGAGAGAGAGAGGAGAGAGAGAGAGAGAGAGAGAGAGAGAGAGAGAGAGAGAGAGAGAGAGAGAGAGAGAGAGAGAGAGAGAGAGAGAGAGAGAGAGAGAGAGAGAGAGAGAGAGAGAGAGAGAGAGAGAGAGAGAGAGAGAGAGAGAGAGAATGGTCTGATCAAGCGAATGAAGCGAAGTTGTATATGTTTCATTAATGTTAAAGGGATAATATTTTATATCATTTAGGAAATGAATTTTATTTTTCTGCTGTTCATGAAAGTATGAACGCAAAGTGAATAACCGCTGTCGTTCATACTTTCATGAACAGCAGAAAAATTAAGTTTCTTACATTTAAATTCTTTGCTCATCATCACTGGGCGAACTTTTAAAGCTGAAAAAACATGTACACGCTGTTTTTCTACAAAACGCGGATCAGTGTTGACGTCACCAACGCCCAATCAGATCGTAGAGAACCATGGTTTAGACTAACGTCTCGTGGCGTAACTGAAAATCATGTGAATCGATGCGTTCATGGAAGTATGAACTACATTGTTTTCTATAGGTTTACATTCGGCTTTACACTGGAAATGTAAATATTCTTATTTCCTCATCCTCCTCTCTTATCACGTGAACTAGTCCGCGAAATGAAGACCCCCTATACCCCACTTTATATAAAGAAAATTGGGGTTTACGGGGTATACAGTATTTTTGTTATTTTTACTCCAAGACATAGGTTGTGGGTACTCGTTAGAACCGCCTCAATGAGGCGGTTCTAACGAGCACCCACGACCTATGTTGGCAGTATTTATAAGAAAAATGTCACGGATTTTCATGAGAAAAGTAGCCATTTTGGCGATGAGAAAAATGCACCATGTCGCACGGGTTTGTTATCGTAAGGTTACCTATTGTCTACCATCATTTCTATTTGTCATCTTTTCTTCATCACAATGATTGACACGCCGTTAAACTCCAACAGAACAACAAAAGCAGTACTGGTTGGTCGATTGACACTGGGTTTTGGTTGGAAAAAAGTGACTGCCCTGAAGAATCATGATTTTATTTGATTTGAGGTTTAACGTCCCCGTCAACTCTGTAAAGGTCATTTTGTAGACGTTGCTTCCAACTTTATGGGACTTTTACCCGACATTGAGATGAAATGACATCTCAAGCTCTGTCGCCCAATGAAACCAATAGGGTTTATCCGCACGGACGGTCCGTCTCGCACCGCGGTTCCTGGACAGGCTTAGATCCTCTAAGCGGTTTACCAGTACTAGTGTGCGGGCCGGATTCAGCTCTGCGTGGAAGCATCATGCAGCCCATATATTTCTTCAAGCCCCTATGGGGGGGGGGGGGGGGGGGGGGGGGGGGCGTGAAGAATCGTGTAAGCAGTTCAGTTTTGTGGTACTTATAGGTAGCTTGTTAACCCTTATTCTGCTGAATACTTTAATTGGCCACATCCATTTCTGATTATGATCCAATCAGATTACATGATACACTGTTTACTTTCAAATTCACAAACTGAAAGAACAAACAGTGTAGACCCTGATCAGATGGCTTCGGCAGAAGCCATCTGATCTGGATCTACGCTGTTTGCAAAAGTAGGGGTTGTGATGAGCAGCAGGATAAGGGTTAACCATTATGCGTATAGCGTCCCAAAATAGTGGATTTACAAACAGGGAAGACCCTGATCAGACGCCGCGTAAAGCGGCGTTTGATCTGGGTCTTCACTGATTGCTTAAACTCCAAGGAAATTGATGCAACAGTCACAGTGAGTGAATAAAATAAACGTGATACGCCAAATAGTGGTTTTTTGAATTGAGGTTTTACTACCCGTCAACACTATTTAGGTCATTTGGGTTTTTATGTTCCCGACACCATTATTAAGGTCATTTTGGAGACGTTGCATCCCATTTCTGAGTCTTTAACCCGACATTGAAATGAAATAGCATCTCAAGCCCTGCCGCCCAAACAAACCAAAAATTTTTATATATAGGGATGGTCCGACTCAGATCACTTCGCCTGGGCAAGCTAAGACCTCCTAAGCAGCTTACCTGTACTCATTTGCGGTCATTTTCAGCTTTGCGTGGAAGCATCTTGCGGCCCAATATATTTCTTCAAGCCCATATCATCGGGGGCCCTATGATAGTAGCAGTAGTGGCAAAAGTAGTAACAGTATAATATTTATCATCGTTTTATTATTAAAATTACTATCAGAAGTAGTAGCAGTATAAGTAGCAGTAGTAGTAGCAGTAGTTATAGTATTTTTATCATCATTACGGCCCCGCGCATCGGGGCTTGAAGACATAGATGGGCTGCATGATGCTTTTACGCAGAACAGAGTTGAAACCGACGGCACACGAGTACTAGTGAACCGCTGAGAACATCTAAGCCTGCCCAGGCAAAGCGGTGCGAGTCGTACCGTCCATGCTTATGAACCCTATTGGTTTCATTGGGCGTCAGGGCTTGAGCTGTCATTTCATCTCAGTGACGGGTAAAAGTCCCACAAAATTGGAAATAGCGTCTCCAAAATGACATATACAGTGTTGACGGGGACGTTAAACCTCAAATCAAACTAATATCGTCGTCATTATTCTTATAATTATTATCAGTATTATTGGCTAGTTTTATCCAAATTTATTTTCATCACGTTAACATACTCGTGTAATACCCTTATGTCAAGAAAAATATGTTTTAAATTTCAACCCGCAATTTAATTTCGTTAGAGAAATGCCATCTACACAGCATAATTATGGGTGAATATCAAATTGTTTTCACTCCCTTAAGCCCTGCTCACACATCACCGGATAGCACTAACGGACGATACAAAATTAAATCCGTTCGTCTCCGTTTGCATCCGTTTCAAGTTCGTTTCTCATCCGGTGAGTCGGTTCTTTGTACGTCGACTTCTGTTCATGTCCGTTACGTCCGGTGAAAAGTTTTGAGCGTGTTCAAAACTTGGAACCGACACGAACGGAAAAGGGCATCCGGTGGATGTACGTTAGCTTTCCGTTTTGTCCGCTTCTCGTTCGGTTCGAGTACTGTACTTGTCCGCCCGTCATCCGTTGGTGTCCGTTGGTATCCGGTAGACCCGATTCTCGACCGGACCTCTACCGAACATGCAACGGATCAAACGGAGGTATTCTGGACCTATACCGTACACTGAACGAGCAAACCAGACACGGAACGCACAGACACGGACGTCTAACGGACATTAAATGGTTGCTAAAATTTCCAGTTGGTCCAACCTGATGACATACGCTTCTGGAAACACCTTTTAAGGGGATGTCTCTGTCTCTTTTATCATTTTCTTGCGTTCCTTCGTGAACACATGACGTGCAATACCAGAGCTGGGTTACGTTATCGTGCGGCGTTGATACAGGCAGAGGTAGAATGACATCCGGTAAGCTGTGAGCAAGCCTTAACACAGTGCTCCAGATATTTTTTATCATACTTAAACCACCACAGTGATGGTTAAAGTAGCCAATCAGTATCAGAATCTAAGACCAAGTTTGTCCGAAACTTGGATACTGGTTCCAGAGAACAAATATGACCCGTTACTGGTTGGGTTAAAATTTGACCAGTATCGTACTGGTTGAAAAAAAATATCTGAAGCACTGTGTTAAGGCTTGCTCACACATTACCGTATAGCACCAACGGACGATGAATGGATAATAAAAATAAGAATTAAATTATATCCGTTGCTGTCCGGTTGTAAAAATCGAATTCGAGCTCTCTGAAGCATCAAACAAACAAACAGACCCAATCTTATTTTTTATCACAAGGTGTCTATGGAAAAACTTTAAATTGCTGTCAATAGATGTGACAACCAAATCCTTTTCTCTTACTGAATTGCAAGTAAAATACAGATCGTGAAGGCAACTCGTGTTATAATGAATGTGTTGAAGTATTGAAAAACAATACTAGTGACTATAAAGAGTTAGGTAGTCAACAGCTCGAGTCGCACAAAGAGATGATCAGACCCTGATGCAATCAGATCCCATTTTTTCCCACAATATCAGTAGGGAAAGAATTCGAAATATGGAGTGACGACAGTAAACAAAGCGGACAACAGGTAAACCGAGCCAGCAGCTCTTTCCCAAACAGGTGGTGACTCAGAATATCCAAACCTAACTAAAACGGAGCAATATACATAATTGGGGGCGGACATTACGCAAACACGCCTATACAAACTCATTGCCATCTTTATCGCCGAAAAAATGAAAATTTTAAGATAAAAATTGTGATATTTTTTTATTTCTGCTCAAAATACAGATTGTGGGTACTCGTTAGAACCGCCTCATCGAGGCGGTTCTTACGAGTACCCACAATCTATATTTTAGAGCAGAAATAAGAAAAATAGGGTATACCCCCAGAAACCCCAGTTTTAGTATATAAAAGTGGGGTTCAAGGGGGTCAAATTTATATAGGCGTGTTTTCGTGATGATCTAAATCACCAGCACTGGAAGGACAAATGCAACTAAAATATACAAGCAAAAAGGGGGAAGAATCAGAATAATCAACGTAAAAACATATATATGTATGGAAAGAATCCGTACCACCTAGATGACCTATATAGTCTTGATAACAAGTCTGTGAAACGAAGACCCCTCTAAACCCCAATTTATATATAGAAAACTCGGGTTTAAAGGGTTATACATTATTTGCCTCATTTTTGCTTAAATTCATAGATTGTGGGTACTCGTTAGAACCGCATCATTGAAAGCAGAAATAACAAAATGTTTATCATTTTTACCTAAAATTTTGCATTTCTGACCCCATGCTGGACGCCATTATTTCACACGGACTTGTTTTCCTAACAACCAAACCACAACTTAACAAAATAGAAGCTGAAAGCGTATCTACTAAAATTGACATTTAATCGTAATGTTTCAGCTTATTATAGACTAGAGTTTAAAAGTCTACATTTCACTCACGAACACCTTTCTAATCGAGTGTGTCAACTTGGCTTGGGATTCGCGACTTGGAATATCGATTTTGCCTAACATTCACAAATATTTTACTATACTTTACTACTACGGAATAAATCGAATTCCAAACTCCATACTCCAGACTCCAAGCCAACTTCATACACTTTTTCTAATCACCAGTTTCCGTATTTGAGCCCCGCCAAGCGAATTTGTGTCTTCGAGCATTCCGTCATGACAAATTTTAACTGCGCATGCCCAGCCATTCAGACCGGGGGCCAGGGATATGGCTTTCTGTCAGAAGGTTCCTCTTGATTCACTGCTCGCATAGGCGTTAAGTACCAAAATCGCTTGACGGAACCCATTTGATCTTTGCTTTCTAAAAGAAATATCAGCTCAAAATAACGAGTGTTAAGTTGGTTCCTTATTCCTTATTCCTTGTTCCTTATTCCTTATTCCTTATTCGATTTTCAACTTCATAGTACTTTGCCACGCGGTGTAACAGAACATTTGCGTATGTCCTAATCATCGTCATTTTTACTTCTAAGCATGATGGTATAGGTTTCGAATTCCAGCAGGTATCAACTGCGAATAAGGAATAAGGAACAAATCCAAATTTTCCTTATTCCTTATTCGATTTTCAACTTCATAGTACTTTGCCACGCGGTGTAACAGAGCATTTGCGTATGTCCTAATCATCATCATTTTTACTTCTAAGCATGATGGTATAGGTTTCGAATTCCAGCAGGTATCAACTGCGAATAAGGAATAAGGAACAAATCCAAATTTTCTTTATTCCTTATTCGATTTTCAACCTCATAGTACTTTGCCACGCGGTGTAACAGAACATTTGCGTATGTCCTAATCATCATCATTTTCACTTCTAAGCATGATGGTATAGGTTTCGAAATCCAGCAGGTATCAACTGCGAATAAGGAATAAGGAACAAATCCAAATTTTCCTTAATCCTTATTCGATTTTCAATCTCAAAGTACTTTGCCACGCGGTGTAACAGAGCATTTGCGTATGTACTATTCATCATCATTTTTACTTCTAAGCATGATGGTATAGGTTTCGAATTCCAGCAGGTATCAGCTGCGAATAAGGAATAAGGAACAAATCCAAATTTTCCTTATTCCTTATTCGATTTTCAACTTCATAGTACTTTGCCACGCGGTGTAACAGAACATTTGCGTATGTACTAATCATCATCATTTTTACTTCTAAGCATGATGGTATAGGTTTCGATTTCCAGCAGGTATCAACTGCGAATAAGGAATAAGGAACAAATCCAAATTTTCCTTATTCCTTATTCGATTTTCAACTTCATAGTACTTTGCCACGCGGTGTAACAGAACATTTGCGTATGTCCTAATCATCATCATTTTTTCTTCTAAGCATGATGGTATAGGTTTTGAAATCCAGCAGGTATCAACTGCGAATAAGGAATAAGGAACAAATCCAAATTTTCCTTATTCCTTATTCGATTTTCAACTTCATAGTACATTGCCACGCGGTGTAACAGAACATTTGCGTATGTCCTAATCATCATCATTTTTACTTCTAAGCATGATGGTATAGGTTTAGAAATGCAGCAGGTATCAACTGCGAATAAGGAATAAGGAACAAATCCAAATTTTCCTTATTCCTTATTCGATTTTCAACTTCATAGTACTTTGCCACGCGGTGTAACAGAACATTTCCGTATGTACTAATCATCATCATTTTTACTTCTGAGCATGATTGTATAGGTTTCGAATTCCAGCAGGTATCAACTGCGAATAAGGAATAAGGAACAAATGCAAATTTTCCTTATTCCTTATTCGATTTTCAACTTCATAGTACTTTGCCACGCGGTGTAACAGAACATTTGCGTATGTCCTAATCATCATCATTTTTACTTCTAAGCATGATGGTATAGGTTTCGAATTCCAGCAGGTATCAACTGCGAATAAGGAATAAGAAACAAATCCAAATTTTCCTTATTCCTTATTCGATTTTCAACTTCATAGTACTTTGCCACGCGGTGTAACAGAACATTTGCGTATGTCCTAATCATCGTCATTTTTACTTCTAAGCATGATGGTATAGGTTTCGAATTCCAGCAGGTATCAACTGCGAATAAGGAATAAGGAACAAATCCAAATTTTCCTTATTCCTTATTCGATTTTCAACCTCATAGTACTTTGCCACGCGGTGTAAAAGAACATTTGCGTATGTCCTAATCATCATCATTTTTACTTCTAAGCATGATGGTATAGGTTTCGAAATCCAGCAGGTATCAACTGCGAATAAGGAATAAGGAACAAATCCAAATTTTCCTTATTCCTTATTCGATTTTCAATCTCAAAGTACTTTGCCACGCGGTGTAACAGAGCATTTGCGTATATACTAATCATCATCATTTTTACTTCTAAGCATGATGGTATAGGTTTCGAATTCCAGCAGGTATCAGCTGCGAATAAGGAACAAATCCAAATTTTCCTTATTCCTTATTCGATTTTCAACGGCATAGTACTTTGCCACGCGGTGTAACAGAACATTTGCGTATGTCCTAATCATCATCATTTTTACTTGTAAGCATGATGGTATAGGTTTCGATTTCCAGCAGGTATCAACTGCGAATAAGGAATAAGGAACAAATCCAAATTTTCCTTATTCCTTATTCGATTTTCAATCTCAAAGTACTTTGCCACGCGGTGTAACAGAGCATTTGCGTATGTACTAATCATCATCATTTTTACTTCTAAGCATGATGGTATAGGTTTCGAATTCCAGCAGGTATCAGCTGCGAATAAGGAATAAGGAACAAATCCAAATTTTCCTTATTCCTTATTCGATTTTCAACTTCATAGTACTTTGCCACGCGGTGTAACAGAACATTTGCGTATGTCCTAATCATCATCATTTTTACTTCTAAGCATGATGGTATAGGTTTCGATTTCCAGCAGGTATCAACTGCGAATAAGGAATAAGGAACAAATCCAAATTTTCCTTATTCCTTATTCGATTTTCAACTTCATAGTACTTTGCCACGCGGTGTAACAGAGCATTTGCGTATGTCCTAATCATCATCATTTTTACTTCTAAGCATGATGGTATAGGTTTCGAATTCCAGCAGGTATCAACTGCGAATAAGGAATAAGGAACAAATCCAAATTTTCCTTATTCCTTATTCGATTTTCAACCTCATAGTACTTTGCCACGCGGTGTAACAGAACATTTGCGTATGTCCTAATCATCATCATTTTTACTTCTAAGCATGATGGTATAGGTTTCGAAATCCAGCAGGTATCAACTGCGAATAAGGAATAAGGAACAAATCCAAATTTTCCTTAATCCTTATTCGATTTTCAATCTCAAAGTACTTTGCCACGCGGTGTAACAGAGCATTTGCGTATGTACTAATCATCATCATTTTTACTTCTAAGCATGATGGTATAGGTTTCGAATTCCAGCAGGTATCAGCTGCGAATAAGGAATAAGGAACAAATCCAAATTTTCCTTATTCCTTATTCGATTTTCAACTTCATAGTACTTTGCCACGCGGTGTAACAGAACATTTGCGTATGTCCTAATCATCATCATTTTTACTTCTAAGCATGATGGTATAGGTTTCGATTTCCAGCAGGTATCAACTGCGAATAAGGAATAAGGAACAAATCCAAATTTTCCTTATTCCTTATTCGATTTTCAACTTCATAGTACTTTGCCACGCGGTGTAACAGAACATTTGCGTATGTCCTAATCATCATCATTTTTACTTCTAAGCATGATGGTATAGGTTTTGAAATCCAGCAGGTATCAACTGCGAATAAGGAATAAGGAACAAATCCAAATTTTCCTTATTCCTTATTCGATTTTCAACTTCATAGTACATTGCCACGCGGTGTAACAGAACATTTGCGTATGTCCTAATCATCATCATTTTTACTTCTAAGCATGATGGTATAGGTTTAGAAATGCAGCAGGTATCAACTGCGAATAAGGAATAAGGAACAAATCCAAATTTTCCTTATTCCTTATTCGATTTTCAACTTCATAGTACTTTGCCACGCGGTGTAACAGAATATTTGCGTATGTACTAATCATCATCATTTTTACTTCTGAGCATGATTGTATAGGTTTCGAATTCCAGCAGGTATCAACTGCGAATAAGGAATAAGGAACAAATCCAAATTTTCCTTATTCCTTATTCGATTTTCAACTTCATAGTACTTTGCCACGCGGTGTAACAGAACATTTGCGTATGTCCTAATCATCGTCATTTTTACTTCTAAGCATGATGGTATAGGTTTCGAATTCCAGCAGGTATCAACTGCGAATAAGGAATAAGGAACAAATCCAAATTTTCCTTATTCCTTATTCGATTTTCAACCTCATAGTACTTTGCCACGCGGTGTAAAAGAACATTTGCGTATGTCCTAATCATCATCATTTTTACTTCTAAGCATGATGGTATAGGTTTCGAAATCCAGCAGGTATCAACTGCGAATAAGGAATAAGGAACAAATCCAAATTTTCCTTATTCCTTATTCGATTTTCAATCTCAAAGTACTTTGCCACGCGGTGTAACAGAGCATTTGCGTATGTACTAATCATCATCATTTTTACTTCTAAGCATGATGGTATAGGTTTCGAATTCCAGCAGGTATCAGCTGCGAATAAGGAACAAATCCAAATTTTCCTTATTCCTTATTCGATTTTCAACTGCATAGTACTTTGCCACGCGGTGTAACAGAACATTTGCGTATGTCCTAATCATCATCATTTTTACTTCTAAGCATGATGGTATAGGTTTCGATTTCCAGCAGGTATCAACTGCGAATAAGGAATAAGGAACAAATCCAAATTTTCCTTATTCCTTATTCGATTTTCAATCTCAAAGTACTTTGCCACGCGGTGTAACAGAGCATTTGCGTATGTACTAATCATCATCATTTTTACTTCTAAGCATGATGGTATAGGTTTCGAATTCCAGCAGGTATCAGCTGCGAATAAGGAATAAGGAACAAATCCAAATTTTCCTTATTCCTTATTCGATTTTCAACTTCATAGTACTTTGCCACGCGGTGTAACAGAACATTTGCGTATGTCCTAATCATCATCATTTTTACTTCTAAGCATGATGGTATAGGTTTCGATTTCCAGCAGGTATCAACTGCGAATAAGGAATAAGGAACAAATCCAAATTTTCCTTATTCCTTATTCGATTTTCAACTTCATAGTACTTTGCCACGCGGTGTAACAGAGCATTTGCGTATGTCCTAATCATCATCATTTTTACTTCTAAGCATGATGGTATAGGTTTCGAATTCCAGCAGGTATCAACTGCGAATAAGGAATAAGGAACAAATCCAAATTTTCCTTATTCCTTATTCGATTTTCAACCTCATAGTACTTTGCCACGCGGTGTAACAGAACATTTGCGTATGTCCTAATCATCATCATTTTTACTTCTAAGCATGATGGTATAGGTTTCGAAATCCAGCAGGTATCAACTGCGAATAAGGAATAAGGAACAAATCCAAATTTTCCTTAATCCTTATTCGATTTTCAATCTCAAAGTACTTTGCCACGCGGTGTAACAGAGCATTTGCGTATGTACTAATCATCATCATTTTTACTTCTAAGCATGATGGTATAGGTTTCGAATTCCAGCAGGTATCAGCTGCGAATAAGGAATAAGGAACAAATCCAAATTTTCCTTATTCCTTATTCGATTTTCAACTTCATAGTACTTTGCCACGCGGTGTAACAGAACATTTGCGTATGTCCTAATCATCATCATTTTTACTTCTAAGCATGATGGTATAGGTTTCGATTTCCAGCAGGTATCAACTGCGAATAAGGAATAAGGAACAAATCCAAATTTTCCTTATTCCTTATTCGATTTTCAACTTCATAGTACTTTGCCACGCGGTGTAACAGAACATTTGCGTATGTCCTAATCATCATCATTTTTACTTCTAAGCATGATGGTATAGGTTTTGAAATCCAGCAGGTATCAACTGCGAATAAGGAATAAGGAACAAATCCAAATTTTCCTTATTCCTTATTCGATTTTCAACTTCATAGTACATTGCCACGCGGTGTAACAGAACATTTGCGTATGTCCTAATCATCATCATTTTTACTTCTAAGCATGATGGTATAGGTTTAGAAATGCAGCAGGTATCAACTGCGAATAAGGAATAAGGAACAAATCCAAATTTTCCTTATTCCTTATTCGATTTTCAACTTCATAGTACTTTGCCACGCGGTGTAACAGAACATTTGCGTATGTACTAATCATCATCATTTTTACTTCTGAGCATGATTGTATAGGTTTCGAATTCCAGCAGGTATCAACTGCGAATAAGGAATAAGGAACAAATGCAAATTTTCCTTATTCCTTATTCGATTTTCAACTTCATAGTACTTTGCCACGCGGTGTAACAGAACATTTGCGTATGTCCTAATCATCATCATTTTTACTTCTAAGCATGATGGTATAGGTTTCGAATTCCAGCAGGTATCAACTGCGAATAAGGTATGAGAAACAAATCCAAATTTTCCTTATTCCTTATTCGATTTTCAACTTCATAGTACTTTGCCACGCGGTGTAACAGAACATTTGCGTATGTCCTAATCATCGTCATTTTTACTTCTAAGCATGATGGTATAGGTTTCGAATATCAGCAGGTATCAACTGCGAATAAGGAATAAGGAACAAATCCAAATTTTCCTTATTCCTTATTCGATTTTCAACCTCATAGTACTTTGCCACGCGGTGTAAAAGAACATTTGCGTATGTCCTAATCATCATCATTTTTACTTCTAAGCATGATGGTATAGGTTTCGAAATCCAGCAGGTATCAACTGCAATTAAGGAATAAGGAACAAATCCAAATTTTCCTTATTCCTTATTCGATTTTCAATCTCAAAGTACTTTGCCACGCGGTGTAACAGAGCATTTGCGTATGTACTAATCATCATCATTTTTACTTCTAAGCATGATGGTATAGGTTTCGAATTCCAGCAGGTATCAGCTGCGAATAAGGAACAAATCCAAATTTTCCTTATTCCTTATTCGATTTTCAACTTCATAGTACTTTGCCACGCGGTGTAACAGAACATTTGCGTATGTACTAATCATCATCATTTTTACTTCTGAGCATGATTGTATAGGTTTCGAATTCCAGCAGGTATCAACTGCGAATAAGGAATAAGGAACAAATGCAAATTTTCCTTATTCCTTATTCGATTTTCAACTTCATAGTACTTTGCCACGCGGTGTAACAGAACATTTGCGTATGTCCTAATCATCATCATTTTTACTTCTAAGCATGATGGTATAGGTTTCGAATTCCAGCAGGTATCAACTGCGAATAAGGTATGAGAAACAAATCCAAATTTTCCTTATTCCTTATTCGATTTTCAACTTCATAGTACTTTGCCACGCGGTGTAACAGAACATTTGCGTATGTCCTAATCATCGTCATTTTTACTTCTAAGCATGATGGTATAGGTTTCGAATTCCAGCAGGTATCAACTGCGAATAAGGAATAAGGAACAAATCCAAATTTTCCTTATTCCTTATTCGATTTTCAACCTCATAGTACTTTGCCACGCGGTGTAAAAGAACATTTGCGTATGTCCTAATCATCATCATTTTTACTTCTAAGCATGATGGTATAGGTTTCGAAATCCAGCAGGTATCAACTGCGAATAAGGAATAAGGAACAAATCCAAATTTTCCTTATTCCTTATTCGATTTTCAATCTCAAAGTACTTTGCCACGCGGTGTAACAGAGCATTTGCGTATGTACTAATCATCATCATTTTTACTTCTAAGCATGATGGTATAGGTTTCGAATTCCAGCAGGTATCAGCTGCGAATAAGGAACAAATCCAAATTTTCCTTATTCCTTATTCGATTTTCAACTGCATAGTACTTTGCCACGCGGTGTAACAGAACATTTGCGTATGTCCTAATCATCATCATTTTTACTTCTAAGCATGATGGTATAGGTTTCGATTTCCAGCAGGTATCAACTGCGAATAAGGAATAAGGAACAAATCCAAATTTTCCTTATTCCTTATTCGATTTTCAATCTCAAAGTACTTTGCCACGCGGTGTAACAGAGCATTTGCGTATGTACTAATCATCATCATTTTTACTTCTAAGCATGATGGTATAGGTTTCGAATTCCAGCAGGTATCAGCTGCGAATAAGGAATAAGGAATAAATCCAAATTTTCCTTATTCCTTATTCGATTTTCAACTTCATAGTACTTTGCCACGCGGTGTAACAGAACATTTGCGTATGTCCTAATCATCATCATTTTTACTTCTAAGCATGATGGTATAGGTTTCGATTTCCAGCAGGTATCAACTGCGAATAAGGAATAAGGAACAAATCCAAATTTTCCTTATTCCTTATTCGATTTTCAACTTCATAGCACTTTGCCACGCGGTGTAACAGAACATTTGCGTATGTCCTAATCATCATCATTTTTACTTCTAAGCATGATGGTATAGGTTTTGAAATCCAGCAGGTATCAACTGCGAATAAGGAATAAGGAACAAATCCAAATTTTCCTTATTCCTTATTCGATTTTCAACTTTATAGTACATTGCCACGCGGTGTAACAGAACATTTGCGTATGTCCTAATCATCATCATTTTTACTTCTAAGCATGATGGTATAGGTTTAGAAATGCAGCAGGTATCAACTGCGAATAAGGAATAAGGAACAAATCCAAATTTTCCTTATTCCTTATTCGATTTTCAACTTCATAGTACTTTGCCACGCGGTGTAACAGAACATTTGCGTATGTACTAATCATCATCATTTTTACTTCTGAGCATGATTGTATAGGTTTCGAATTCCAGCAGGTATCAACTGCGAATAAGGAATAAGGAACAAATGCAAATTTTCCTTATTCCTTATTCGATTTTCAACTTCATAGTACTTTGCCACGCGGTGTAACAGAACATTTGCGTATGTCCTAATCATCATCATTTTTACTTCTAAGCATGATGGTATAGGTTTCGAATTCCAGCAGGTATCAACTGCTAATAAGGAATAAGAAACAAATCCAAATTTTCCTTATTCCTTATTCGATTTTCAACTTCATAGTACTTTGCAACGCGGTGTAACAGAACATTTGCGTATGTCCTAATCATCGTCATTTTTACTTCTAAGCATGATGGTATAGGTTTCGAATTCCTGCAGGTATCAACTGCGAATAAGGAATAAGGAACAAATCCAAATTTTCCTTATTCCTTATTCGATTTTCAACCTCATAGTACTTTGCCACGCGGTGTAAAAGAACATTTGCGTATGTCCTAATCATCATCATTTTTACTTCTAAGCATGATGGTATAGGTTTCGAAATCCAGCAGGTATCAACTGCGAATAAGGAATAAGGAACAAATCCAAATTTTCCTTATTCCTTATTCGATTTTCAATCTCAAAGTACTTTGCCACGCGGTGTAACAGAGCATTTGCGTATGTACTAATCATCATCATTTTTACTTCTAAGCATGATGGTATAGGTTTCGAATTCCAGCAGGTATCAGCTGCGAATAAGAAATAAGGAACAAATCCAAATTTTCCTTATTCCTTATTCGATTTTCAACTTCATAGTACTTTGCCACGCGGTGTAACAGAACATTTGCGTATGTCCTATTCATCATCATTTTTACTTCTAAGCATGATGGTATAGGTTTCGATTTCCAGCAGGTATCAACTGCGAATAAGGAATAAGGAACAAATCCAAATTTTCCTTATTCCTTATTCGATTTTCAACTTCATAGTACTTTGCCACGCGGTGTAACAGAACATTTGCGTATGTCCTAATCATCATCATTTTTACTTCTAAGCATGATGGTATAGGTTTTGAAATCCAGCAGGTATCAACTGCGAATAAGGAATAAGGAACAAATCCAAATTTTCCTTATTCCTTCTTCGATTTTCAACTTTATAGTACATTGCCACGCGGTGTAACAGAACATTTGCGTATGTCCTAATCATCATCATTTTTACTTCTAAGCATGATGGTATAGGTTTAGAAATGCAGCAGGTATCAACTGCGAATAAGGAATAAGGAACAAATCCGAATTTTCCTTATTCCTTATTCGATTTTCAACTTCATAGTACTTTGCCACGCGGTGTAACAGAACATTTGCGTATGTACTAATCATCATCATTTTTACTTCTGAGCATGATTGTATAGGTTTCGAATTCCAGCAGGTATCAACTGCGAATAAGGAATAAGGAACAAATGCAAATTTTCCTTATTCCTTATTCGATTTTCAACTTCATAGTACTTTGCCACGCGGTGTAACAGAACATTTGCGTATGTCCTAATCATCATCATTTTTACTTCTAAGCATGATGGTATAGGTTTCGAATTCCAGCAGGTATCAACTGCGAATAAGGAATAAGGAACAAATCCAAATTTTCCTTATTCCTTATTCGATTTTCAACTTCATAGTACTTTGCCACGCGGTGTAACAGAACATTTGCGTATGTCCTAATCATCGTATTTTTACTTCTAAGCATGAATGTATAGGTTTCGAATTCCAGCAGGTATCAACTGCGAATAAGGAATAAGGAACAAATCCAAATTTTCCTTATTCCTTATTCGATTTTCAACCTCATAGTACTTTGCCACGCGGTGTAACAGAACATTTGCGTATGTCCTAATCATCATCATTTTTACTTCTAAGCATGATGGTATAGGTTTCGAAATCCAGCAGGTATCAACTGCGAAAAAGGAATAAGGAACAAATCCAAATTTTCCTTATTCCTTATTCGATTTTCAATCTCAAAGTACTTTGCCACGCGGTGTAACAGAGCATTTGCGTATGTACTAATCATCATCATTTTTACTTCTAAGCATGATGGTATAGGTTTCGAATTCCAGCAGGTATCAGCTGCGAATAAGGAACAAATCCAAATTTTCCTTATTCCTTATTCGATTTTCAACTTCATAGTACTTTGCCACGCGGTGTAACAGAACATTTGCGTATGTCCTAATCATCATCATTTTTACTTCTAAGCATGATGGTATAGGTTTCGATTTCCAGCAGGTATCAACTGCGAATAAGGAAAAAGGAACAAATCCAAATTTTCCTTATTCCTTATTCGATTTTCAACTTCATAGTACTTTGCCACGCGGTGTAACAGAACATTTGCGTATGTCCTAATCATCATCATTTTTACTTCTAAGCATGATGGTATAGGTTTCGAATTCCAGCAGGTATCAACTGCGAATAAGGAATAAGGAACAAATCCAAATTTTCCTTATTCCTTATTCGATTTTCAACTTCATAGTACATTGCCACGCGGTGTAACAGAACATTTGCGTATGTCCTAATCATCATCATTTTTACTTCTAAGCATGATGGTATAGGTTTCGAAATGCAGCAGGTATCAACTGCGAATAAGGAATAAGGAATAAATCCAAATTTTCCTTATTCCTTATTCGATTTTCAACTTCATAGTACTTTGCCACGCGGTGTAACAGAACATTTGCGTATGTACTAATCATCATCATTTTTACTTCTGAGCATGATTGTATAGGTTTCGAATTCCAGCAGGTATCAACTGCGAATAAGGAATAAGGAACAAATGCAAATTTTCCTTATTCCTTATTCGATTTTCAACTTCATAGTACTTTGCCACGCGGTGTAACAGAACATTTGCGTATGTCCTAATCATCATCATTTTTACTTCTAAGCATGATGGTATAGGTTTCGAATTCCAGCAGGTATCAACTGCGAATAAGGAATAAGAAACAAATCCAAATTTTCCTTATTCCTTATTCGATTTTCAACTTCATAGTACTTTGCCACGCGGTGTAACAGAACATTTGCGTATGTCCTAATCATCATCATTTTTACTTTTAAGCATGATGGTTTAGGTTTCGAAATCCAGCAGGTATCAACTGCGAATAAGGAATAAGGAACAAATCCAAATTTTCCTTATTCCTTATTCGATTTTCAAATTTATAGTACTTTGCCACGCGGTGTAACAGAACATTTGCGTATGTCCTAATCATCATCATTTTTACTTCTAAGCATGATGGTATAGGTTTCGAATTCCAGCAGGTATCAACTGCGAATAAGGAATAAGGAACAAATCCAAATTTTCCTTATTCCTTATTCGATTTTCAACTTCATAGTACTTTGCCACGCGGTGTAACAGAACATTTGCGTATGTCCTAATCATCATCATTTTTACTTCTAAGCACGATGGTATAGGTTTCGAAATCCAGCAGGTATCAACTGCGAATAAGGAATAAGGAACAAATCCAAATTTTCCTTATGCCTTATTCGATTTTCAACTTCATAGTACTTTGCCACGCGGTGTAACAGAACATTTGCGTATGTCCTAATCATCATCATTTTTACTTCTAAGTATGAAGGTATAGGTTTCGAAATCCAGCAGGTATCAACTGCGAATAAGGAATAAGGAACAAATCCAAATTTTCCTTATTCCTTATTCGATTTTCAACTTCATAGTACTTTGCCACGCGGTGTAACAGAACATTTGCGTATGTCCTAATCATCATCATTTTTACTTCTAAGCATGATGGTATAGGTTTCGAAATCCAGCAGGTATCAACTGCGAATAAGGAATAAGGAACAAATCCAAATTTTCCTTATTCCTTATTCGATTTTCAACTTCATAGTACTTTGCCACGCGGTGTAACAGAACATTTGCGTATGTCCTAATCATCATCATTTTTACTTCTAAGCATGATGGTATAGGTTTCGAAATCCAGCAGGTATCAACTGCGAATAAGGAATAAGGAACAAATCCAAATTTTCCTTATTCCTTATTCGATTTTAAACTTCATAGTACTTTGCCACGCGGTGTAACAGAACATTTGCGTATGTCCTAATCGTCATCATTTTTACTTCTAAGCATGATGGTTCAGGTTTCGAATTCCAGCAGGTATCAACTGCGAATAAGGAATAAGGAACAAATCCAAATTTTCCTTATTCCTTATTCGATTTTCAACTGCATAGTACTTTGCCACGCGGTGAAACAGAACATTTGCGTATGTCCTAATCATCATCTTTTTTACTTCTGAGCATGATGGTATAGGTTTCGAAATCCAGCAGGTATCAACTGCGAATAAGGAATAAGGAACAAATCCAAATTTTCCTTATTCCTTATTCGATTTTCAACTTCATAGTACTTTGCCACGCGGTGTAACAGAACATTTGCGTATGTCCTAATCATCATCATTTTTATTTCTAAGCATGATGATATAGGTTTCGAATTCCAGCAGGTATCAGCTGCGAATAAGGAATAAGGAACAAATCCAAATTTTCCTTATTCCTTATTCGAGTTTCAACTTCATAGTACTTTGCATCGCGGTGTAACAGAACATTTGCGTATGTCCTAATCATCATCATTTATACTTCTAAGCATGATGGTATAGGTTTCGAATTCCAGCAGGTATCAACTGCGAATAAGGAATAAGGAACAAATCCAAATTTTCCTTTTTCCTTATTCGATTTTCAACCTCATAGTACTTTGCCACGCGGTGTAACAGAACATTTGCGTATGTCCTAATCATCATCATTTTTACTTCTGAGCATGATGGAAAAGGTTTCGAAATACAGCAGGTATCAACTTCGAATAAGGAATAAGGAACAAATCTAAATTTTCCTTATTCCTTATTCGATTTTGTACTTCATAGTACTTTGCCACTCGGTGTAACAGAACATTTGCGTATGTCCTAATCATCATCAATTTTACTTCTAAGCATGATGGTATAGGTTTCGAAATCCAGCAGGTTTCAACTGCGAATAAGTAATAAGGAACAAATCCAAATTTTCCTAATTCCTTATTCGATTTTCAACTTCATAGTACTTTGCCACGCGGTGTAACAGAACATTTGCGTATGTCCTAATCATAACATTTTTACTTCTAAGCATGATGGTATAGGTTTCGAATTCCAGCAGGTATCAACTGCGAATAAGGAATAAGGAACAAATCCAAATTTTCCTTATTCCTTCTTCGATTTTCAACTTCATAGTACTTTGCCACGCGGTGTAACAGAACATTTGCATATGTCCTAATCATCATCATTTTTACTTCTAAGCATGATGGTATATGTTTCGAATCCCAGCAGGTATCAACTGCGAATAAGGAATAAGGAACAAATCCAAATTTTCCTTATTCCTTATTCGATTTTCAAGTTCATAGTACTTTGCCATGCGGTGTAACAGAATATTTGCGTATGTCCTAATCATCATCATTTTTACATCTAAGCATGATAGTATAGGTTTCGAAATCCAGCAGGTATCAACTGCGAATAAGGAATAAGGAACAAATCCAAATTTTCCTAATTCCTTATTCGATCTTCAACTTCATAGTACTTTGCCACGCGGTGTAACAGAACATTTGCGTATGTCCTAATCATCATCAATTTTACTTCTAAGCATGATGGTATATGTTTCGAATTCCAGCAGGTATCAACTGCGAATAAAGAATAAGGAACAAATCCAAATTTTCCTTATTCCTTATTCGATTTTCAACTTCATAATACTTTGCCACGCGGTGTAACAGAACATTTGCGTATGTCCTAATCATCATCATTTTTACTTCTAGGCATGATGGTATAGGTTTCGAATTCCAGCAGGTATTAACTGCGAATAAGGAATAAGGAACAAATCCAAATTTTCCTTATTCCTTATTCGATTTTCAACTTCATAGTACTTTGCCACGCGGTGTAACAGAACATTTGCGTATGTCCTAATCATCATCATTTTTACTTCTAAGCATGATTGTATAGGTTTCGAAATCCAGCAGGTATCAACTGCGAATAAGGAATAAGGAACAAATCCGAATTTTCCTTATTCCTTATTCGATTTTCAACTTCATAGTACTTTACCACGCGGTGTAACAGAACATTTGCATATGTCCTAATCATCATCATTTTTACTTCTAAGCATGATGGTATATGTTTCGAATTCCAGCAGGTATCAACTGCGAATAAGGAATAAGGAACAAATCCAAATTTTCCTTATTCCTTATTCGATTTTCAACTTCATAGTACTTTGCCATGCGGTGTAACAGAATATTTGCGTATGTCCTAATCATCATCATTTTTACATCTAAGCATGATAGTATAGGTTTCGAAATCCAGCAGGTATCAACTGCGAATAAGGAATAAGGAACAAATCCAAATTTTCCTAATTCCTTATTCGATCTTCCACTTCATAGTACTTTGCCACGCGGTGTAACAGAACAGTTGCGTATGTCCTAATCATCATCAATTTTACTTCTAAGCATGATGGTTTATGTTTCGAAATCCAGCAGGTATCAACTGCGAATAAGGAATAAGGAACAAATCCAAATTTTCCTTATTCCTTATTCGATTTCCAACTTCATAGTACTTTGCCACGCGGTGTAACAGAACATTTGCGTATGTCCTAATCATCATCACTTTTACTTCTAAGCATGATGGCATAGGTTTCGAAATCCAGCAGGTATCAAATGCGAATAAGGAATAAGGAACAAATCCAAATTTTCCTAATTCCTTATTCGATTTTCAACTTCATAGTACTTTGCCACGCGGTGTAACAGAACATTTGCGTATGTCCTAATCATCATCAATTTTACTTCTAAGCATGATGGTATAGGTTTCGAAATCCAGCAGGTATCAGCTACGAATAAGGAATAAGGAACAAATCCAAATTTTCCTTATTCCTTATTCGATTTTCAACTTCATAATACTTTGCCACGCGGTGTAACAGAACATTTGCGTATGTCCTAATCATCATCATTTTTACTTCTAGGCATGATGGTATAGGTTTCGAATTCCAGCAGGTATTAACTGCGAATAAGGAATAAGGAACAAATCCAAATTTTCCTTATTCCTTATTCGATTTTCAACTTCATAGTACTTTGCCACGCGGTGTAACAGAAAATTTGCGTATGTCCTAATCATCATCATTTTTACTTCTTAGCATGATGGTATAGGTTTCGAAATCCAGCAGGTATCAACTGCGAATAAGGAATAAGGAACAAATCCAAATTTTCCTTATTCCTTATTCGATTTTTAACTTCATAGTACTTTACCACGCGGTGTAACAGAACATTTGCATATGTCCTAATCATCATCATTTTTACTTCTAAGCATGATGGTATATGTTTCGAATTCCAGCAGGTATCAACTGGGAATAAGGAATAAGGAACAAATCCAAATTTTCCTTATTCCTTATTCGATTTTCAACTTCATAGTACTTTGCCATGCGGTGTAACAGAATATTTGCGTATGTCCTAATCATCATCATTTTTACATCTAAGCATGATAGTATAGGTTTCGAAATCCAGCAGGTATCAACTGCGAATAAAGAATAAGGAACAAATCCAAATTTTCCTAATTCCTTATTCGATCTTCCACTTCATAGTACTTTGCCACGCGGTGTAACAGAACATTTGCGTATGTCCTAATCATCATCAATTTTACTTCTAAGCATGATGGTTTATGTTTCGAAATCCAGCAGGTATCAACTGCGAATAAGGAATAAGGAACAAATCCAAATTTTCCTTATTCCTTATTCGATTTCCAACTTCATAGTACTTTGCCACGCGGTGTAACAGAACATTTGCGTATGTACTAATCATCATCATTTTTACTTCTGAGCATGATGGTATAGGTTTCGAAATCCAGCAGGTATCAACTGCGAATAAGGAATAAGGAACAAATCCAAATTTTCCTAATTCCTTATTCGATTTTCAACTTCATAGTACTTTGCCACGCGGTGTAACAGAACATTTGCGTTTGTCCTAATCATCATCAATTTTACTTCAAAGCATGATGGTATAGGTTTCGAAATCCAGCAGGTATCAGCTGCGAATAAGGAATAAGGAACAAATCCAAATTTTCCTTATTCCTTATTCGATTTTCAACTTCATAATACTTTGCCACGCGGTGTAACAGAACATTTGCGTATGTCCTAATCATCGTCATTTTTACTTCTAGGCATGATGGTATAGGTTTCGAATTCCAGCAGGTATTAACTGCGAATAAGGAATAAGGAACAAATCCAAATTTTCCTTATTCCTTATTCGATTTTCAACTTCATAGTACTTTGCCACGCGGTGTAACAGAACATTTGCGTATGTCCTAATCATCATCATTTTTACTTCTAAGCATGATGGTGTAGGTTTCGAAATCCAGCAGGTATCAACTGCGAATAAGGAATAAGGAACAAATCCAAATTTTCCTTATTCCTTATTCGATTTTCAACTTCATAGTACTTTACCACGCGGTGTAACAAAACATTTGCGTATAGTGGAATCATCATGAATTTTACTTCGAAGCATATTGGTATAGGTTCCGAAATCTAGCAAGTATTAATTGCGAATAAGGAATAAATAAAAATTTTCCTTATTCCTTATTCGATTTTCAGCTTTATAGATCTTTGCCGGGCCACTACGGGACGGATGGTCATCAACTCTAGAGAGTCTCCGTTACTCTCGCCGTTAAGCCGCGGTGTGGTCTAATGCAGTATGTGTCCACTGTCCTGTCGCCGGGCTACCGCGGGGCGGATGGCCATCACCTATAGTGAGTCTCCGTTATCCCCGCCGCTTAGCGCGGTGGTTTAGCCACAGTAACGGGCCATCAGGCGGGGTCGCGGACTCTCAGTGCCCGCCGGCCATAAAGAGATTCGCCCGATACAAGGAAGCGGTGTAAAATCATTCGTAGACGACATAGCTTTCGGTCGGGGCGTCGTACTTAGTAGAGTAGCCACCACACTGCGATCTATTGAGACTAAGCCTTTCGACTGGCGGTTTGTCCGCATAAGACGGGCACGTACCTACCGGGTGGCGTTGTATCTCCGTTGTCGTGGAATTCAGTCTATAGAGAGTCTCCGTTACTCTCTTTAGGTGGTGATCATCCGTGCCGCAGTGGCCCGGCGACAAGGAAATTGACATGTTCCCCTTTAGACCAAACTGCGGATAGGCTGCGGGGGTAGCGGAGACTCGCTATAGGTGACGATCATCCGTCCCGCTGTAGCCCGGCGACAAGACAGTGGACACATATTGTAATAGACCACACTGCGGTTAAGCGGCGGGCGCAGCGGAGACTCGCTATAGGTGATGACCATCCGTCCCGCGGTATCCCGGCGACAGGACAGTGGACACATACTGCATTAGACCACACCGCGGCTAAACGGCGGGAGCAACGGAGACTCTCTAGAGGCGATGACCATCCGTCCCGCAGTGGCCCGGCGACAGAGCAATGAACACCTACTGCATTAGACCACACTGCGCCCAAACGGCGGGAGCAACTGAGACCCTCTATAGGTGATGACCATCCGTCCCGCAGTGACCCGGCGACAGGGCAGTAGACACATACTGCATTTGACCACACTGCGGCTAAACGGCGGGAGTAAAGGAGACTCTCTTTAAGTGATGACCATCCGTGCCGCAGTGGCCCGGCGACACGACAGTCGACATAAACTCATATACACCAAACTGCGGCTACGCTGCGGTAGAAGCGGAGACTCGCTTTCGATGATGGCTACAGACGCCGTGGCCCACAGGGTGAAAAAGATAATCACCGGAAATGGCGAGAAATAACAATGAAAGATGTGAGGAAAAAATAAATACCGAATATAACATAAAAATGAAAAAAAAAAATATTACAATTTTTTTCCTGCGTTTTGACAAAGTATTTTGCTAAATGTCTATAGACTGAATTCGACAACAACGGAGAGACAACGCCACCCGGTAGGTACGTGCCCGTCTTAGGCGGACAAACCGCCAGTCGAAAGGCTTAGTCTCAATAGATCGCAGTGTGGTGGCTTCTCTACTAAGTACGACGCCCCGACCGAAAGCTAGGTCGTCTACGAATGATTTTACACCGCTTCCTTGTATCGGGCGAATCTCTTTATGGCCGGCAGGCGCTGAGAGTCCGCGACCCCGCCTGATGGCCCGTTACTGTGGCTAAACCACCGCGCTAAGCGGCGGGAGTAACGGAGACTCACTATAGGTGATGGCCATCCGTCCCGCGGTAGCCCGGCGACAGGACAGTGGACACATACTGCATTAGACCACACCGCGGCTTAACGGCGAGAGTAACGGAGACTCTCTAGAGTTGATGACCATCCGTCCCGTAGCGGCCCGGCAAAGATCTATAAAGCAGAAAATCGAATAAGGAATAAGGAATTTTTTTATTTATTCCTTATTCGCAATTAATACTTGCTAGATTTCGGAACCTATACCATCATGCTTAGAAGTAAAATTGATGATGATTAAACTATATGCAAATGTTTTGTTACACCGCGTGGTAAAGTACTATGAAGTTGAAAATCGAATAAGGAATAAGGAAAATTTGGATTTGTTCCTTATTCCTTATTCGCAGTTGATACCTGCTGGATTTCGAAACCTATACCATCATGCTCAGAAGTAAAAATGATGATGATTAGTACATACGCAAATGTTCTGTTACACCGCGTGGCAAAGTACTATGAAGTTGAAAATCGAATAAGGAAAAAGGAAATTTGGATTTGTTCCTTATTCCTTATTCGCAGTTGATACCTGCTGGAATTCGAAACCTATACCATCATGCTTAGAAGTAAAAATGATGATGATTATGACATACGCAAATGTTCTGTTACACCGCGTGGCAAAGTACTATGAAGTTGAAAATCGAATAAGGAATTAGGAAAATTTAGATTTGTTCCTTATTACTAATTCGCAGTTGATACCTGCTGGAATTCGAAACCTATACCATCATGCTTAGAAGTAAAATTGATGATGTTTAGGACATACGCAAATGTTCTGTTACACCGAGTTGCAAAGTACTATGAAGTTGAAAATCGAATAAGGAATAAGGAAAATTTGGATTTGTTCCTTATTCCTTATTCGCAGTTGATACCTGCTGGATTTCGAAACCTATACCATCATGCTTAGAAGTAAAATTGATGATGATTAGGACATACGCAAATGTTCTGTTACACCGCGTGGCAAAGTACTATGAAGTTGAAAATCGAATAAGGAATAAGGAAAATTTGGATTTGTTCATTATTCCTTCCTTATTCGCAGTTGATACCTGCTGGAATTCGAAACCTAAACCATCATGCTTAGAAGTAAAAATGATGACGATAAGGACATACGAAAATGTTCTGTTACACCGCATGGCAAAGTACTATGAAGTTGAAAATCGAATAAGGAATAAGGAAAATTTGGATTTGTTCCTTATTCCTTATTCGCAGTTGATACCTGCTGGAATTGGAAAGCTATACCATCATGCTCAGAAGTAAAAATGATGATGATTAGTACATACGCAAATGTTCTGTAACCGGCGTGGCAAAGTACTATGAAGTTGAAAATCGAATAAGGAATAAGGAAAATTTGGATTTGTTCCTTATTCCTTATTCGCAGTTGATACCTGCTGGATTTCGAAACCTATACCATCATGCTTAGAAGTAAAAATGATGATGATTAGGACATACGAAAATGTTCTGTTACACCGCGTGGCAAAGTACTATGAACTTGAAAATCGAATAAGGAATAAGGAAAATTTGGATTTGTTCCTTATTCCTTATTCGCAATTGATACCTGCTGGATTTCGAAACCTATACCTTCATGCTTAGAAGTAAAAGTGATGATGATTAGGACATACGCAAATGTTCTGTTACACCGCGTGGCTAAGTAGTATGAAGTTGAAAATCGAATAAGGAATAAGGAAAATTTTGATTTGTTCCTTATTCCTTATTCGCAGTTGATACCTGCTGGAAATCGAAACCTATACCATCATGCTTAGAAGTAAAAATGATGATGATTAGGACATACGCAAATGTTCTGTTACACCGAGTGGCAAAGTACTATGAAGTTGAAAATCGAATAAGGAATAAGGAAAATTTGGATTTGTTCCTTATTCCTTATTCGCAGTTGATACCTGCTGGATTTCGAAACCTATACCATCATGCTTAGAAGTAAAAATGATGACGATTAGGACATACGCAAATGTTCTGTTACACTGCGTGGCAAAGTACTATGAAGTTGAAAATCGAATAAGGAATAAGGAAAATTTGGATTTGTTCCTTATTCCTTATTCGCAGTTGATACCTGCTGGATTTCGAAACCTATACCATCATGCTTAGAAGTAAAAATGATGATGATTAGGGCATACGCAAATGTTCTGTTACACTGCGTGGCAAAGTACTATGAAGTTGAAAATCGAATAAGGAATAAGGAAAATTTGGATTTGTTCCTTATTACTTATTCGCAGTTGAAACCTGCTGGATTTCGAAACCTATACCATCATGCTTAGATGTAAAATTGATGATGATTAGGACATACGCAAATGTTCTGTTACACCGAGTTGCAAAGTACTATGAAGTTGAAAATCGAATAAGGAGTAAGGAAAATTTGGATTTGTTCCTTATTCCTTATTCGCAGTTGATACCTGCTGGATTTCGAAACCTATACCATCATGCTTAGAAGTAAAAATGATGATGATTAGGACATACGCAAATGTTCTGTTACACCGCGTGGCAATGTACTATGAAGTTGAAAATCGAATAAGGAATAAGGAAAATTTGGATTTGTTCCTTATTCCTTATTCGCAGCTGATACCTGCTGGAATTCGAAACCTATACCATCATGCTTAGAAGTAAAAATGATGATGATTAGGACATACGCAAATGTTCTGTTACACCGCGTGGCAAAGTACTATGAAGTTGAAAATCGAATAAGGAATAAGGAAAATTTGGATTTGTTCCTTATTCCTTATTCGCAGTTGATACCTGCTGGAATTCGAAACCTATACCATCATGCTTAGAAGTAAAAGTGATGATGATTAGGACATACGCAAATGTTCTGTTACACCGCGTGGCAATGTACTATGAAGTTGAAAAGCGAATAAGGAATAAGGAAAATTTCGATTTGTTCCTTATTCCTTATTCGCAGTTGATACCTGCTGGAAATCGAAACCTATACCATCATGCTTAGAAGTAAAAATGATGATGATTAGGACATACGCAAATGTTCTGTTACACCGCGTGGCAAAGTACTGTGAAGTTGAAAATCGAATAAGGAATAAGGAAAATTTGGATTTGTTCCTTATTCCTTATTCGCAGTTGATACCTGCTGGAAATCGAAACCTATACCATCATGCTTAGAAGTAAAAATGATGATGATTAGGACGTACGCAAATGTTCTGTTACACCGCGTGGCAAAGTACTATGAACTTGAAAATCGAATAAGGAATAAGGAAAATTTGGATTTGTTCCTTATTCCTTATTCGCAGCTGATACCTGCTGGAATTCGAAACCTATACCATCATGCTTAGAAGTAAAAATGATGATGATTAGTACATACGCAAATGTTCTGTTACACCGCGTGGCAAAGTACTTTGAAGTTGAAAATAGAATAAGGAATAAGGAAAATTTGGATTTGTTCCTTATTCCTTATTCGCAATTGATACCTGCTGGATTTCGAAACCTATACCATCATGCTTAGAAGTAAAAATGATGATGATTAGGACATACGCAAATGTTCTGTTACACCGCGTGGCAAAGTACTATGAGGTTGAAAATCGAATAAGGAATAAGGAAAATTTGGATTTGTTCCTTATTCCTTATTCGCAGTTGATACCTGCTGGAATTCGAAACCTATACCATCATGCTTAGAAGTAAAAATGATGATGATTAGGACATACGCAAATGTTCTGTTACACCGCGTGGCAAAGTACTATGAAGTTGAAAATCGAATAAGGAATAAGGAATAAGGAACAAGGAATAAGGAACAAGGAACAAGGAATAAGGAATAAGGAACAAGGAATAAGGAATAAGGAACCAACTTAACACTCGTCTCAAAAAATCCATAATTTCATGACCCAGGCAACTTCGGAAAACAGCTGTGTTTGCAATAAAAATTAAGGACAAGCAAAACTTATCGGATTTTAAAAGAACCTGACTAAATCTTGGGTGGAACGAATTTTAGATCAGACAGACCAACCAGCCTATCAGCAGACCGGACTCTACACAGTTGCATTGTTAATGAGCTATAAAGGCTGGTACAACCATCGAATACTCTGTTCAAGTTGTTTTGTTTGTTTGATTTTAGGTTTAAAGTCCCCGTCAACACTGTTAAGGTCATTTTGGAGACGTTGCTTCCAATTTTGTGGGACTTTTACCTGACATTGAGATGGAATGACATCTCAAGCCCTGCCGACGAATGAAAACCAATAGAGTTTATAAGCATGGACGGGCCGACTCACACCGCTTTGCCTGGGCAGGCTTAGAGCCTATAAGCGGTATACCAGCACTCATGTGCGGGTCGGTTTCAGCTCTGCTTGGAAGCATCATGCAGCCCATATATTTCTTCAAGCCCCGATGGGCGGGGGCGGAGACTCTGGCCAGATTGCGCGTACGTGAAAGATGATCTGATTCGTACCTGGTCTGTAACACAGAGCTTGACGTATTATAATATCAAAGGGCTCATCTCTACGTTTCTATGTAATAGAAACGCGTTTCTATGTAATAGAAACGCGTTTCTATTATATAGAAACGTAGGGACAAGCCCTTTAAATTTTATTACGTCAAGCTCCTGTGGTCTGTTAGGTTTTATTGCAGGTTTTGTCTTGTGCTAGCTCCATTTGAAACTGGCGCTGTCCATCACGACAACAAGTCAATGAAATGAAAATTACAAAAACTCGCCTATACAAATGCATTGTAAAAGTTGAGCACGGAAAAAAATAAGATGAAAAATTATGATATTTTTCTTATTTCTGCTCAAAATATAAATTGTGGGTACTCGTTAGAATCGCCTCATCGAGGCGGTTCTTAAAAGTACCCACAATCTATATTTGAGAGCAGAAATAAGAAAAATAAGGTTTACCCCTGTAAACCCCAGTTTTACTCTATAAAAGTGGGGTTCAAGGGGGGTCAAAATTATATATGGATGCTTTCGTGACGTAGACCTCTTTAAACCCCACACAATATAGAGAAAACTTGGGATAACAGGGGGTATACATTATCTGCTTTATTTTAAATTGTAAATTTTACCCCAAAAAACACCAGATAAAACAAGAAATCCAAAATTTTTCATATTTCCAAAAATCATAGGTCATTGGTTCTCGTTAGAACAGCATCGGCGAGGCGGTTCTAACGAGTACCAACAATCTTTGTTTTCAGCAGAAATAAGAAAAAATAATATATACCCTACTTAACCCCGGTTTTACCATATAAAAATGTGGTTGAAGGGGGTCAAAATATATAGGACTGTTTTCATGATAGGACATACTCAAGTATTGTCGTCGACTTGTGAAAAAATGCCCATGATTCCAAACAGTCGTCAGGCAATGCTCAGGAATCGATACAATTAACCCGAAGCTCCCATCAGAAACACCAAAGGGAAAGAAACACAAACGTGAAACAACCAGACCCTAATGGAAACATCAAAAGTAGAACGCCAAATGGACAGTTACTTTCCCCAAAAATGGCCAATTGTCTATCCAAAACAAAATAATATAAACGATACAAACACTCAAAGTCAAACCATAGCAAAAACAAACCGCGACAGAAGAACCGCCTTGGAACAACGGTCAGTGAAACGAATTTCTCTGTTGGGCTTGAATCGATTTTACGTGGCCACAATCCTTACCGTGATTGAGTTGGACTGAATTTGACACATTCCGGGTGTGTACAGTAAAATTCATATTTTAAGCTGACCAGATGACACTAAAAGAAAGATCAAGTCAACCCTTCAAAATAAGCTTTTTAAAGCAGAACTAGTCTTTACTATGATTTTAGCTGGTCTTAAGGGGAATGGGAACACCTGGTAGATTTTCCGCCATTTTTCAAAGGGAGACAACTTTCGGGACTGCCTGTTTGCTTTTCTGTTAGCCCTGTCCCACTGAAAAAGGGGTCTACGCTTAAAGGAAAGAATTTGCTCCTCTGGAGCAAATTCTTTCCTTTAAGAGTTGACCCCTATTTACATGGGAGACAAAACTACTTTTGCAGGTGTTGCTGCCCCTGATGGTGTTCCCATTCCCCCTAATAGTGGACTTTTGATGTATTTACACAGTCAAATGGTGATCAGTCTTCGCTGGGCTCACTCAAAAGAAAATCCCTTTTCGCGCATCGTTCATGTGTCTATAATGTCTATATTCAAGTATGAAATTAACTGAATATGATATATCGTCGATTAAAAACAATATATAAAGACGTTAAACATCAAATCAAACAAATCAAATGTTGTTGGTTACGTTGGTCTATACTAAAATTATTCGTTAATTAGATCTAGGGTTAATCGTGTTTTGGTTTTTGATGTTATTTCTTTTCTATATTACAGCTTCAGGGTGGGTAATCACGTGATTTTTGTTATGATACACTGCACGTGAAAATGGCGGACTATTGATGAGAATTTCATTCTCAGCGGAGGTAAACAGCATTTTGCTCAATTATATCCCGAGAGTAATACACCATTTTCCAACCCACATTTTTCCGGAACTAATGATACCAGGATAGAGTCATAAAAATTCGTACTTTGGGTAAACACTCTGTCACAAAATTCGAAGCGGCAAAGGTCAAGACTGAAATACCTGGATATTATGCACGGACGACAGATTATTTTCATCATTTTGAGCAGGCGCCGTGTCTTCTTATCGAAAATCCGTCGCCAAATAACACATCGGGACAGCTACATATCGAAAATATACCCTTCATTTACGTAGGACCACTCAGCCCCAGAAAATTTACAAACTTGAAAAATGGATAAAATGCACGGACAAAATAATTGGATAAACTGCACGGACGTACATAGCATATTGATAAGATGCACGGACGGGCGAAGATCAGGGCTGATAGAACCGATTATGTATCGAAGGTATCTTGTCAACAATGTGAGTAATCTTGCCAGCTGAAATACTCGGTCTTTACCACGACAACAATTGAATCTAATATCACTATCATTAATAAAATAAACAATACAACAGCATTTAATGTTAATTTAGATTTTATATGAGTTGTATATTAATGCTTGGGTCTGAATTGCTTGCTTTTTTTTTGACGATCCATGTACAGCAAAGACGAATTTGAAGAAATACACCAAAGAAATGAGTGTTTCCGACCATCGGGGCTTGCAGAAACAGATAAGGATACTTGGTGCTTTCACGCAGAATTGAATCCAGCCGCTTGTGTACTTGTAAAACGCTTAGAAGGTCTAAGCCTGCCCACAAAAAGTGGTGCGAGTTGGAACGCTCTTTAAACCCTCGCGATTTCTTAGGATAGTAGGTTTTGAGAAGTCATCGCAATGTTGGGTAAAGTTCCAACAAAATCGGAATCAATGTCTCCAAAATGATCTTAACAGTGTTGGCGGAAATCATTTAAACTTACTTTTGATATTGTTGAGTTAAAGATAACTACAGGTGATAAAATACTTGGTGTATATATTGATGCAGATTTACAGTGGATTGGCCATTATCAGGCTGTGTGCAAGAAGATGTCGTACTGTATCTGTTTGTTGTCCAAAAAAATAAGTCAGTTCTTCAGATCAGAACATAGGATCCTTTATTAGAAAAAAGCATATATTCAGACTCATTTTAATTATTGCAATGCTATATGGGATAGCTCTTCAAACTGTGATGTTTCTAAAATAACAAGATTGCAAAAATGCGCCTTCAAGTTAATCTCAGGAGATGAATTTGTAGATAACGAATCTGCTAAATCAACCTTAAAAGTTATGTCAATTGAGCAAAATATATTCTTGAACAAGGCAAAAAATGTGTTTAAAGTAGTTAACTATACGCCCAGATATGTGAAAACAATCGCTGTTTGAAAAGTATGCCTTCATCGCCGCACTTCATTTCATTTTATTAGCTCACCTGTCGCGTAGTGACAAGGTGAGCTTTTGTGATCACATTTTGTCCGTCGTGCGTGCGTGCGTGCGTCCGTAAACAATTTCAAATAAATATATCTCTAATACCCCATGGCCAATCTTGATCAAATTCATGTGAAGTATCATCAGGTAGGGGGAAAGGCTGCATAAGGTTTTTGGGCTGATCAGATTGGAATTCTGGTTGCCATGGCAACATATAGCTCCCATAGACTTATAATGGGAAAAAATTAAAAAATCTTCTTCTCTGAAACCACATGGCCCAGAGCTTAGATATTTAGCTTGTAACAAAATCAAATGGTCACCTACATAAATCCTGCCAATCATGCCCCTGGGGTCCAAATTGACCACACCCCGGGACCCCTTAGCTCCAATAGACTAATAATGGAAACAAAAAAAAACTTCAAAAATCTTCTTCTCCGAAACCACAGGGCCCAGAGCTTAGATATTTAGCATGTAGGAACGGCAAGTGGTAACCTACATAAATCCTGCCAATCATGCCCCTGAGGTCCAAACGGGCCACGCCCCGGGGCCCCTTAGCTCCCATAGACTCATAATGGAAAAAAGCTTCAAAAATCTTCTTCTCTGAATCCACAGGGACCAGTGCTTAGATATTTAGCATGTAGCAACGGCAAGTGGTCACCTACATAATACCTGCCAATCATGCCCCTGGGGTCCAAATTGGCCACGCCCTGGGGCCCATTAGCTCCCATAGACTCATAATGGAAAAAAAAAAGCTTCAAAAATCTTCTTCTCTGAAACCACAGGGCCCAGAGCTTAGATATTTAGCATGTAGCAACGGCAAGTGGTCACCAACATAATTCCTGCCAATCATGCCCCTGGGTTCCAAATGGGCCAGGACCAGGGCCCCTTCGCTCCCATAGACTCATAATGGAAAAAAAGCTTAAAAAATCATCTTCTCTGAAACCACAGTTTTAAACGTTTCTGAAAAAAATTAAACCAATATTTATGCTTTCACTTGTTCTATTTATTTGCAACAACGCGTCGTGTACATCTTACCTTGCGCGGCCATTGCTTTGCAGAAATTGGCCAAACAAGTACTCTGTAATATATCGATTATGTGACGAAATTAGACTTCCCGGCATGCTAATGCAATTAAGTGATATTTTCTTAATATAAAAATGTTTCTGAAAAAATAAACCAATATTTATGCCTTCACCTGTTCTATTTATTTGCACCAACACGTCGTTTACATCTTACCTTGCGCGGCCATTGCTTGGCATAAATTGTCCAAACAAGTATTCTGTAATATATTGATTATGTGACATAATTAGACTTCCCGGCATGCTAATGCAATTAAGTGATGTTTTCTTAATGTTGAACGTTTCTGAAAAATTAAATCAATATTTATGCATTTACAGTTCTTTTTTACAACATATGAATACACTCTTTACGTATGTAAAACGATTTAAGCATTTAAAACGAAAATACAATATAAACAATTCTCAGGTATCTATAATAATTTTATTTCAATTTAAATATAAATATAAATTAACACTTTTTTGCATTAAGCGTTCAACGAAAACGTTTGATAATCTAAATCAAAACTATTGCACGAACATAAGGATTTGCCATTCAAATATTTTAAATGTATCATTTAAATGTAAACTTTATGCATTTAGAGTGAAAATACATCATAAAAATGTTAATGCATATAAAATGTTTTTTTTTTTTTCATTTAAAATTATTTTATATCATTTAAAATCTACAAATAAATGGAAATTATTATTATTATTATTATTATTATTATTATTATTTGGCTAATTTAAATAATTCTATCTTAGTTAACATAAAAAGTTTGCACATCTAAAACAAAATTTATTGCACTTACATAAGGATTTCCCATTCAAATAATTCAATATATCTTTATGCATATGAACTTTATTCATTAAATTTTGCAACATATTACACACCGTAGCCAAAGTCCTCTGACGTGAATTTAAGCAGAACTACATTATATTGGAAACACACACACACACACACACACACACACACACACACACACACACACACACACACACACACACACACACAGAGAGAGAGAGAGAGAGAGAGAGAGAGAGAGAGAGAGAGAAAACAACAGTTTCTCAATTATTTTTAATTCATTCTAGTTCAACAATATCTTGGTTATAAAATTTTACCGCATATTTACTATCAAATACTTTGTTTTTTTATACTTGACAAGTGCGCGGAATCCGTGCATGTATTACGTTACCCGAGACGCAATAATCATGTGATGCCATATCACATACCCTTTATCATACCACAAAAGTCATATCACACGCCCGTATTACACTCTACAAGTCATATTATAAATCTTTTGTTACCATACTCGGAGAACTCGGCTGTTGTCCTATCACATCCCAGGTGAACACTTCTAATGTCACGTTCTACAGCATGTGACTTGACTAAGTGTCGCTTTTGGTGACTCCCACAAAATGTTAACGAAGATGTAAAAGTATAAAGGGTAGTGTGTGTGTGTGTGTGTGTGTGTGTGTGTGTGTGTGTGTGTGTATGTGTGTGCATACAGGTGTGTATGTGAATGCATGCATGAGTGCGCATGCATGTGGGCAAACATCCATGTGGGCATATATGCATCTGTACATTTTTGCATGAGTGCATGTGTGCATGTTTTTTGCATGCATTTATACATGCGTAAGTCTGCATGCATGCATGAGTGTGTGTATGCATGCATGCGTGTTTGCATTAGAGTGTGTATGTATGTATGTATGTTTTTGTTTGATTTGAGGTTTAATGTTCCCGTCAACACTGTAAAGGTCATTTTGGAGACGTTGCTTCCAATTTTGTGGGACTTTTACGCGACACTGAGATGAAATGACTTCTCAAGCCCTGTCGCCCAATGAAACCAATAGGGTTTATTAGTATGGACGGTCCGCCTCGCACCACGGTTCCTGGACAGGCTTAGATCCTCTAAGCGGTTTACCAGTACTAGTGTGCGGGCCGGATTCAGCTCTGCGTTGAAGCATCATGCAGCCCATATATTTCTTCAAGCGCCTTTGGGCGGGGGCCGTATGTATGTATGTATGTATGTATGTATATATGTATGTATGTATGTATGTATGTATGTACGTACGTATGTATGTATGTGCAGGACAAATGCAATATCCCCACCCCTAACAACTTTGTTGTGCGAGGGGCATAACTGTTTATGTGTGTTTATGAAGAAAAACGGAAAAGAAAAAAAAACAAAACAAGTCCTCCGCCGAGCATTCAACTCACGTCCCTCAGATTCATTGTCCGCAAACTGATATGTAGTCCAGCACTCTATCCACTACACTGGCACACGGCTCTTATGATTTACTTTTCGCAATTTACAAATACGCTAAGTGACAAAGGGTCATAACTCATGAAGAATTTTTTCGGAATTTAGTCAAAATTTTATTAGGTCATCTACTCATCACCCTCAAGCTGTTCACCAACATTCAAAGCTAAAGCTGTAACAGTTTTTGAGATAATATGCTGACAAGATTTTATAAAAAATCAAAGGGCAATAACTCTTGAAAGGGGCCCCCTATTATACCATGAGGAATCTATATATGAAATTTCAAAACCCTAGCATACACGGTTTTTAAGCTATGCTATGCGTCACAAAGCATATGCCGGTACACTAGCCGGGACCGCTGTTTGAAAAGTATGCCTTCATCGCCGCACTTCATTTCATTTTATTAGCTCACCTGTCGCGTAGTGACAAGGTGAGCTTTTGTGATCACATTTTGTCCGTCGTGCGTGCGTGCGTGCGTCCGTAAACAATTTCAAATAAATATATCTCTAATACCCCATGGCCAATCTTGATCAAATTCATGTGAAGCATCATCAGGTAGGGGGAAAGGCTGCATAAGGTTTTTGGGCTGATCAGATTGGAATTCTGGTTGCCATGGCAACATATAGCTCCCATAGACTTATAATGGGAAAAAAATAAAAAATCTTCTTCTCTGAAACCACATGGCCCAGAGCTTAGATATTTAGCTTGTAACAAAATCAAGTGGTCACCTACATAAATCCTGCCAATCATGCCCCTGGGGTCCAAATTGACCACACCCCGGGACCCCTTAGCTCCAATAGACTAATAATGGAAACAAAAAAAAAACTTCAAAAATCTTCTTCTCCGAAACCACAGGGCCCAGAGCTTAGATATTTAGCATGTAGGAACGGCAAGTGGTAACCTACATAAATCCTGCCAATCATGCCCCTGAGGTCCAAACGGGCCACGCCCCGGGGCCCCTTAGCTCCCATAGACTCATAATGGAAAAAAGCTTCAAAAATCTTCTTCTCTGAATCCACAGGGACCAGTGCTTAGATATTTAGCATGTAGCAACGGCAAGTGGTCACCTACATAATACCTGCCAATCATGCCCCTGGGGTCCAAATTGGCCACGCCCTGGGGCCCATTAGCTCCCATAGACTCATAATGGAAAAAAAGCTTCAAAAATCTTCTTCTCTGAAACCACAGGGCCCAGAGCTTAGATATTTAGCATGTAGCAACGGCAAGTGGTCACCAACATAATTCCTGCCAATCATGCCCCTGGGTTCCAAATGGGCCAGGACCAGGGCCCCTTCGCTCCCATAGACTCATAATGGAAAAAAAGCTTAAAAAATCATCTTCTCTGAAACCACAGTTTTAAACGTTTCTGAAAAAAATTAAACCAATATTTATGCTTTCACTTGTTCTATTTATTTGCAACAACGCGTCGTGTACATCTTACCTTGCGCGGCCATTGCTTTGCAGAAATTGGCCAAACAAGTACTCTGTAATATATCGATTATGTGACGAAATTAGACTTCCCGGCATGCTAATGCAATTAAGTGATATTTTCTTAATATAAAATGTTTCTGAAAAAATAAACCAATATTTATGCCTTCACCTGTTCTATTTATTTGCACCAACACGTCGTTTACATCTTACCTTGCGCGGCCATTGCTTGGCATAAATTGTCCAAACAAGTATTCTGTAATATATTGATTATGTGACATAATTAGACTTCCCGGCATGCTAATGCAATTAAGTGATGTTTTCTTAATGTTGAACGTTTCTGAAAAATTAAATCAATATTTATGCATTTACAGTTCTTTTTTACAACATATGAATACACTCTTTACGTATGTAAAACGATTTAAGCATTTAAAACGAAAATACAATATAAACAATTCTCAGGTATCTATAATAATTTTATTTCAATTTAAATATAAATATAAATTAACACTTTTTTGCATTAAGCGTTCAACGAAAACGTTTGATAATCTAAATCAAAACTATTGCACGAACATAAGGATTTGCCATTCAAATATGTTAAATGTATCATTTAAATGTAAACTTTATGCATTTAGAGTGAAAATACATCATAAAAATGTTAATGCATATAAAATGTTTTTTTTTTCATTTAAAATTATTTTATATCATTTAAAATCTACAAATAAATGGAAATTATTATTATTATTATTATTATTATTATTATTATTATTATTTGGCTAATTTAAATAATTCTATCTTAGTTAACATAAAAAGTTTGCACATCTAAAACAAAATTTATTGCACTTACATAAGGATTTCCCATTCAAATAATTCAATATATCTTTATGCATATGAACTTTATTCATTAAATTTTGCAACATATTACACACCGTAGCCAAAGTCCTCTGACGTGAATTTAAGCAGAACTACATTATATTGGAAACACACACACACACACACACACACACACACACACACACACACACACACACACACACACACACACACACACACACACACAGAGAGAGAGAGAGAGAGAGAGAGAGAGAGAGAGAGAGAAAACAACAGTTTCTCAATTATTTTTAATTCATTCTAGTTCAACAATATCTTGGTTATAAAATTTTACCGCATATTTACTATCAAATACTTTGTTTTTTTATACTTGACAAGTGCGCGGAATCCGTGCATGTATTACGTTACCCGAGACGCAATAATCATGTGATGCCATATCACATACCCTTTATCATACCACAAAAGTCATATCACACGCCCGTATTACACTCTACAAGTCATATTATAAATCTTTTGTTACCATACTCGGAGAACTCGGCTGTTGTCCTATCACATCCCAGGTGAACACTTCTAATGTCACGTTCTACAGCATGTGACTTGACTAAGTGTCGCTTTTGGTGACTCCCACAAAATGTTAACGAAGATGTAAAAGTATAAAGGGTAGTGTGTGTGTGTGTGTGTGTGTGTGTGTGTGTGTGTGTGTATGTGTGTGCATACAGGTGTGTATGTGAATGCATGCATGAGTGCGCATGCATGTGTGCAAACATCCATGTGGGCATATATGCATCTGTACATTTTTGCATGAGTGCATGTGTGCATGTTTTTTGCATGCATTTATACATGCGTAAGTCTGCATGCATGCATGAGTGTGTGTATGCATGCATGCGTGTTTGCATTAGAGTGTGTATGTATGTATGTATGTTTTTGTTTGATTTGAGGTTTAATGTTCCCGTCAACACTGTAAAGGTCATTTTGGAGACGTTGCTTCCAATTTTGTGGGACTTTTACGCGACACTGAGATGAAATGACTTCTCAAGCCCTGTCGCCCAATGAAACCAATAGGGTTTATTAGTATGGACGGTCCGCCTCGCACCACGGTTCCTGGACAGGCTTAGATCCTCTATGCGGTTTACCAGTACTAGTGTGCGGGCCGGATTCAGCTCTGCGTTGAAGCATCATGCAGCCCATATATTTCTTCAAGCGCCTTTGGGCGGGGGCCGTATGTATGTATGTATGTATGTATGTATGTATGTATGTATGTATGTATGTATGTATGTATGTATGTATGTATGTATGTATGTATGTATGTATGTATGTATGTATGTACGTACGTATGTATGTATGTGCAGGACAAATGCAATATCCCCACCCCTAACAACTTTGTTGTGCGAGGGGCATAACTGTTTATGTGTGTTTATGAAGAAAAACGGAAAAGAAAAAAAACAAAACAAGTCCTCCGCCGAGCATTCAACTCACGTCCCTCAGATTCATTGTCCGCAAACTGATATGTAGTCCAGCACTCTATCCACTACACTGGCACACGGCTCTTATGATTTACTTTTCGCAATTTACAAATACGCTAAGTGACAAAGGGTCATAACTCATGAAGAATTTTTTCGGAATTTAGTCAAAATTTTATTAGGTCATCTACTCATCACCCTCAAGCTGTTCACCAACATTCAAAGCTAAAGCTGTAACAGTTTTTGAGATAATATGCTGACAAGATTTTATAAAAAATCAAAGGGCAATAACTCTTGAAAGGGGCCCCCTATTATACCATGAGGAATCTATATATGAAATTTCAAAACCCTAGCATACACGGTTTTTAAGCTATGCTATGCGTCACAAAGCATATGCCGGTACACTAGCCGGGACCGCTGAAAAAAGTTCGAGCCATCGGTAGTTCGAGCCATTGGAGTCCAACTCGACAAGATCCATCTTTGTGTACTATGATTTTTTATCATAGTTGCGGCGATTTTGGTGACTTCCGGTACATTTATCGGTCATAATTTAAGAGTGAATGATGAGCCGTATTTTTGGTCCGTAATATGATACTGATCACGCGCCTGCGTGACTTGATCGATAAAATTGGAATTTTTAAAAAGGTTATTAGTGCGAGCCATCGGTGGGATTTTACATAGGAAATGCACTCTAGGGACCAGGCTTAGAGTTCGAGGGTTCGAGCCATCGTTGTTCGAGCCAAGGGTGGCATGTTTAGTTAAAATGAATAGGGATTTTGCCGGGACTGAAAAGTCAGTTCGACCCAAACGGGGTGTTCGAGCCTACCGAGTTCGACCCATCGAAGTTCGACTGTACAATGTCCAAAAAACAAAAACAAAAGTGACAAAAGGCCATAACTCATGAAGTATTTTTCGGAATTTAGTCAAATTTTAATCGATCATTTACTCATCACCACCAATCTAATCACCAACTTTCAAGCCTCTAGCTCTTATAGTTTTTGAGATATTTTGCTGACAAGATTTTATAAAAAATCAAAGGGCAATAACTCTTGAAAGGGACACAATCCGGATGAGAAAAAAAACCGCGTCCCCTAATTTTCCATAAGGAATACATATCACAAAGCATAAAGAGGTACAATGTACAAATACCCAAGGCGACAAAGGGCCATAACTCATGAAGCATTTTTTCGGAATTGAGTCAAAATTTAAACAGGTCATCTACTCATCACGGTCAATCTATTCACCAACTTTCAAGGCTCTAGCACTTATAGTTTTCGAGATATTTTGCTGACAAGATTTTACAAAAAAAAAAAAATAATAATAATCAAAGGGCAATAACTCTTGAAAGGGGCAAAATCCGGATGAGAAAAATATGCGTCCCCTAATTTTCCATTACGAGTCCATATATATAATTTAAAAATCCTTGCATATACGGTTCTAAAGTTATGCTATGCATCACAATGCAATTAGAGGTACACTGTAAAATACCCATAATGACAAAGGGCCAAAACTCATTAAGTTAGTATTTTTCGGACTTCAGTCAAAAGTTATTCAGGTCATCTTCTCATCACCAACAATCTATTCACCAACTTTCAAGGCTCTAGCTCCTAAAGATGCAGACAAGATTTTATAAAAAAAAAAAAAAAACACAAAAAACAAAAAAAAAAACAAAAAAAAGGGCAATAACTCTTGAAAGGGGTGCAATCCGGATGAGACAAACAAAACGCGACCCCTGATTTTTCATTAGGAAACCATATATGAAATTTCAAAACCCTAGCTTGCAAGGTTCAGAAGTAATGTTATGCGTCATAAAGTGTAACAGACGCACGGACGTCCGGGTAGATGGACGTCCGGACGGACGCACAAATCTCCCAGAAGCAATATGCCCCTCCAACTTCTTCGAAGTTGGGGGTCATAATGAAGGCAATGGACAATATTTATATTAAGGCAAACTCCATATTGGTATATATCATATCCCAAAATTTCTGAACAATCCGTCGAGTTGTCATTTAGATCTCGTCCCGGAAAATATTTGGGCGGATTGGCTGAAACCCTCTTGCACAACTTAACATTCATATCTATTATATCCAAATATTTCAGAACAGTCCGTCCAGAGGTTACTGAGAAATCTGGACAAAAGTTGGGCGGAAAGAAAAAGGAGAGAAGAAAAGATAGAAAGTAGAAGTAAAACAAAGATCAGGAATTGATACAATTAACTTACTCCACCAATAAAAGACACCAAAGGGAAAGAAATACAAACATTAAGCGACCAGACCATAATGGAAATCAAAACAAAGGAAGGCCATAAGGACCGATACTTTCCCACAAAATGGCCATATGGCCATCCAAAATTAAAAGACACAAGTGATACACACAGTAAGAAACAAACAACAACAAAAATAAATCGCCTCAGAAGAGCCGCCTTGGAACGGTCAGTGGAAGATTTCCACTGGGGGTCTTTAATCGATTTTACGTGGCCACAATCCTCGCCCTTACTTCCGTCGCGATTTAGACAAATAATTTGTTCAGTCCGCATGAAGGCCTCCTATATCATCAGTGCAACATATCCGTGAACACAAAAATCAAAGAACCACAGAGGTGAGACAACGGTGAGGACTCGACAGCAAGAAACCACTGAAATGCTGGAGCAAAAGAAAACCAACAGTTAGACTCCGATGAGCCCGACCAGAGACAGGGCATCAGGCATCAACCAACATTATCTCTCTAATTCTCAATAAGCCTTTACGTTGGAGCCGTCATAGAATCTGAGGCCTGACCCACCGGCGTGCAATTAAAGAGGGAAGCAAAGTTGCCAACCGTGATTGGGTTAACTACCATGCATGCAGTCTGTCGTATAATATCCATGTTGTACCCAATCTTTTTATATCGAAGAATGATTTTACGAAATTGGGTGCTGAAGTCATTGCGGTTATATATTTTTCTGAATTTATATACTAGTCACCATAAGATAGACCTTGTTGCAGAAGAGATTTAAGTCCAATATTGAATTTTGAAATTAAATCAGAATGGCGTCTATAAAATTTTGAAAAGGCTTTGCGTAGTTTATGGTACCGATAACCCTGATTAAGGAGTTTAGCCGTTAATAATTTATTACGAGTGTTGAAGTCAATTACATGACTATACACTCTAGCAAATCGAATTAATTGCGAAACACAAACGCCATAGGATGGCGCACGAGGAACATCACCATCCAAAAAAGGAAAATTTACAATCTCAAAATCAAAGTCATCGCGTTTATCATAAATTTTGCACGAAACAAATCCATCTACAATAGATAGATGTAAATCCAAAAACGGGGCCTCGGTATCAGAAGAATTTGCTTTATTTAACTGAAGTTCTAGGGGGTAAATCTGACTGATCAAACCATCAAAACAGGTATAATCAATATTTAATAAATCATCTAAATATCTAGAAGTAGAGCTAAAAGCTTCAATAATTTCCGATTGGTTATCAATGGAAAGCGACAAAATGAAGTCTCTTTCATAACAATACAAGAACAGATCAGCCACAAGAGGTGCGCAATTAGTACCCATCGGAATACCCACAATTTGTCTAAATAACTTAGTACCGAATCTAATATAAATATTGTCAAGTAGAAAGGTGAGGGCATCACACACTTTCTGACATGACCAAAGTGTATAATTCTTATGCTCTTTAGAAGTGAAAAATGCATTTCTGACATTACATGCAAGATAGAGAGAATCTTCTCTGTGAAAAGCCCATTCAATTAAATCATTAAGCTTTTCTTTTATAAGATTATGAGGAAGTGTAGTGTAAAGAGTGGAAAAATCGTAGGTAGACAGACTAGAAGCACGAAAATGTCTAGATTTCAATTTATTTAAAACCTCATTCGAATTTTTTATAGACCAAAACATATTTCTTCCTGATCTTTCAAAGACTTTATCACAATATTTAATTACATGCGTTTTAATAGCAGTAAGACAGGAAGTTAATAATTTAGAAAGTTCAGTGGTAGTGCAAGAGCTAGAATTTGCAATAAACCGTGCTTTGTAAGTTTTTTTATGAAGTTTTGGTAACCAGTATAGCGTAGGAAGCTTGTCTTGGCCTTCGTTAACACACACAGCAAACTTGGTGGCTGAAAGACAAACATGTTTATCTACTATAGCTCTCTCTTCCACCAAAAGGCTGAAGTTCATAGGCCTTAGTAACACCAAGCTCCTGCTTAAGCGTGTTAACATAGTGGAGCCGTCATACAACGACGACGTTGTTAGCGGCCTTGTCTGCAGGGGCCAAAACAAACTTCTTATGAAATTCTGGAATACCTAGTTTAAGATGACGTAAAGACGTCTTGGGCTTTGGAGGTAATAAGTTAGTATTTTCAGAATAGAAAGAAATGCGTTTATTCACTAGTTTTAAAATGCTAAGTTTCCAGTCCTTAGGGGCTTTATGCTCAACATACTCTCGCTTACACCATCGAGTACCGAATTCATTCAAGGAAGCAGCGATTTCATCTCTACATTTACTGAAATCAATTTTAGAAGGAAACCGATATTTCGGTCCTTTAGAAATTATATTCCTTATCCTAGAATCAGGAATAATTTTAGTTTATACTAATTTATTTTAGTTCGATTGCGATGAAAGCTTCAAGCTTATTGAATCGCTCTCGAACACTCATTCCGGGTGTTTTCTTGCGCGCGCGATAGAAAGGCAGTGGCTTTCACACCACTGCTACCCATTTACACCTGGGTGGAGCGGGGCAGTGTCATTACGTGTCTTGCCCAAGGACACACCTCGATACCGGTGGCCGGATTCGAACGCAAAATCTCTCGATCATGAGTCGAACGCACTAACCACTGCGCTATCGAGGCAGGAATAATTTTCAAATTGCCAGTAATAACATGACCAGCAGCAGGATAGCAGGAAAGACCGAAAGGAGAGGAAACGCAGCAAAAGCAATGTCTCCGAACTCTGAATCCTTATCCTGCTGAATAAATAAAGATTCTTCAAAAGCCATCAGCTCTGGATCTACACTGTTGGCATACGTAGTGGTTGTCGTGTTCAGCGGTATATGGTAAAATAGACACTTCAGCCAAATTATAATACTAGTTTCAGCCGTCATGAAAAGACGTCTTGGTATGTATGTTTCTATAAAAATATTAAGAAAATGTTCTATTATGTACGATAATAGTGTCTGTGCCCAGGATTAATTTTAGATATCTTCATAAACCTGTGGTCATTTTAGCAGACTCAACACTTTCCTGTGATTTCATATAGCATATTCAATTATTAGTGGCCCTTTGAGACGATGTTTTTTTTTTAAAGATATGCCTCCTTACAGACAAAGTTACGTTTGCGAAGATTTTCTTTGTATTTTATTTTTTTCATCAGTAATGCTTTTGTAATGATCAAAATTTACACGTCAGACACAAATTTGAAATAATCCTTTTATAAAACAGGTGGATGTTTAAGCATGGTTAGATCTCCATATGGCCTTGATTGTTGTGGTACGTAAATCTCGAAAAAAAAAAGAAACAAGCAAAGAAGCAGACTACGACTTTGGAATGAGGCTTAACCATTTCCCATCTCGATATGGGCCCCGTCAAGCGATTTTGGTACTTATCGCCTATGCGAGCAGCGAAGGTTCAGGCGAGCATGCGCATCCGCGCAGTGTCGCCAGAACCTTCGTCGCTCGCTCATACAAGCAGTGAATCAAGAGGAACCTTCAGACAGAAAGCCATATCCCTGGCCCCTCTGAATGGCTGGGCATGCGCAGTTAAAATTTGTCATTACGGAATGCTCGAAGACACAAATTCGCTTGGCGGGGCTCATATGACCTTAGTTATTATTGGAACGTTACACAATGACATACCAAGAATCATCAAGGTCCATCCTCATGATTTAACTTTCGTTGAAGATGCTCCCTTCCAGACAGAGACAGGCTGTTGCACAAACTAAGCAGTCTCTCTCCCCTTCCTCAAGGAGCTACCATTAAAACTAACAAAAATAATTAACAAACTGTTCGGGAGACACATTTGGGAGACAAAATAGCCTGTTTATGTTGTTTATCAGTTAAAAGGTGGTATTTGTGTTACATGCGTAAGTTATTTGAGATGAAGGCGATACATAGCTCCAGATCAGTCTTGTCAGCAATATATTGTGTGGTTACTTGTTAGAATTATATTCTCGACGAGGCTATTCTAACAAGTACTTTCTGCACATAAGCCCCCAATTGATATTCGTGTCATTAACCGGTCCAAGGCGTTTCTTCTGTCGCGGTTTATTTTGTTATGGTTTGTCAGAGTGTTTGATCATTGCCTTCAATTCTGTTTATGGAAGAATAAGAGAATTTAACTTTCTCTTTACCTGTTAATGTAAAATTATCCAACTAGTCAAATTCTTTAGATTATTGTTAAGTCTTACCAGAGATTAATTTTTAGTCAACCAGTGTGATGGTGTGCACTGGTAGGCGATTGTGCATAGTCGGCATTTGCTATTTACAAGACTAAGATCTGCCTGGGTATATTTGCTCTCTGATCAGTTTTGAACTTAATAGTTTCGAAGGTGGCTTGAGTAACGGCTATTGAATCGGCTATTAAGTTAGGCTATTGAATAACGCATCAAAGGATCAAAGCCAGTTCCCACATAAGATAGTTTTTGTACCAAATTAAATCATGTTTGCAGCGCTATGTATCTGATTCAAGGATATGGATCGTGAAACCAAAAACCAAACCAAAACGGAACAAAAGAAAAAAGACAAAAAAAAAAAACAAAAACAAACAACTGATTTAAGACTTGATAAATTAATAAAGTGATTGTGGCCACGTAAAATCGATTTTAGCCCCCCTCCCCCCTCCACCCCCACCCACCCCCAGTGGAATTCGTTTCCGCTGACCGTTCCAATGCGGTTCTTCTGTCACGATTTGCGATTTATTTATGTTGTTGTTTGTTACTTACTGTGTGTATCACTTGTGTCTTTTAATTTTGGATGGCCATATGGCCATTTTGTGGGAAAGTAACTGTCCATATGGCCTTCCTTTGTTTAGGTTTCCATTATGGTCTGGTCGCTTAATGTTTGTATTTCTTTCCCTTTGGTGTCTTTATGGATGGAGTAAGTTAATTGTATCAATTCCTGATCTTTGTTTTACTTCTACTTTGTTATGGTTTGTGTTTGGGTGTTTGTGGCGCTTACATTAATTTATTTTTGATAGCCTATTGGCCATTTTGTGGGAAAGTAACTGTCCTTTTGGCTTTCCGCTGTTGATGTTTCCTTTAGGATCTGTTGTTTCATATTGGTGTTTCTTTCCCTTTGGTGTCTTGGTGACTTTGGTGTCTCTGAAGTTGTTTTACTTCTACTTTGTTATGGTTTGTGTTTGGGTGTTTGTGGCGCTTACATTAATTTATTTTGGATAGCCTATTGGCCAGTTTGTGGGAAAGTAACTGTCCTTTTGGCTTTCCGCTGTTGATGTTTCCTTTAGGATCTGTTGTTTCATATTGGTTTTTCTTTCCCTTTGGTGTCTTGGTGACTTTGGTGTCTCTGAAGGGAGCTGTGGTGTATCGATTCCTGATATTGCCTCCAATCTATTTGGAATTTATACTGAACATGATAAGAATAATTGGTAAGGTTTTTTACAGCACAACCTCAATCCCTGTCCATGATCTTTAAGTCAAGGTCAGCCTCAAGGTCGTTGATATAAAATGAGGCCAAAGTTACTGCATGTTAGACTTTTATGTTTAAAGTAGAAGTAAAACATAGCTCAGGAATCGATTCAATTAACTTACTCCACCCACCAAAGACACCAAAGGGCAAGAAGCACAAACATTAAGCGACCAGACCATAATGGAAACCTAAACAAAGGAAGGCCATAAGGACAGTTACTTTCCCACAAAATGGCCATATGGCCATCCAAAATAAAAAGACACAAGTGATACACACAGTAAGTAACAAACAACAACATAAATAAATCGCCACAGAAGAACCGCCTTGGAACGGTCAGTGGAAAGATTTCCACTGGGGGGCTTAAATCGATTTTACGTGGCCACAGTCCTCGCCCTTACTTCCGTCGCGACTTAGACAAATAATTTGTTCAGTCTGCATGAAGGCCTCCTAACTGATCAGTGCAACATCTCCGTGAACACAAATAATCAAAGAACCACAGAGGTGAGATAATGGTGAGGACTCGACAGCAAGAAACCACTGAAATGCTGGAGCAGAAGAAAACCAACAGTTAGACTCCGATGGGCCCGACCAGAGAAAGAGCATCAGGCACCAACCAACAATACCTTGAATTAGATCTCTCTAATTCTCAATAAGCCTTTACGTTGGAACCGTCATGTAATCAGAGGCCTGACCCACCGGCATGCAATTAAAGAGGGAAGCAAAGTTGCCAACCGTGATTGGGTTGACTACTATGCATGCAGTCTGTCGTGTAACATCCATGTTGTACCCAATCTTTTTATATCGAAGAATGATTTTACCAGCACTGGGCATTAGGAAACATTTTCACAGTCACACTGTCTCGTTTTGTGGACCGGACTTTATTTTTATTTCAAAACGCAGCAAAACGGCAATAAACATGGTAAAACAGTGAAAACGAAATATACATGGCTAAATATTGCTGCATAGACTGCGGTCTCACTGTTTTGTATTGTGGGGTGGGTTTTACTGCGTTCTTAGCAGAACAGCAAGTATCGTAGAAAAACGTTGTAAAAACGCATTACATAATGCTACATATGGCTACAAACGTGACCCAGCTACGTTTTATTACATACGTGTCACTTCGATATACGTAGCGAATACCGAGCAAAACACAGTAAAACGTAACAAAACGTAGTGAAAATGCATTACATAAGCCTACATATGGCTACAAACGTGACCAGCTACGTTTTAAAACAGTGCGTGGCACTTCGGTATACGTAGCGAATACGGAGCAAAACACAGTAAAACGTAACAAAACGTAGTGAAAATGCATTACATAAGGCTACATATGGCTACAAACGTGACCAGCTACGTTTTAAAACAGTGCGTGGCACTTCGATATACGTAGCGAATACCGAGCAAAACACAGTAAAACGTAACAAAACGTAGTGAAAATGCATTACATAAGGCTACATATGGCTACAAACGTGACCAGCTACGTTTTAAAACAGTGCGTGGCACTTCGATATACGTAGCGAATACCGAGCAAAACACAGTAAAACGTAACAAAACGTAGTGAAAATGCATTACATAAGGCTACATATGGCTACAAACGTGACCAGCTACGTTTTAAAACAGTGCGTGGCACTTCGATATACGTAGCGAATACCGAGCAAAACACAGTAAAACGTAACAAAACGTAGTGAAAATGCATTACATAAGGCTACATATGGCTACAAACGTGACCAGCTACGTTTTAAAACAGTGCGTGGCACTTCGATATACGTAGCGAATACCGAGCAAAACACAGTTAAACGTAATATAACGTAGACGAAACGCGTTCAATACGTACAAAACGTAATATACCTATACTATATACCTGGCGGTCAACAACAGATTACACTATGCATTACCTACGGTTTCCTACCTATTAAAATAATTTGCTATGTCTTATTATGTTTCCGTAAGTATTGGCATGTATACTGCATACAACAGCTGCATACAGGAGCTTAATTGCTGCTAACACATCAATTTCCAGCAGATCTTAGGCAGCTGGTGTCGAATTAAGTATTAAAAGCTACAATTATCACTCGACAACAGCTGCCTTTGGTCTGCAGGAAATTGATGCATTAACAGCAATTAAACAAAGCATGTTAGGCCCTCAAGGCAGAAGTTGAAATCTGGAGGCATTTATGGAAACCGCATTTCCCTGAACTAGGTGAACATGCCTATATGGACTTAAAATTATGGTTTATATAACTATTCATGTAACAGAATATTACTTTTCAAATGCTTACAAATTCAAATTTATTTGGTTCTGTTGCAGAAGTCGGAATACTTTTTCGTTTGATAGTATATGTATCTACAGAAATACAATTAAAGAATGATATGTGCCTATTAGTACTTTTGTTATTTGGACAATAGACACAGCGGTCTACGAAGTTGCAACTAATTCCCAGTCTTCAACCACCGCACCCCCTGATTTATCCCATGTTCGTTTTGTTAGCCCCTGTATGTTATTAAAGATGAAAATAGTTTGAGATTATAAATTGATGGCGTCATATTCATGGTGTATAGCACTAATGCTTAAGAGCATTAAAAGGCATATTATCAATGACGAAATAATGCGTATTTCTTCTTTATTTCTTTTCACTTTGCAATCAAATGTAAAGGACGCGTTACAGTTTTCTATTGCAAAGTGCCTACTGAAAGGGCTAATTCTTGAAGTCAACAAAAACTGATCAAAATACACTCATAAGGTGACCAAATATCTCTGGTTTGTTGGACAAATATTTACTTTCTCATCCGCATGCGTTTTCGTAACAAAATTTCCGGTTGAATACATGCACTACTGGTCATGTGTAACTTTGCGCCTATGGAAAAAGTGAAGACCCCTGTGGTCTTCAAAGGAAAATTGCATGGTCGTCCACATTGTTAACCAGAGAAAACTACACACCACTTTATTTCAGAAACAATAATGCTTTCAAAAATGCTGATGTTTTGGCGGTTAACGATGTAGAGCATGCTGAAAAATAAACTTTTATCGATAAGTAAGGCGAGAAAATCAATGTAATCAAAGTACTGTGCATACTCGCACAAAAAGTCAATATAGTCTACATATACAGAAGGATAGCGGCTGGCCATCTGTATGAGCACGACCATCATTCCTTGCTGGGCAAACGGGAATGCTTGTCATTGATGAATTAAAGGACTATCAAGTTACTGCTGTCACATGCTGTGCATGTTACTTGTATGCTATACATTCATGTTTACCTTCCATTACCAGACATTGTCTTATATTGTTTACAGAGTATGTAACATTTCATATTTTCTGCAGACGTACCCTGAATGCTGGTATAAATAAAAATGTTTTCAGAGGAAAACAATGTCCCCTCACCATAAATGTATCTTAAACACCCATTTGATTTTAATAACTAGATTAAAGTTTTTGTGGGAGCCTATGACCATAAAAAAAAAAAAAACAGCCATTAAAAAGCTCAGATCACCAGACAAATTAAGTAGACTGTAATTAAATGCTCTACCGATTTTCATAAATTCTTAAATGATATAGGTTACAGATAAGCCATTATTGGTCCTAAAAGAACAGGTTTCGGGAAACCTTGGCCTTAGAGTGCAGTCAATAAGTTGCAGAAAGGGTTATCCTTTGTAAGCAAGGAATACACCACAGAACTGGAAAATATGGAGTGTACATGTTTTCTGGGCCACACTAGCTAGTTTTGGCCAATTGGGCTTCATCAGTGACCCTAAAATATTTTCAAAATTCAACAATGGAATCAATGATCCCAAAAGGACAAGAAAATATAAACTACACTATGATGTAGGGCAGGGAGGCTTTTTACGGTCGCCACACATTCCGAAAAACCAGCTGTAGTGACGTGAGACAAGTTGTAGAAAGGGTTATCCTTAGCCATTTTTGGCCCAAAATTGAGTGTTTTTTTTTTTTTGTTTTTTTTTTTTTGGGGGGGGGGGGGGCACTGTGACCTTGAAAATAAGTCAAAGTCACCAAAATCTAATAATATCTGTGGTATGTTGTAATGATATATTACATCAAGTTTGGGTGCAATTAATTAATTTGTTTATGAGAAATTGTGCAGTCAAGCCTATTTTTGTCCCAAAATCGTCTGTTCTTTGGAGCCTGTGACCATGAAAAAAGGTCATGGTCGACAAAATATAATCAATCTGCATCATGTTGTAGTGTTATATTGTACTAAGTTTGACTAAAATTAAGCAATTTATTAATGAGATAGAGTGCAGACAAGCCATTTTTGGCCCAAAATTGATTGTCTTTGAGGGCCTGTGACCTTGAAAAAGGTCAAGGTCACCAAAATCTAACCCGATCTGCTATAAGTTATATTGATATATTGTACCAAGTTTGACGAAAATTGGTCATTCTTTAATAAGATAGAGTGCCGACAAGCCATTGTTGGCCCACAATTGACTGTTTTTGGGGGCCTGTGACCTTGAAAAAATGTCAAGGTCACCAAAATCTAATAAAAAATCCGGTATGTTGCAATGATATATTGTTCCAAGTTTGATTAAAATTAATAAATTCGTTATTGGGATAGAGTGCAGACAAGCCATTTTTTGGCTTAAAAATGACTGTATTTGGGTTGCTGTGACTTTGAAAAATGAGGTCAAGGTCACCAAAATCCAATCAAATCTGCTGTATGTTGTAATGATATATTGTACTGTTCTAGTCTTTCTGCCAACATTTTAATACGTCTTTACATTGCCATGTTCTGGCGTTGGACTGGCATCGCAGTTTCTACGTTGTATCGACTTTGTATTTAAGCTGCCGTCGTCGCGACCTGAATACAACTAAACCCCCAGCGTTGACCCAACGCCAGGTCATTGCTGAGTATAACAAGTTTGCATCACCATGATCGATATCACAACCTAGTATGGCGAAGGAAATTTGCTTTCATGGACCAATAACTTTACATCTCAGCGAGACTTCGCGAGACAAACTTCTCGGACTGATAAACACATAAAATGTCTTTCTTTGTCCGAGACGACCACCAGTCCAATACATCATTGACATTTGTCTTTTTTTGTTTCTTCAATGCTTATTTCTATATTAATTCTATTATATATACTCCTAATGTACAGTTACATTAGACAATGGGTAAAACTCAGCAGCGCATTTGGGCCAACGATTTACCGGAACCTTTATGAGAGCTTCTCGGAAGTGTGGAGGGCGCTCCTCTATCTTCTCGGTAGCGAGAGAAACGCTTATCTATCTATCTATCTATCTATCTATCTATCTATCTATCTATCTATCTATCTATCTATCTATCTATCTATCTATCTATCTATCTATCTATCTATCATCAGTTTACCTTTCGTATGCGTCGCCTTGTATGAACCCAGAAGTTTCAACAACAACAGTTTGTTATACGAGGTAAACAATGACAATGCCCGAATATAGACTATGCCTCCGTTCTAATTAGGTCAGAACAGTCAAGAGTAGTTAAAATCAGATAAAAACAAGCATCAGAAGGACAAGGGCGCGTGGGCTGCAGTTTGCAGAATACACCTGATTGTGTATACCTGCTTAAAATTCATGGAGCGTTATTATCTTGAGTATCTTTGATAAAGTTGTATATAGGCTGTGGGGCGGGGTCAGCGACCTGTCCGTGATTATTCTATTAAAGAGACAAAGACGGGCATCATCACGCCTTTGTTCTAATGATGTTCTCTATCCACGTTTACTTTACGAGCTTAGTTTTAGGAACACTTGCCTCTCTGCCAAAGTCGTTGACTGTCCAGCAAGCAGCTCCATCCCACATAACATGCATACGTGGGGTCAACGTTAGCATATGATTGATTGGTTGTGCCGTTGGTTGTTTTTGACTTTGTTTGTGCCTCTTGTTGTTGTTTGATATTGGCTAAACATTGGCCCAACATTCTCAATACACCGTGTGAAAAAATGACACGTTTATGTATAATGTTGGACCTACGTCAACATTTTTTTTATTTTGTAACTAGGGGTCAGGTTATTAAAGTTTCCTCCAGTGGTGTAATTGATGTTTCCTGAGTAGACAAAACGAGAATCTCCTTGCCATTTCATCAACACATCTTTGTATGACTCTTTAAACCTTATTTCAATGATCACGACTCCCCCTTCGGTAACCCTTAACAGTGTAATTTCAGATCAGGCCTGATTAGGATCTACACTGTTTGTCATTCAGTTTTCAATTTTGATGTTTACATAGTATGAAATAATTTGATTGGCTGATATACGAGCTAAACTAATTTGTTCAGCAGAATAAGGGTTATTATATCTTTTCTGACTGCTAAAATGTGACATTGTTTCAGATACTCCTGTGAACCAACCAATGAATCATAGGGGCTTGAATGATGGAAAAAAAAAAAATTGTACTATATTAGAGACAAGGGGAGAAACTTCGGCTCAATTGTTTGGGGGTTACCTCATTTTACCATGGGTATCTATTTTGGCAAATGCAGTTATTCACCTGCTTGTTATGAATTATACAAGTTAAATATGTCCACTTTGCAACTATAATTCGCCTCTATCTGTCACTTGCAGGAAACATGTTTTTCTCGCATTGAATAAAGCAGAATCTCAAAATTCGGCATAATCGTGTGACAAAAATTTTCAGGTTTTCATCAATCACAAGCGATGTAGTGTTACGGAGGAAACTGTTTTTGCTTTGAACTGATGTCTTACATTTAACTTTAGCTCTCTGGGCCAATTTGAATACAAAAAGATGTATTCGCAGCTCTAAATTTAGATTTTGCTACTTTGGTCCGTTTTCCGCAGTATTCTGTCAACGATCTGAACAGAACCAAGGCGCTTGCAATAATCGTCGTGTTTAAAAAGCGGGACGTGCAGATGTAATCCGGAACTTTGCAAACTATGTCCGGCAGTAGAGTAGCTAGGGTTACTGTTAAAATATGTGTGATAGCCTTGATTTCTCCGTTGATTGTTTTTCAGCGTAACATATTCTGCTAGGACTACGTATACATGTATACGCACATAAGATAACTGTACGGTGTTTCCACGTATAATGGGCTGTACTCTGGGAATATTGTATTGTATCGCTTTGCGGTGAACTTCCAACTCAGCCGCTGTAACTTTTTTGACACATGCGCAGAAAAGGACATAAAATTGTTTACTGAAAAGCAGATCTGATAAAAACAAGGCACAACTGCCTTGTTTATATCCAGGCTGGGGCGGGCACAACCCACGTTATCGAGGAGATTGCTACAGTGCTCCACACTGAAGGGAAATGTTTGTCAGTTTCTTGCACAACGGGTATCGTATGTGTTTTATATGTTTTTGGCAGAGTGCTAAAGAACGTGTGTATATGACGTCGTCACCTTGTGTTTAAACGCTCGTTCCCGGTACACGGCAACGGTTAGCGAAGCAAAAAAAAAAAAATATGCAGCAGTAATGGTTCAGAATATAAGTTAAAAGAGATACGGCTAGAAATAACTTGAAATTGTTTTACAAATTGTTGGACTCATAGCGGTCAGAATGACTGACGACTTTAAACGTTTTTTTTTTCTAATTTCGTTACCTAAATAACGATGACACTTTTGGTGCAAATAGGCCTGTAGAAGTTTTCCTCCTTTTTGTTTCTTTGTGGTAAGTTGAAACCAAGGAAAAAGCGTTTCAACGTGTATTTGGTCTAAAGTTTGTTGCTCTCTCTCTCTCTCTCTCTCTCTCTCTCTCTCTCTTAAATTTTGAAAGCAATTTGTGAGGTCTTAAGATTAAGTAAAGGGGCTTGAAAATACTGTGTACTGTTTATTCCAGAGGTAGAAAGAACAGTGTACAGACCTAAACTGCACCAACCTGGCCCAAGGCTTATAAAACTTGTTGTCATGCTCAACTGATAGGGTAAGAAACTTATCCGGCCCATAAATAAAAAAATGTAATGTAAACACATAGAAAACAATGTAGCTCATACTTCCATGAACGCATCGAGTCACATGTCAGTGACGTCAAGTGACGTCATTCTAAACCATGGTACTCTACGAGTGTTGGTGAGATCAACGCTGTTCCTTTCTTTATAAAAAAACGGCGTGTAAATATTTTTTCGGTTTAGAAAGTTTGCCCTATAAGCATTTTTTGCCCAGCGGTGAGGGGCAAAATATGTAATTATAAAGAAATAAACTTATTTTTTCTGCTTTTCATGAAAGTATGAACGACAGAGCCGAAGGGGTTCATTTACTTTGCACGCAACCCACTGCGTTCATACTATCATGAACAGCAGAAAAATAAATTTCATTTCTGAAGTGTTAGTTTTCTTTGCCTCATACTGCTGCCTCACTCTAGGTGTTAATAGCTATCTCAATATTTCGATCATTGCAAAACACCCACATTGAGCTGGAGGTGATTTTGTTTTGTAGCATGTTGTGTTATCCATGCGATTAGGGGAGCACCCTCTCAGTTTCTCCTGAAATGTACATATTTAACAGTGCAAATGACATGTCATTATCCACGTTTAATGCAATGGACTTTTAATTTGACATCAAACTGCCGTCAAGTGTCAAGGAAAGCAGGTCATGAAATGTACATGCTCGGGCTTTTATTTCATGTGTAGCACTTTACATGTAAATAAACGGATGCTTTAGACACAAACTATAGCGACCCACTGGAAAAATGATATTCTTTAGGAGGTTTGAATATTAAAAGACTAAGGTTTTTGTGTGTTACATTTGTGTGAATGTGCTTTATCGCTTATTAATTTCTGTATATTTGTGCAGTCTTTGCAGATAGTTTTTTCCATTCTTAACGCATTCTTTAAAGTATTCGGCCCTGCCCATCAGGGCTTAAAGAAATAGATTGGCTACGTGACGCTTCCAAGCAGAGCTGAAACCGACCCGCACACGAGTACTTGTAAACCGCTTAGAGGATCTAAGCCTACCCAGGCAGAGCGTTGCAAGTCGGACCGTCCATGCTTATAAACCCTATTGGTTTCATTGGGCGACAGGGCTTGAGATGTCATTTAATGTCAGTGTCGGTCGGGTAAAAGTCCCACAAATTTAGTTTATACTAATTTATTTTAGTTCTATTGCGCTGGAAGCTTCAAGCCTATTTAATCGCTCTCGAACACTCATACCGTATGTTTCCAGACGCGCGAGAGAGAGGCAGTGACTATTACAGTACTGCTTCCCATTTACATCTGGGTGGAGTGAGGCAATGTCATTACGTGTCTTGCCCAAGGACACACCTCGATACCGGGTGCCCGAACGCACAACCTCTCGATCATGAGTCGAACACGTTGACCCCTGTGCTACCGAGGCTAACAAAATGGAACACAACGTCTCCAAAATGACCTTTACAGTGTTGACGGGGACGTTAAACCACAAACCAAACAAAACAAACAAATTCAGATTAATACAAATTTACTGAGCAGAAGGAATGAGCAATGATTTTTACCAAAGTCCCTACAGCAATGGATGTGACCGTATTCATTAATAGAAGCGTTCACTTCAGAAACTCGGGAAGAGAGAGCATGTGTGTGCTGCACTATAGGGGTTCTGTCCCCTTAAATTCCTGTTGGAAAAAGGACCCAAAGGGCCCAACCTAAATAGTGCGTATTGTCATTTACTGGCCATTCGCGACCCAGGATCAAAATTTCAAAACATAAAAAAGAAATACGTTGCAATAGGGAACAAATTGTTTCCATGCTGCATCGTTTTGAACATTTACGTTTTGGTGGCATTTTAACAGGCGGGAAATGTTTTTATTTCTGTCTACGCAAGCAAGAGTGAAACTGTTTTGAAAATAAAACAAAACGTCCACGATTTCAACAAAAACTACATTTCACTTTTTCTGAATCCGGTATGGAGATAACTGCGGCTCATCCCTGCCTTCCTAAATTTAGCCATCTAGTTCAGTGGTTTGTCCATTTGCCTCAGATGCTATAGGTCCCAGGTTCGATCCCCAGCAGCGGTGACAAAATTTCGGTGTCCAAACACGCTCCATTGGCATCATTTGCAGGTATATATGTCATACAGTGCATCGTTCTTCGAATCTGGACGTTAACTTGGGGCCCCCTGTGCAGGGAGAACTATCCCATGTGCAGGTTAAAGAACCCTACCGTAATTACATATTACTGTGTACTCTTTCATCCTTCAAAACTGGAGTACCGTCTGTGTCCCCTCTTGGGTTTTTTGTTGTTGATTTCAGGTTTAACTTCCCTATGAACACTGTATAGGTCATTTTGGAGACGTTGCTTTTAATTTTTGGGGGACTTTTACCCGACATTGGTTGAAATGATATCTGAAGGCCTGCCATTCGATGAAACCAACAGGGTTTATAAGCATGGGCGGTCCCGACTCACACCACTTTATCTGGGCAGGCTTAGATCCTCTAAACGGTTTACCAGTACTCATGTACGGTCGGTTTCGGCTCTGCGAGGAAACATCATGCAGTCCATCTATTTCTTCATTCCCGATGGGCGGGGGCCTCTCTTGGGGTTTAGTTAGAAATGGAAGAAAAATAGCGATAATGCTCATTTGTCACTTCCTCGGACGTTTTAAAATCAAACAGCACTGGTCGTTCCGGTCGTTAGTTCATCGATAAAGTAGCCCGGAATCAGCAGAAAAACCAGGCTTCGCGGCGATTGTTTTCTTGATATGTTACAGAAAGAGAAGTGAAAGTAGTAAAATCTAAATTTAGAGCTGCAAATACATCATTTTAGATTCAAATTGGTCAACAGAGGTTTAATTTAATGAAAGACATCAGTTCAAAGCGAAAAAATTTCCTCCGTAACATTATTTCGCTTGTGATTGGTGAAAACCTGAAAATTTTTGTCACACGTTTATGCCGAATTTTGAGATTCTGCTTTATTCAATGCAAGAAAAACATGTTTCCAGCAAGTGACAGACAGAGGCGGATTTTTGTTGCAAACTTGACAATGTATAATTCATAATAAGCAGGTGAAAAACTGCATTTGCGAAACAGATACCCTGGGTAAAATGAGGTAACCCCCCAAAAAATTGAGCCGAAGTTTCCCCCCTTGTCTCTAATATAGTACCCCCTCCCCCCCCCAAAAAAAAAAAAAAAACAATTTTTTTTTCATGATTCAAGCCCCTATGAATGAATATCACCAACGTAACTTTCACGCATGTATCCAGAGAAAAGTGGGGGTTAGAGCCGAACACTTTGTCTTTCTTTTAACTGCTCAGAAACAAAAATATTGCTGGAACTTGAACTATAAAGGCTGCATTTGGTTGCATTAAACTAGCACGCATAATTTATCACGGAACAAATATTAAATAAAATAAAAAATCCTCAAAAAATGTAAATGCTTGAAAATCCACACTGTACTGCATAGGCTGGTTAATGTAACTTAAGTGGCTACTTACTTTTTGAGGTTCCTTTGGTATCCCAAGAATTTTTTTTTTATATAATTTTATAAGGATATTTACGGTAATTGACGTGTATGTACGTAACGATTCTGGCCATGTTATGAAGCCATATTTGTGAATGTCAAATTATAAACAGAACGCCATTTTGAATACAACATTTTTACAGTCCAAAGAGTGCTTTTAAGGGTATTTTTCAGAATTATTTTATCGGTAGCATATGAATTTGGGCAAGCCAAATAAGTAGGCCGGGCTGCTATATCATAATTTCAGTGAAATTTCAGATATTCATTGATTTCATTGCAGAGTATAAAATCATAGCACTGAGAGTCCTCATGGGTCGATTGTTTCTGAGTATAGGCTGGGAAAACAGCCTGGGCTAGGATTAAAACTGTTCCCTTCAACCCTTAACCCTTATCTTGCTGAATATTCATTTAAGCCACACCCATTTCTGTCTTTCAACCAATCAAAATACTTGATGTAATTTATTGCTACAAATTCATAAACTGAATGCCAAACAGTGTAGATCCTTATCAGATGGCTTCTTCAAAAGCCATCTGATCTGAATCTATACTGTTTGCAAAGATAGGGGTTGTCGTGAACAGCAAGATAAGGGGTTAAACGTGCGTTTAAACGAAACAATACTAGACTGAAGTGACTGTCAATTATATCATTAAATCATGGACGCCACTCTATGCTTTCATTTTTAAGTTCATTACCCGTTTCTGTTTTACGTCTTCTGGACCCCACAGGCGAATAAATTCTACGATAGTTCTCATCAGTTATATGATGCGGCTCTCTTAACTAGAGGCTATACTCAGCATACTCTCCGTCCTTACATTGATTCTGAAATTCATCATAAACGCCATTTCTTCAAAATATCCTTCATTAATAAGGGTATGGATTTTATAGATTTGCCCAGTATCTTCCGTGAGAGATCGGTGCTTTCTTCCATTCCTGCTTATTTTCAAAATACTGAAACACCTATAATTTGCTATAAATATAACAAACCTGTTAGATCTATCATTTTTAATTTCAATAAACTTGTTTCAGATCTTGATATTGATACTAATACTCCTGATTCATGTGATTGTAAAAACTCAAAGTTTTGCTATCCTGCTGCTGGTCATGTAATTACTGGCAATTTGAAAATTATTCCTGATTCTAGGATAATGAATATAATTTCTAAAGGACCGAAATATCGGTTTCCTTCTAAAATTGATTTCAGTAAATGTAGAGATGAAATCGCTGCTTCCTTGAATGAATTCGGTAATCGATGGTGTAAGCGAGAGTATGTTGAGCATAAAGCCCTTAAGGACTGGAAACTTAGCATTTTAAAACTAGTGAATAAACGCATTTCTTTCTATTCTCAAAATACTAACTTATTACCTCCTAAGCCCAAGACGTCTTTACGTCATCTTAAACTAGGTATTCAAGAATTTCATAAGAAGTTTGTTTTGGCCCCTGCAGACAAGGCCGCTAACAACGTCGTCGTTGTGTGACGGCTCCACTATGTTAACACGCTTAAGCAGGAGCTTTGTGGTACTAAGGCCTATGAACTTCAGCCTTTAGCTGAAGAGAGAGCTATAGTAGATAAACATGTTTGTCTTTCAGCCACCAAGTTTGCTGTGTGTGTTAACGAAGGCCAAGACAAGCTTCCTACGCTATACTGGTTACCAAAACTTCATAAAAAACCTTACAAAGCACGGTTTATTGCAAATTCTAGCTCTTGCACTACCACTGAACTTTCTAAATTATTAACTTCCTGTCTTACTGCTATAAAAACGCATGTAATTAAATATTGTGATAAAGTCTTTGAAAGATCAGGAAGAAATCTGTTTTGGTCTATAAAAAATTCGAATGAGGTTTTAAATAAATTGAAATCTAGACATTTTCGTGCTTCTAGTCTGTCTACCTACGATTTTTCCACTCTTTACACTACACTTCCTCATAATCTTATAAAAGAAAAGCTTAATGATTTAATTGAATGGGCTTTTCACAGAGAAGATTCTCTCTATCTTGCATGTAATGTCAGAAATGCATTTTTCGCTTCTAAAGAGCATAAGAATTATACACTTTGGTCATGTCAGAAAGTGTGTGATGCCCTCACCTTTCTACTTGACAATATTTATATTAGATTCGGTACTAAGTTATTTAGACAAATTGTGGGTATTCCGATGGGTACTAATTGCGCACCTCTTGTGGCTGATCTGTTATTGTATTGTTATGAAAGAGACTTCATTTTGTCGCTTTCCATTGATAACCAATCTGAAATTATTGAAGCTTTTAGCTCTACTTCTAGATATTTAGATGATTTATTAAATATTGATAATACCTATTTTGATGGTTTGATCAGTCAGATTTACCCCCTAGAACTTCAGTTAAATAAAGCAAATTCTTCTGATACCGAGGCCCCGTTTTTGGATTTACATCTATCTATTGTAGATGGATTTGTTTCGTGCAAAATTTATGATAAACGCGATGACTGATTTTGAGATTGTAAATTTTCCTGTTTTGGATGGTGATGTTCCTCGTGCGCCATCCTATGGCGTTTATATTTCGCAATTAATTCGATTTACTAGAGTGTGTAGTCATGTAACTGACTTCAACACTCGTAATAAATTATTAACGGCTAAACTCCTTAATCAGGGTTATCGGTACCATAAACTACGCAAAGCCTTTTCAAAATTTTATAGACGCCATTCTGATTTAATTTCAAAATTCAATATTGGACTTAAATCTTTTCTGCAACAAGGTCTATTGGAGCCCGAATTTTATGGTGACTTAGTATATAAATTCAGAAAAATATATAACCGCAATGACTTCAGCACCCATTTTCGTAAAATCATTCTTCGATATAAAAAGATTGGGTACAACATGGATATTATACGACAGACTGCATGCATGGTAGTTAACCCAATCACGGTTGGCAACTTTGCTTCCCTCTTTAATTGCACGCCGGTGGGTCAGGCCTCAGATTCTATGACGGCTCCAACGTAAAGGCTTATTGAAAATTAGAGAGATAATGTTGGTTGGTGCCTGATGCTCTGTCTCTGGTCGGGCTCATCGGAGTCTAACTGTTGGTTTTCTTTTGCTCCAGCATTTCAGTGGTTTCTTGCTGTCGAGTCCTCACCGTTGTCTCACCTCTGTGGTTCTTTGATTTTTGTGTTCACGGAGATGTTGCACTGATGAGTTAGGAGGCCTTCATGCGGACTGAACAAATTATTTGTCTAAATCGCGACGGAAGTAAGGGCGAGGATTGTGGCCACGTAAAATCGATTTAAGTCCCCCAGTGGAAATCTTCCACTGACCGTTCCAAGGCGGCTCTTCTGTGGCGATTTATTTATGTTGTTGTTTGTTACTTACTGTGTGTATCACTTGTGTCTTTTTGTTTTGGATGGCCATATGGCCATTTTGTGGGAAAGTAACTGTCCTTATGGCCTTCCTTTGTTTAGGTTTCCATTATGGTCTTGTCGCTTAATGTTTGTATTTCTTTCCCTTTGGTGTCTTTTATGGGTGGAGTAAGTTAATTGTATCAATTCCTGATCTTTGTTTTACTTCTACTTAGATTCCAGTTTTCATTTGTAGCAATCAGTGCAGACCCTGATTAGACGTCTGATCTTAGTCCACACTGTTTGCCAAGCCTGGTTTAGATTCTATATATAATCATCTTACGCAACACCCTGATCTCACATTCTAAAATAAATGTTATTCTGACAAGATAGTCATTGTCGCGTGGACTTTAGCACTGAGGAGAATTTATACTGTGTATGTTTAGGTCGAATGACAAACAATTGACCCAATAAATACAGGCACCTGTTCGAATTGTCTTATAATGATACCCGCAATAAGTACTATCGTGTCGTTACTGGAAAGTTTATGTTGTTAGACATTTAAGACATAGTTTTATCTGTACAAAGGAGGGTTTTTATAGGCTTCCATGAATGACATTTTGGGCCCCGTCAAGCGATTTTGGTACTTATCGCCTATGCGAGCAGCGAAGGTTCAGACAAACCTGCGCATCCTCGCAGTCTCGCCAGAACCTTCGCTGCTCGCTCATACAAGCAGTGAATCAAGAGGTACCTTCTGACAGAAGGCCATATCCCTGGCCCCACTGAATGGCTGGGCATGCGCAGTTCAAATTTGTCATGACGGAATGCTCGAAGACACAAATTCGCTTGGCGGGGCTCATTTGGAGAATAAGCAAAATAGTCAAAATGATGCTAAAAAGGCATAAATAATTGTAATGCTGGGATATCAACATTGGTGAAGTCCTTTTGTGGAATTCAAATTACAGGGACATCTGTAGGGCTCTCATTTCTCCACAGCGGTAATATTTCTAATGAAAATGTGTGAAACATTTCTTTTATATATTGGATGTGGGTGCTTGTTAACAACACCACGTTGAGGCAGCTCTAACAAGTAACCACAACCTATACCTTGCAGCAGAAATAATAACAGTAAGGTTAAATATACCCTTAGTTGGGAAATCAGTTTTCTGTATAAAAAGTGGGGATTTTAGAGGGGTGTACATTACACAGGAAATTGCACAGAATATAAATTAATATAACAAGTAACCACAACCTATACCTTGCAGCAGAAATAATAACAGTAAGGTTATATATACCCTCAGTTGGGAACATCAGTTTTCTGTATAAAAAGTGGGGATTGTAAAGGGGTGTACATTACACAGGAAATTGCACAGAATATAAATTTATATTACTGTAACTGTTAAATGTGAAATTGAAATTCAGGGTAATTTCTTTTTTACAGACTCAGTTATTTGTTTGCTTGTTTTGGTGATGTTAACGTCGCCATCAACACTATTTGGGTCATTTTTGAGACGTTGTTTCCAATTTTGTGGGACTTGTACTCGACATTGAAATAAAATGATATCCAAAGCCATGCCGCCAAACGAAACCCATAGCGTTTATATGCACTGGACAGTCTGACTTACACCACTTTGCCGGGCAGGCTTGGTCCGTCCTAGCGGTTTACCGGTGTTCAATATGCGGTCAGTTTCAGCTCTGCGTAAAAGTATCGTGCAGCCCAATCTATTTCTCCAAGCCCCGACTGGCGAGGGCCAAGCATGCTCAATTAATGACATTTCACACACAAAATGAAAATTAATTGTATGTATGGAATTATGAATAGGTATAAGAATTCTGCCTTATGTTCTGAATTTAGAAGAGGGATGTATAAATTTGCCAATTTTTAATGCAAAATGTATATAGTTCTGATCAGACACATGATATATTTAATGTATATATATATATATATATATATATATATATATATATATCAATATCCTTCATATATGTAATTTATCTGTTTAAAAACTTATTTCAATGAATTCTGTCCCATGAAGTTATTCATGAATAAATTTCCCATTCTTATATTTCAATGCATTGTTCCTTCCAGTTTTATAACCAGATGTAATTTAATTAGCATTCCCTGCACACATATAATAAAACTCGCTGCATCAGTTAGTTCTTCAGTACCTTTACAGAACACATCTTATTGACACGTTCGACCCTGTAGACCAGTAAAGATAGCTATGCAAAAAGGTTAGACCCAGATGAGATGGCTCATAATGAGCTGACTCATCAAAATCTACACAGTTTGCCATTTTGCTAATGATTTTTTATTTAAGAAATAGATCACAGTTTGATGGTCAGTTGTAAAGTAAACCAAATCACGAGCGCGTAGCGCGCGTGATTTGTCTACTTTCAACTGACCGACAAACTGTGATTTATTACTCATAAAATCATAAACTAGAGCTGATCTATTTCGATTCTAACAGGCTGAAAATTGGCAGTAATGCTGTTGTTTCCTACAAAATCTCACAACTTTTCGCCATTGTTAGAAGAAATCCCGCTAAAATTATCGACTGAAACACATGCATTTATATCCTTTTCTAACGTTTTCGATGCGAGAATATGACGTGACACCGTCTAACGTCAAGGAAATCGACTAGTGACGTCATTAATTGGCAGTTTTTAATGACGTCACTCTTCACGTTCTTCCTTGTCGTGATTTGTTGCAGAATAAAACACAGTTATTTTCCATTGCCTATATAGGCGCGTTGTGTTGGAATAAAAGTTAGATCTACATGAATGGACATGCAGTCCTGATTCAAAGATTGTAAAGGCCAGAATAGAAACTTAGGGATGAAAGTGTAGAGATTTACATATTCAAGTATATTTACATGCAGTCGGCCGCTCTCCAAAGTCCAGAACAGAGGTGTAATGAAAAAAGAAAAGAAAAGAACAGAATATGAAATTCTAGACATGTAAGAATGTATTTTCAGTCGGGCCCCCGCCAATCGGGGCTAAGAGAAATAGATTGGATTGAGCTGAAACTGACCGGATGAGAACTGGTAAAACTCTTACAAGATCTAGGCCTGCCTGGGCAAAATGATGCGAGTCCGACCATCTATGCATATAAACTCAGTTGGTTTAATTTGGTGACAAGGTTTGAGATGTTGGGTAAAAGTCTTACAAGATTAGAAGCAGTTGTCTCCAAAATGACAAAAATAGTGTTGATGGGGACGTTAAACCTCCATTTATTCAAATGACGCGAAACAAGTTTAAATCATGCTTTATGGCAGTCACAGATTAGCCTGCATATCCACCCATTTTGACAAGAGTTTTCACTGATCTCTAAATTGAATAGACCAGCTCGTGTGATCAGGGAAAGCTGATCAGACTGCACTGATGTACCGACTGATCTGAGTTTTTATTTATTTTTTATTTTATTTATTTATTTATTTATTTATTTATTTATATATTTATTTTGGATAGTTGGATAGGCACTCAGACCTTATTGCAAGTTTTGTTGTGCAGTGGCCAATTCTTTCAAAACTTTTGACGAAAATGCTTTTCTTAATGATCTTTTATCAATACCTTGGAATCAGATTGAATCTTTTGATAATATTGATGACATTCTTGCAGCTTGGTATTCTCTTTTCATTGCAGTTGTTGATAAGCATGCACCAGTAAGAACGCATAGAATAAAACATGACATTCAGGCTAACTGGTTGACATCTGAGATTCTAGATAAGATCAAAAAAAGAGATAAACTTAAAAAACGAGGTAGACATGATGAGTATAAAATTTTACGTAACGAGGTTTCTACTGAAATTCAAAACTCTAAAAAGGCATCATATAAATCAAAAATAGAGGCAGGTAAGGGAGATCCTAAGTCAGTCTGGAAAATATTTAAAGAACTTGGCGCATCAAGCAAGAAGGAAGATAATACTGAATGTGTTACACTTAATATAGATGGTAAATTAATTACACACACAAATGAGCTAGCAGATGTATTTAATGAATATTTTGTTAATATTGCTTCCAAACTTAAGGAACCCATTGAAGATTGCGATTTTAAACAGCTGAAAGATCACATTCATCCAAAAATTCCAGAAAACTTTCATTTTGAGTTACCTAACATAACAGAATTTTTTGTCTACAAGTTTTTATTAAATCTTGATGTTTCTAAGTCTACCGTGTTAGATGGTATTGGCCCAAGGTTGTTGAAACTTTCTTCATCTGTTATCAAAAAAGTATCACTTTCATTGCACAGACATGTATTTCTAATGGACATTTCCCCAAAAGTTGGAAACAAGCCAAGGTTAACCCACTTCATAAAGGTGGGGCTAAGGCGAATTAAACAACTATCGCCCAATATAAATTTTACCCACATTGTCAAAGCTGCTTGAGAAATTTATTCAAATGAACTTAATGGAGTATTTAAATAAATTTGACGTTTTACATCAATCTCAGAGTGGTTTCCGCTCTGGCCACTCCACAGAAACAGCATTAACGTTGATGACTGAACGCTGGCTTAAAGCATTAAATGATGGTAATATAGTTGGCACCTTAATGGTTGATTTTAGGAAAGCCTTTGACCTTGTCGATCATTCATTACTGCTAAAGAAGCTAAGTCTCTATAAATGTAACGAGCAATTCATTAAGTTCATGGAGTCATATCTTTGTCAATGAATTCAGGTTGTATCTATTGATGGTAAATTATCCAGTATATCTGATGTTAAATGTGGAGTCCCTCAGGGATCTGTATTGGGACCTTTGTTATTTTTAATTTTTATCAATGACTTACCATTGGTGTTATCTGACGAAGTTCATTCGATTGATTTATATGCAGATGATACAACGATTTATGACATGCACCCTGATTTAAAAACATTACACTCTAATTTGCAACATTCTCTTCTTAAACTGCATATATGGTGTAAACAAAATGGCATGCTCCTTAACGCTGAAAATACAAAAATCATGTTAATTACTTCTAGACAGAAGCGTATAATGCTTCATGAACATAGTTTCACTTTAGCATATAATGGCATCAATTTGGAATTGACAACAGGTGATAAGATACTTGGTGTAAATATTGATCAAAATTTGCAGTGGACTAACCATTTTCAATATGTTTGTAAAAAGGTTTCTTCATATATTTGGCTTCTATCAAAAATTAAATCGTATTTAAGTATCGAACATAGGTTGATGTTCTATAATGCTTACATCCAGCCACATTTTAATTATTGTAATATTGTTTAGGGAAATTCTTCTAGTTATAATATTTCGCAAATAACAAAACTTCAAAGACGAGTTTGTAAAAATATTCTAGGTAATGAATATTCGGATCTTGAAAGTGCAAGGAGGTGATTAAATATTTTATCTTTCGATCAAAACGTATTTGTCAACAAATCAAAAATAATGTCTAAAGTGATGAACAGTATGGTTCCACAATATATTAAAGAACTTTTTCAGTTACGAGCAGATACTTTACCCGACACATCATTACGATCTATTTCGAATCAGAATTTTGCTATCCCAAAACCAAATATGAGTTTATTTAAAAACAGTTTATCTAACTCTGGACCGGTCATATGGAATACAATTCCAGCGAATATAAAGAATTCGTCAACACTTAATACTTTTACTAAACATGAAGTAGAATGGATTACGAAGGAGTAATTCTTTTCTTTATGTGTATCAAGCATTTATACCTCCACCCCAGTCCTGCATTGTAAATATCATTTTCATATTTATATAATGTTTTTGTAAGTATTCTTCACCATATTTTTCAGTGATCGTCTTTTCATTACGTTTGTATATATTGTTACACATGCAAATATTGTTGTGAAAGAGGGCCCCATGGAAGACTGGTTTAAACCAAATGGGTCACCCTCTTAAAATAAAGAATTTACTTGTACTTACTTACTTACTAATTTTCTATGTTGTGGTAAGTTGGTTTGGTGTGTCCCAGTCAACCCAGCTAAGATCATGTTGAGAAGGTCAGTTTTTCCGAACCATCCTTTTTCTTGGGCGTGGATGAACATAAGCAGACACTACAACCACTATAGTATAACTTCCCTCCCCAGAAAGTGACAGAAGCCCTTCTTTAATCAGTAGAATACAGAGAATGATTATAGAAAGTATTGTGTTAGCAATATCCACGTAAAATATGTTTCCAAAACATGACTGGGATCAAACCGATGACCCTCTGATCAACAGTCGAACACACATCTGAGCCAAGAATGTACGTTATTATTGGACTGTTTTACCTAAAATATATCTTGTAGCTGCTGCAGCAGTTTAGTTAATTGTGATACAGTTTAAAAAATAATAACTGAAAACTCATTTAAGTCAAATTAATCGTATCAACTGGTAATTTATGTTTAACATATTTTAGGTCTTGTGAGGACTTCGGGTCTAACAACAAATAGTCTGCGAGACATGCACCTCCATATCGTTTCTTCATTTTATTATCGTTGTAACATCGTTGTAATGGCGTTCTGATGTAACGGCGATTCTCTGGAATTAAACAAAAATAAAACCAATTCCAGAACTACATAATAAACACAATTCAATTATAGACAGTTAATTTTCAACTAACTCTAGTTGATGTCTATTTTACTCGCGCAGCGATAGGCAATGATCTATAATTTGCATTCCAAAATTTATATGAACAGCTTCATTCCCGAATTTCATGATGAGTCTTTCATGCATGCATGGTAGTTAACCCAATCACGGTTGGCAACTTTGCTTCCCTCTTTAATTGCACGCCGGTGGGTCAGGCCTCAGATTCTATGACGGTTCCAACGTAAAGGCTTATTGAGAATTAGAGAGATCTAATTCAAGGTAATGTTGGTTGGTGCCTGATGCTCTGTCTCTGGTCGGGCCCATCGGAGTCTAACTGTTGGTTTTCTTTTGCTCCAGCATTTCAGTGGTTTCTTGCTGTCGAGTCCTCACCGTTGCCCTGAAAAAACTCTTTCTTCCCTAGAACTATTCCTCAGTGGAATAGTCTTCCATCTTCTGCGGTGAATGCCAAGACTGCAGAGGAGTTCAAAGCCCGCACAGTATAAGATTGAGACTCAGAGGTATGCGTTTTAGGATACCTCTGTGCTTGGATTGTATATAGTTTTAAGGACTCATCCAGAGATGATTTTTTGTGCTTAATTCTAAATTTAGCCACTCACGCAACTAAGGTAATGGCCAAATGACCGACTCAGTATAAGAACATAGATAGATAGATAGATAGATAGATAGATAGATAGATAGTTGTCTCACCTCTGTGGTTCTTTGATTATCTGTGTTCACGGAGATGTTGCACTGATGAGTTAGGAGGCCTTCATGCGGACTGAACAAATTATTTGTCTAAATCGCGACGGAAGTAAGGGCGAGGATTGTGGCCACGTAAAATTGATTAACCCCCCCAGTGGAAATCTTTCCACTGACTGTTCCAAGGCGGTTATTCTGTGGCGATTTATTTATGTTGTTGTTTGTTACTTACTGTGTGTATCACTTGTGTCTTTTTACTTTGGATGGCCATATGGCCATTTGTGGGAAAGTAACTGTCCTTATGGCCTTCCTTTGTTTAGGTTTCCATTATGGTCTGGTCGCTTAATGTTTGTGTTTCTTTCCTTTGGTGTCTTCGATGGGTGGAGTAAGTTAATTGTATCGATACCTGATCTTTGCTTTACTTCTACTTTTCAATACAATAACTTAAATGAACTAGATTATCGTGTTTTAATAATAAAATGTCTCTTACCGACTATGCGACCTTTTAGTTCCTCGAAATCCTTAAAATGTCGACCGCTACGGTACAACGTCTTAACCTGTTGTCAAGGAAATCGCGTTTTAAGCATGGAGACGTCACAAGACAACGTTCAGCGCAACGTAATGTAGCGTCGCATCAAATTACACATATTAAATGAGCGCTTTTTACTCAGTGAACATTTCAGTATTTCGTGACAATGTTACCTTACACAATCAATTTAACAGCTTTGTTTTTAATACTAAATAGTTTGTGGCCCCGCCCATCGGGGCTTGGAGAAATTGAGTTGGTTGCTTGGTGTTTCAAGGCTGAGCTGACACCGACCGCATTTGAGTAATGGTTCACAGCATAGAATAGAAGGGCTATATAGTCCGCCCAGGCAAAATGTTGTGATTTGAACTGTTCCTGCATCATTTGTTTTTTGTTTTTCTTTTTTTTTGTGCGGGGGGGGGGCAGTAGGGCTTCGGATGTCAGTACATCTCTGTGCAGGTAAAATTAAGTCCCACATAAATGGAAGTAGCAACTTCTAAATGACCTGAATAGTGTTGATTACATCATTTGTATTATTTCTTTACTTCGTTTTATACGCAAAAACTCGAACAGGATACTGGCAAACAGGAATCGATACAATCAACCCAGACACCAAAGGGAAAGAAACGCAAACATGAAACAACAGACCCTAATGGAAACGTCAACAGCGTTAAGTCAAAAGGACAGTTACTTTTCCAGAAAATGGCCAATAGGCTATCCAAAATACGACATTGATTGCTGAAGTCATTGCGGTTATATATTTTTCTGAGTTTATGTACTAAGTCACCATGAAATTCGGGTTCCGATAGACCTTGTTGCAGCAGAGATTTAGGTCCAACATTGATTTTGAAATTAAATCAGAATGACGTCTATAGCATTTTGAAAAGGCTTTTCGTAGTTATGGTACAGATAACCCTGATTAAGAAGTTTAGCCGTTAACAATTTATCACGAGTGTTGAAGTCAGTTGCATGACTACACGCGCTAGCAAATCGAATTAATTGCGAAAAATAAACGCCACAGGATGACGCACGAGGATCACCACTATCCGCAAAAGGAGACTTTACAATCTCAAAATCAAAACGGGTCTGTTTCTCAGCTTTGTCAGCCCAGCCTTGATGTCCTCCTCTACGGCGATCCAAATCTTAATCATCATGAAAATACGCAAATATTTATTTCTGTTCATAACTATATTTTGAAAACTAAAAAGTTTCAAGTCAATCGATAAGTTGACATAAGAAACAAACAAAAATTAATCTTAGTCCTTGACTTTCTTCTGAATCCCTTTTGTATTATGTCATTTATTTACACTTTGTATTTGTATGTTTGCTATACGAATAAAATATGTTTAAACCAAAATCAAAATTTCGTTTATCACAAATTTTGCAAGAAACAAACCCATCTTCGAAAGACCAAGTAGAAATCTGTTTTGGTCTATACAAATTCCAATGACGTTCTAAAAAATTAAAATCCAGACGTTTTCGTGCTTCAAATCTGTCTACCTATGGTTTGTATACCCTTTACACTACACTTCCGCATCATCTTATACAAGAGAAATATAATAATTTAATTGAATGAACATTTCATAGGGAGAACTCCCTCTATCTTGAATGTAATGTAAGAGATGCTTTTTTCAATTCTGAAGAGCATAACAAGTTTACCTTATGGACATGTCAGAAAGAGTGTGAAGCTCTCACCTTTCTACTTCACAATATTTACATAATATTTGGTACTAAGTTATTGAGACAAGTTGTGAATATTCTGATGGGTACTAAATGCGCACCCCTTTTGGTCGATCTGCTTTGGTTTTGTTATGAGAGAGACTTCATGATGTTCCTTTCTCCTGAAAACCAGTGTGAAATCATTGAAGCTTTTAGCACGACTTCTAGATAGTTGGATGCTTTACTAAATATTGACAATACCTATTTTGATGGTTTGATAAGTCAAATATATCCCCCCCCCCTACCTCAGAACTTCAGATAAATAAAACAAATTCTTCTAATACCGAGGCGCCGTTTTTGGATTTACATCTTTTTTTTGTAGATGGGTTTGTTTCTTGCAAAATTTATGATAAACGCGAAGATTTTGATTTTGAGATTGTACAGTTTCCTTTTTGGATGGTGATGTTCCTCGTGCGCCATCTTATGGCGTATTGATTTCGCAATTTATTCGATTTGTCAGAATGTGTAGTCATGTAACTTACTTCAAGACTCGTAATAAATTGTTAACTGCTAAACTTAATCAGGGTAAACGGTACATTAAACTACGCAAAGCCTTTTCAAAAGTTTATACACGTCATTCTGATTTTATTTCAAAATTCAGTATTGGACTTAAATCTCTTCTGCAACAAGGTCTATCGTTTGTAGAATTTTATGGCGACTTAGTATATAAATTGAGAAAAATAAATAATGGTAGGGTGACAATCTGGACCAAAAAAAATGGGAACCCATACCCCCCCCCCCCCGTATAACAAGACAAGTCATATACCAAAATGTTCCTTAGCATCCGTAGTATCTGAAACTGCCGGCATAAATTGGCATAAATGATGGCGAGCTGAGAAACCCAAGATGGCGCCCAAGATGGCCGCCAGAGCTGTAAATACCAGTTTTTCGTAAAATATGAATATAAATACCACTAATCATCTTACAAACTTATTTTAATTTATTTTTCTGGTGTAGAAAGAAGATTTGTGCTAGAATATTGACCAACCTTTTAGGTTTGACTTGAAAACCGGTGAAAAAAATGATATTTTACTGTTTTTGTCTAGTTTCATAGGTGGTACATAAAAGCAATTCTGATGTTTCAAAATTTAAACAGTTTTTACATATCTATTGTTTTATTTTAATTAAGACACTATTCTAAAATACATTTAACACTATTCTAAAATACATTTATGGTTGGTTAAGACTTTTTTACCATCTATTTAGCCCCAGGATTACCCCACCCACTCAGTTTACCAGTAAAATTCATTCACATAAATGCTCACACACAAGGGATTTGTAGGCGTGTGCTCATGTCGAACTTTAACGGACATCCAGGTAACTGCAGTCGGTTAAAGTAAATACATAGATTTATATAGGAAATTGATAATTATTTCCCTATAAAATAAATAGTAATAGCAATATCTTTTCTGTGCCAGCGGTTCATGATTCTGCATTCTTTCATGAATGCACACATGTATTTTTCATGAAGTTTTATCAACAACTTTTTGGTCCTTTTTACATATAATTGGAGGCACCCTCTAAATGTATAGAATATATAGTAAAACTACTGAATGAAGCGACAAAAACTGATGAATATATTGTCATAACTTTTTTGTAAGTTGTTATTTTTATTCTGTGCAAGTGGGAGTATGTTGGCAAATGTATTGCGAACACGTCCATATAAATTTTGTAAAATAGAAATGAGAATAATTTGGTCCTTTTTGAAAATGAAATACACTACCCTCCTTTTCTATTTCCAGTTTACCTTGGTAACCAGCAGACAGCGGTTGTTACTAAGGTAAACAGTAACAAAGAATATATTACGCCTACGACGTTCTTCTTGAACTGTATGGTTCGGGATTTTTATTTATTTATTTATTTATTTATTTATCTATTTATTTATTTATTTAGATGTATTCTCAAATGTAAATGTTTTCGAAAACAAAGACTTTATTACGCCTACGGTATGCTTAATTATCAGTTTGAAATGAAATAATGTGCTTGTTACTTTGGTTTGACCATCATAAAACACGCTGCATAATTTTGACCCCCTTAAACCCCACTATTATGTAGTAAAACAGGGTTTATAGTTGTACACATTTTTTCTGCTTAAAAACAAAGATTGTGGGTACCCGTTTGCAACGCCGAGAGGGTTCTAACGAGTACCCACAAACTATGTTTTGTGCCCGTTTGACCGCCTCGTCGAGGCGGTTCTGGTGAGTATCCACAAACTTTGTTTTGAGCAGAAATTAAAAATAACGTATTTTTAACTGATGATTTTCATTTATCATGATTTTGTTTGTTTGTTTGACTCTTTGTTGGTGATGGATTTCACGGCCCAGTCAACACTATTTAGATCATTTTTAGTTAACCTATCTACACTAATCCTGGGCATGCTTTTACGTAGGCGGTTAACCAGTAGAGTGAACATTCTTCCTCCAGAAACTGTCAACTGCCTTTCTGGAATCATTTTAGTGATAAAATTTATCAATGTACATGTGTATTTGAATAGGCCTGGTTTTGTAATTGTTTAGTTTTATTAAGTGACGTTCTGTTCTAAATGTGGCTCCAAATTGTATTAAATTATATTGAAGTAGATTTGCCGACAGGGGCCAGAAAAGACAGATAATTTTATTGTTCTGAAAAGTAGAAGTAAAACAAAGATCAGGAATTGATACAATTAACTTACTCCACCCATAAAAGACACCAAAGGGAAAGAAATACAAACATTAAGCGACCAGACCATAATGGAAACCTAAACAATGGAAGGCCACAAGGACAGTTACTTTCCCACAAAATGGCCATATGGCCATCCAAAATTAAAAGACACAAGTGAGACATACAGTAAGTAACAAACAACAACATAAACAAATCGCCACAGAAGAGCCGCCTTGGAACGGTCAGTGGAAGATTTCCACTGGGGGGCTTAAATCGATTTTACGTGGCCACAATCCTCGCCCTTACTTCCGTCGCGATTTAGACAAATAATTTGTTCAGTCCGCATGAAGGCCTCCTAACTCATCAGTGCAACATCTCCGTGAACACAAAAATCAAAGAACCACAGAGAAGAGACAACGGTGAGGACTCGACAGCAAGAAACCACTGAAATGCTGGAGCAAAAGAAAACCAACAGTTAGACTCCGATGAAAACTGTGAAGATTATGCAATGTTTTACAGACCTGTCACTTACTGTTCAAAACATTATCTCGTTTACACCTCGACAAACTGAAATCTAGTCAGAATGCTTTACAGATCATGATATTAACATTAAAACCGCACCAACCTAAATACTACTAAAGGCTAGATTCTGGTAGGACTTTACATTTGGAGAAATGGACCTTAAAAACCTGTCCTGGAGTGGATAAATATTTATTAAGAAAGGACAAAGATCTCTCTCATGCACGTAATTGTAAGATAAACAGCTTTTTCTGGACTTATTTTGACCCCACTAAACCCTCTTTTATATAGTAAAACTGGGATATATATTTTCTTATTTCTGGTCAAAAACCTTGATTGTGATTACTCGCTAGAACCACCTCGCCTATGTAGCCCAGATCTATGCTTTGAGCAGAAATATAAAAAATATCAGATTTTATCCGCAAATTTTCATGATTTGGTGGTAAAATGTGTATCGTATTTTTGCTCGTGTTACAAAAAAACGTTTGAGTCCAGGATTATTCCCTGCAATCGTTTATTGTCCATTTATTGCCCTGTTGAGTAGAGCTGATAATTGATCATTTTCTTAAACATCGACGCGCAGATTGGCGCGTGTCAAGCGGGCGCCTGTTATCAGTTTTTGTTCACGACTATGCAAACGTATTGGATGAATCATCACGAAAACACGCCTATATAATTTTTACCTTATTGAACCCCACTTTTATTAAGTAAAACTGGGTTTTACAGGGGTAAACATTATTTTTTCTTAATTCTGCTCAAAAACATAGATTGTGGGTACTCGTTAAAACCGCCGAAATATGAACAATACCATTTTTTTTTTCTGTGGAAAATTTTAGTGGATTTTTTTTTTTCAATTTATTTAAATAGGCGTGTTTTCGAAATTTTTCTAATATTATTTCTAGAATATAGATTGTGGGTATTTGTGATAATAATATACTAATCAAAGTCAAACAATGAAGCTAATGATAATGCTAATAATAATAATAAAATTAATAATAGCAAGAATAATAATTCAGTCTGTTTTTTTTTTTTTGTAATCGCCTCTCTCTCTGTCTCACTTTAAGCTCGGACCTATCAGATTTACTACAGACTTTGATTTGATTATAAAGAGATAAAGGCAACATCAATAATGTTTTTCGAGAAAATGACCTTGGCGAACAAACCAATAATTATATTAATCCCTGTTAACCCTTTTTGTACCAAATGGAATGTTCCTCCTTATATATAGTACAAGTCCATTTCATGATTTAGGGGTGTCAGGTTGTGTTTTCTTCAAAATTCATTTGGAAAATGGCTGAACTTTTAGCAAACAGTGTAGACCCTGATCAGGCGCCGCGTTCTGCGGCGTCTGATCTGGGCCTGCACTGTTTGCCAGGTAACCTGTTTTGGGGTTTTCCGGTACTAAATTGGTTACATCGCGAAGTCACGGGTGAACATCATTGGAAAGGTAGACTGAGGACCGCCCGAGGCATTAAGTATATAAGAATAACACCTATTGAATGAATAGACAGCAATCAACTAGGTTGTTTTATATTATCCTGGTGCTCTTGCCAAACGCGAATCGGATAGAGGAATACGAACGGGTGCAGTCTGATCTGAGTCATTGGACTGTCAAAGCAAGAAAAAAATAAATCATGGGTTTCGGCTCAATATTATGACCTTATTGTGTGCAATAAACAAAGGCTGGGATCAGTTTGCGAATACACGCAGTCTGGTCCGAGTCTGTTTAATTCGCCTGAGGGGAGATGAGATTCTGCTACATACAGAGACCCGATGAATAATTTCACACAGATTGCGTCTTCGATTGATCGGCTAAATATGATTTAATGTAATAGCAACATGAACAATAGATTCCAGGACAAAATCTCCCCCCGGACATAATCCCCCCCGGACAAAATCCCCCCCCCCCCCCAACATTTGTTCAGGTGGACAACCCCCCCCCCCTGGACAACCCCCCCCCCCCGGACATAGTCCCCCCCCCCTGCTGTTTATAAAGGTGGACAGTATCCCGCACACCTCCGCATGCACAATTACTGGTTTTTTGAAAATCAGTCCTTCGTTTTGAAAACTGCAGATTCCATATCCGATTTGGTGCAGTACTATCAACGCTTTATTGGTGCTCATGGAGAAATTATTGCCCGTCAACACTGTATAGGTCATTTTGGAGACGTTGCTTGTGAGATGAAAGTAAAAAGGACATACTTGTATTAACTTTTTGTAATTGTACATGTGTGCTTTGGGGTTGTATGGACCTCTCAACCCATTAGGATTATGTCTTATGGCATGATCAGTTAAATTGACATATTCCAATAACAGATTCCAATATTTTTCATATTTCTGCTCAAAAACATAGATTGTGGGTAGTGGAAGGATAATTAACTAGAACAATTTAGAGCAAGGGTGATTTTTTCCGGGGGTGGGGGGGGGGGTGGATTTTGTCCAACCTGACATACAGCGAGGGGGATTTTGTCCGGGGGGGATTTTGTCCGAGGGGGTTTTGTCCGCCTTTACAAAAAGGGGGGATTTTGTCCGGGGGAATTTTGTCCGGCTACCGATCAATACTATCTTCCAAGCTCTGGGAATCAGTAGCAGAAGACACTTTCAAATATTTTTTTCTTAACTTCCAACGCGAATAAGGCTTGACATTTCACGTGAATCGTTTGCTGCAGACGATTCACAAGTGATATGAAACATCATTTGGGCTTAGAATTAACAACAAAAATATTTAAAAAAAAAAAAAAAAAAAAACCTTGATAATTAGATCATTTTCGTCGGAATAGTCATGTTGTGTTTAACAACTTTGCGTTTCTTGAGCATACGCTACTGATCGTTTTATTTTTTATTTTATTTTATTTTATCTTATTTTGTATAATATTTCATTTCAGCAATTCTTGAAAATTTATGTTGCACATTATAAAATGTTCAAAACCTTGTTGCATTTTACACTGTTGGATTGTACATTTATGTATTTCAGACTGATTTATGTCGCAAAATACAATTGATATATTTGACACTGGAAGATACTATTTGTAATCATATATAATACATCATCTATGTTTATTCTTTTTCATTCAATTGTTTTTTTTTTTTTTTTCAAGATACACCATAACACAACCTCCACTTTCTTAATTTAAAACAGTCACCTATATAGTATATAAAAAGCGGTCCTAAAAATGTACGATTTACAATTTGCCTGAGGCAATTTGCACAGGAGGTAGTCGAGTCCTTGGGGAGATAACCATTTATTTTCTGTCTTGTTCGCGTTAATTCCCTTGATTTTCAGCACAGCTGAGAAAGGTGATGTCCGTTTAAGTCCGGTATGTTTATTTTAGACAATTAAGTAGTAGAGGACATTCACAATAATGCTTAGTTCTGCTTTCATATTGCCACGAAAACATGCCCATATTTTTTTTGACCCCCTTGAACCTCACTTTTATATAGAAAAACTAGGGTTTTCAGGGGTAAGCATTATTTTTCTAATTTATGCTTAAGAACATAGCTTGTGGGTGTTTGACAGCATCGCCACGTTGAGAGGGTTCTAACGAGTCCCCGCAATATATGCTATGAACAGAAATAAAATAAGAAAACTATCATTTTTATATAGAATTTGTTTTTTTTGGGGGGTGGGGGTGGGGGGGAGGAGAGGGTGAGGGAGTGGTAGTAACATCTTCCAATGGATTTGAATTATGCGTGTTTTCGTACTGCTATGCCATTTGAAACACCACCTCTTTATAATACTGTTTTCTGAATCATAAACCTCTTAGTTAAACAGTGTTATATCCAAACAAAAAGTAGAATAGTGTAAAATAACTTCCTTTACATGTTTTTTTTGTCTTTTTTTTCTATGCAGTTAGTTAGGGGTTTGGGCTTTGAACAGTGTTATATAAAAATGTGTTATAAAACGATTGTGCTGTACTAATAGGCCATATGAGACTACAAGTACATGTTTTAAAAATGTCATAATCCTCGGTATAAACATGAGCTAGTATTGTAAACAAGTTCTTACAAATATTAGTTTTTATTTGTTTGTTTGTTTGAATTGGGGTTTAACGTCCCCGTCGACACTATTAAGGTCATTTTGGAGATGTTGCTTCCAATTTTGTGGGACTTTTACCAGACATTGAGATGAAATGACATCTCAAGCCCAACCGCCCAATGAAACCAGAAGGCTTATATGCATTGGATGATCTGACACACACCGCTTTGCCTGGACAGGCTTAGTCCTTCTTAAAAGCGGTTTACCAGTACTCGTGTGTGGTCAGATTCACCTCTTTGTGGAAGCACCATGCAGCCCAATCTATTTCTCCATGCCCCAAAGGGCGGAGGCGACTTACAAATTTTAGTTTGCTTGTTTGTATTGGGGTTTAACGGCCGAGTCAACACTATTTAGGTTATTTTTGAGCTTGTCAGTTTACTTATCCACACTTTTCCTGGGAAGGCTTATACGTAAGTGATTAACCAGTACAGTGCACATTCTTTCGCCAGAAACTGATAACTGCCCTTCTTGAATCAGCGGAAGGGAGAGAATGACCGTAGAAAAGATTTCATGATCAATCTCCATGAAAGAATGTTGCCAACCCCGGTAGGTATCGAACCCGCGTCCTCCTGGTCACCATTTAGGCGCTACAAATGTAAGACCTATTCAAACATGCTTTACTACTTGCAAGTTTGAGTACATGGTTCTATTTTCTATGAGCAAATGCAGTCATCACTACACCGATCAGGCTATTTACAACCATATCAGTTAATAGAGGGAGGCTGCTTGCCTCTGTGTGACGAGCTGTGGAATGAATAACCCAGTTTCAGGATCAACCAATGCCCTAGGTCTATAGGGCTAGGCAAATTAATCTTAGATATTATAGCTCCCCATCAAATCAGTAGCTGATATGTAAACCTGTACAAATGGAGCAAAAAACTATGAGTTGGTGGTATATGACTAGTAGAAGTAAAACAAAGATCAGGAATTGATACAATTAACTTACTCCATCCATAAAAGACACCAAAGGGAAAGAAATACAAACATTAAGCGACCAGACCATAATGGAAACCTAAACAAAGGAAGGCCATATGGACAGTTACTTTCCCACAAAATGGCCATATGGCCATCCAAAATTAAAAGACACAAGTGATACACACAGTAAGTAACAAACAACAACATAAATAAATCGCCACAGAAGAGCCGCCTTGGAACGGTCAGTGGAAGATTTCCACTGGGGGGCTTAAATCGATTTTACGTGGCCACAATCCTCGCCCTTACTTCCGTCGCGATTTAGACAAATAATTTGTTCAGTCTGCATGAAGGCCTCCTAACTCATAAGTGCAACATCTCCGTGAACACAGAAATCAAAGAACCACAGAGGTGAGACAACGGTGAGGACTCGACAGCAAGAAACCAGGTCTAATTCTGGATTTTTGGAGCACCATTGTTGTCTAATGTGTTTGTCTGAACAGCAAACCTACAGAAACAAGATGTGTTTGTGAAACACGAACATGTCCCCGGGCATGGTCATTTTTTATTCAAAATTGCTCACATTTCAAGATTTTTGTTTGTGTGGGAAGCCCTTGACACAAGAAACTTACATGTCAAATATGAAAGCTCTATCTTAAACGGTTCAAAAGTTATGAACAATAATATTTTTTTTCTTTAAAGTAGGTCAAGGTCACGGGTAAAAAAAATTGCATGAATGTACAGCTCTTGTCACAAGGAACCTACATGCCAAATATTAAGGCTCTATCTTAAACGGTTCAAAAGTTATGAACAATTTTATTTTTTCTTTTAAGCAGGTCAAAGGTCAAGGTCATGGTCCAAACATTTTGCATGAATGAAAAGCTCTAATCACAGGGAACCTACATGCCAAATATGAAAGCTCTATCCCAAACGGTTCGAAAGTTATGACAAAAAATGTTTATTTTTTTAAGTAGGTCAAGGTCACAGGTCAAAATTTTTGCATGACTGTAAAGAGTCTGTCACAAGGAACCTACATGATAAATATGAAGGCTGTATCTCAAACAGTTCAAAAGTTATGACCAATGTTAACTTTTTCTTTATGAAGGTCAAAGGTCAAGGTCACAGGTCAAATTTTTTTTTGTGTGAATGTAAAGCTCTTGTCACAAGGAACCTACATGCAAAATATGAAGGCTCTATCTCAAACCGTTCAAAAGTTATGACAAAAATGGTATTTTCTATTTTAAGTAGGTCAAAGGTCAAGGTCACAGGTCAAAATTCTTTGCATGAATGCAAAGCTTTTGTCACAAGGAACATACAAGCTAAATATGAAGGCTGTATCTCAAACGGTTCAAAAGTTATGACCAATGTTAACTTTTTCTTTTATGTAGGTCAAAGGTCAAGGTCACAGGTCAATCTGAAGGCTCTATCTCAAACCGTTCAAAAGTTATGACAAAAATGGTATTTTCTATTTTAAGAAGGTCAAAGGTCAAGGTCACAGGTCAAAATTCTTTGCATGAGTGTAAAGCTTTTGTCAAAAGGAACATACATGCTAAATATGAAAGCTGTATCTCAAGTGGTTCAAAAGTTATGACCAATGTTATTTTTTTCTTTTAAGTAGGTCAAAGGTCAAGGTCAAGGTCACGGGTCAATTTTTTTGCATGAATGTGAAGGTCTTATCACAAGGAACATACATGCAAAATATGAAGGCTCTATCTCAAACCGATCAAAAGGTTATTACCAAAATGTTATTTTTTTATTTTAAGTAGGTCAAAGGTCAAGGTCAAGATCACAGGTCAAATTTTTTTGCATGAATGAAAAGCTTTTGTCACAAGGAACATACATGCTAAATATAAAGGCTGTATCTCAAGTGGTTCAAAAGTTATGACCAATGTTATTTTTTTCTTTTAAGTAGGTCAAAGGTCAAGGTCAAGGTCACAGGTCAATTTTTTTGCATGAATGTGAAGGTCTTGTCACAAGGAACCTTCAGGCCAAATATGAAAGCTCTATCTCCAACGGTTCAAAAGTTATGGCCAACGTTAAAGTTGTCCACGTACAAACCAACAAACCAACAAACCTACAAACCAACAAACCAACAAACAGACAGGGCAAAAACAATATGTCCCCGCTATCGCTACCGGGGACATAAAAATGCTGCTGCCTTAACTGGCCCTGAGACATTTGACTCAATACCAAGATCTGAAATCTCTTGAAGCTTGAAGTCTGATTTAGGCATTCTTCTTGCCTATACTATGTAAAGAAGAGCAGGTATCACATCCTGTAAGGCAATACAGACAGCATAATTGCCCTTTCATCTGGCTCTAGCTGCCTGAAAACAATGTGAACTAGAATACCTGGTGCAGACAGCATGAATACCCTTCCTGCCTGTTATCAACTTTAAGCTGGCTTAAGTGAAGCAGAAGTAGAACGAAAACATGGGTATATGGACTGACCAGAACAGCTGTGTTATCTCCCAGAGAAACTTCAAACTGCAGGTGCAAAATCATTCTACTATGGGTCTTCATAGTTGTAATCGAGTTAATGCTAAGCAGCAACAACCTCACTGGATACTTTCAGGGATTTGTTCTCAAAATAGAAGTAAAGCAATGATCAAGAATCAATACAATTACAGTAAAACCTGTCTTAGTGGCCACCTCTATTGAGCAAGCAACCTGTCTTAAGCAAGCAGGCCATCAGTTCCCCAAAAAGGCAAATGTGTTAAATTTCACCTGTATTAAGCAAGCACCTGTCTTAAGCAAGCTCATTTCGGTTATCCCTTAGGTGCTTGCTTAATACAGGTTGAACTGTAATTTACACCTCCCATCAATGACTCTAAAGGGAAAGAAGCACAAGAACTTAATGGAAACACCAATAGAGGAAAGCCAAAAGGACAGTTACTGTCCCACAAAATGGCAAACTGGCTACCCAGTTATACTATAGGAATCACCCACAATGAAGTTATAAACAAGCTCTTATAAGATGTTTTTTATCACGACCCATATGCCGTGCATAGTTGCAAGCTCTACCAAACACCATACCAATACACAGGCTTATAATAAGACTATTAACAAGATGCTGGATTTATTTCACAATGACAGTTAAAAATTTATTGAACCGTTTTTCCTGACATTTGGACAATTTTATTTGTTTGTTGTTTTATTTGATGTTTAACGTCCACATCAACGCTGTATAGGTCATTTTGGAGACGTTGCTTCCAATTTTGTGGGACTTATAACCGACATTGAGATGAAATGACATCTCAAGCACTGTCGCCCACTGAAACCAATATAGCTTATAAGCATGGACGGTCCAACTCTCACCGCTTTGCCTTGACAGGCGTAGATCCTCTAAGGGGTTTACCAATACTCATGTGCGGTCGGTTTCAGCTCTGCGTGGAAGCATCATGCAGCCCATCTATTTCTTCAAGCCCCGATGGGCGGGGGCCGAAGACATTTAGACAATATAGCTACTGGAGATGAAGTTCCTCAAGAGATGGAGAAGTTTGATAAGTTGCCATAAAATGGGTCAAAAGCCATTTGAGTCATTCATGCAGGAATGGCTCATACCCACAGCTTGTTAGGCAGCCCAAAAAACAATCTTATGAGCCTTTGCCTGGGTCAAAATTCCAGACTATGAGTGATATCAGGTCAATGGCACATGTGTCTGGGGAAACCAGTAGGAGGAACTGACTGCCACCGGTGACTAGATATATGCTTTCTATACATCAATTCATTCATTCAAGGTCTTGTCTTTCAAAAATGCTCATGATCATGCGAGTTTGTTTATAGATGAAGAATGTATGATGTCTACCAATAAGTCGGATTTCCTTGAAAAACTAGAAAGACTTGCTGGTTGTATAATATTTGACGGGAATGTCTGTACTTAAAATGTTGCAGCATTCATCATGTCTCAAACTGACATATCAACAGATGGCTGCTATGTTTTGGTCTTACAGTCTTCTTACCATTAGTTGGGTAGCTACCATTCACATCGGTTTTGACAGGAATGAGGCAAACGGTCTCAAATCACAGACCCAACAAAAGTGTGGAAAGAATGTTTCTTCACATGTGCCTGTGTCTACAAGGAAAATATAGTAACTGGTGATTGATAGATACTTTCAAGCACTAAAAGCAAGAACTTTACACTAGATACCTTAACGAAAATTGCCATGAGCTTCTTAAGAAGAATGCTACGGTTGTTGGTGCAGGTTGACTTGAGAACCAGACTCTGAAGTTTGCACCGATGTTGTTTTTTTTTGGTTTGGGTTTTACGGCCCTTTCAAGATTATTTCACTCATATCGAGCCGATCGTTAATCAGAGGTGGGCGAAAGCCGGAGTACCCAGAGAAAAACCACCTGACCTTCCGTTGCAGAACTTGGCGCCTCACACGTGGCCCGAGCGAGGCTCGAACCTACGGCGGTGAGAGGCCTAATGACTAAGAGTCAGCGTGCGCTGATGTTGTTGTTCCTGTTCAGCATGAACTTTATTCCAACCGTGAAGAAGCTGATAGTAGAATGATTTGCAACTAGCCGTTGCAGGTTCTCTTGTTAATTCTGATACCGATGTTTTCTTTCTTCTTGTGCATCACTTTAACCTGCTTTATGCTGGTGACAGGCAGAAAAGGTATTCATGCTGAATGCACCAGGTATATCCAGTTCACACTGTTTTCAGGAAGCTAGAGCCAGATGAAAGGGCAATTATGCTGTCTGTATTGCCTTAAGGGTTGTGATACCTGCTCTTCTTTACATAGTACAGGTAAGAAGGCAATTCATGTCCTGCCTAAACCAGACTTCCAGCTTCAAGAGATTTCAGATCTTGGGACTGAGTCAAATGTCTTGGAGCTAGTTAAAGCAGCAGCAATTTCTTTTTAGTGCACAGGTGTGCATATCAGCTACCAATTTGATGGGGAGCTATAAAATCTAAGATTAATTTGCCTAGCCCAGTAGACCTAGGGTATACAGAGTAAACCACTTAGAGATTCAATGCATGCCCAGGAAATGTGGTGCAAGTTTGAGGACCATCCTTGCATATAAAACGTTTTTGGTTTAAATATGTGGCGGGGCTTGAGATGTCTTTTCATCTCAATGTCGGGGAAAGTCCAACAAAAAAATTGGAAGCAATATCTCCAAAATGCAAAATGACTGATACAGTGTTGACGGGGACGTTTTACCTCAAATCAAACAAAATATAACCTAATTGTATAGCATAGATCCTCTTTATAAAACATTTTTATAACACAGTTTTGGATATAACACTTTATAACCCCCAAAACATAGCCAGTTACACAGCAAAAATGACAATAAAAGTTATTTTAGATCAACTTGATAAACACTATTTTGCTATTTTGTTTGGATGTAGCACTGCTTAATTAAGACGGTTAATGCTCAGATCCCAAAAACAGTGTTATAAACTGGTGGTGTTTCCTAATGGCTGATCATATAATATAGTATGAAAACAGAACTAACCATTAGTTTCAATGCCCTCTTCTACTTGTTGTGTAAAATGAAATCCTCGCCTGCAAATCCCTTGAGTGTGAGTATTATGTGAATGAATTGTACTGGTAAACTGAGTTGGTGGGGTAGTCCTGGGGATAACTTTATGGTAAAAAGTCATATCAAACCATAAATGTACTTGGGAATAGTGTTAAATGTATTTTAGAATAGTATCTTAGTTAAAATAAAACAATAGATAAATAAAAACTGTTTAAAATTTTGAAACATCAGCATTGCCTTTATGTACCACCTATGAAACTACACACAAAAACGATGGAATGTCTTTTATTTCACCAGTTTTCAAGTCAAACCTAAAATGTTGATCAATATTCTAGCACAAGTCGTCTTTCTATACCAGAAAATAAATTAAAATAAGTTTGTAAGATGATTTGTTGCAATAATATGTGAATGAATTTTACTGGTCAACTGAGTGGGTGGGGTAATCCTTGGGCTAAATTGATGGTAAAAATGTCATAACCAACCATTAATGTATCTTAGAATAGTGTTAAATGTATTTTAGAATAGTGTCTTAGTTAAAATAAAGCAATAGATATGTAAAACCTGTTTAAATTTTGAAACATCAGAATTGCTTTTATGTACCACCTATGAAACTAGACACAAAAACAATAAAATATCTTTTTTTTTCACCGGTTTTCAAGTCAAACCTAAAAGTTGATCTATATTCTAGCACAAATCTTCTTGCTACACCAGAAAAATAAATTAAAATAAGTTTGTAAGAAGATTTGTGGTATTTATATTCATATTTTTCGATAAACTGGAATTTACAGCTATGGCGGCCATCTTGGACGCCATCTTGGATTTCTCAGCTCGCCATCATTTATGCCAATTTATGCCGGCAGTTTCAGATACTACAGATGCTGACGAACATTTTGGTATATGACATGTGTTGTTATACGGGGGGGGGGGGGGGGGGGGGGGTATGGGTTACTACCAGAAATAGTGGACTTTTTGGCCCATTGTCACCCTACCATAACCGCAATGACTTCAGCACCCGATTTCGTAAAATCATTCTTCGATATAAAAAGATTAGGTACAACATAAATCTTATACGACAGACTGCTTGTATGGTAGTTAACCCTATCCAGGTTGACAACTTTGCTTCCCTCTTTAGTTGCACGCCGATGGATCAGACCTCAGATTCTATGACGGTTCGGGCGCCAAGGATTACTGAGAATAAGAGAGTATATTACTTTAAGTCCACACTTTTGATGAGCAGGCTTATACGTAAGGCGTTTACCAGTACAGTGCATAGCACAGTGCACTTTATTTCGCGTGAAATTGCCGACTGCCCTTCTTAAAACAGCGGAAGGGAGAGAATGACCGTAGAAAAGATTTCATGATCAATCTTATTGATATAATTTTGCCGACCCATGCAGGTATAGAACCCTTGTCCACCTAATCACCAATCAGACGCGCATCTGACTGCGTTTCCGAGGCCGGCATCAAGTTGTTAACGGATAGTACAAAACTGGAACCCAAAGAAAAAAAAAAAACACTAATATTTTTATTACAAAACTTGACATATCTCGCCATAATCTTTTAGAATTCTTATAACAAAATAATAATAATAATAATAATAATAATAATAATAATAATTTCTATTAATACCGTAAACATACTAAAAACATCACGAAAACACGCCTATACAAATACATTGTAACCTTTATCGCCGAAGGAATGAAAATTTTAAGATAAAAATTGTGATATGTTTCTTTTTTTCTGCTAAAGATGTAGATTGTTGGTGCTCGTAAGAACCGCTTCATCCAGGCGATTCTAAAGAGTACCAACACAAATCTACATTTTAGAGCAGAAATAATGAATTAAGGTTCATCCCTGTAAACCCCAGCTGCATCCACTTCCGTTTACTATATATAAGTGGGGTTCAAGGGGGTCATTATTATATAGGCGTGTTTTCGTGATCGTTTTAAACCACGGTGTCTTGCTGCTATTCCAGCAAGGATACGGAATGGGAAATAGAGTTGACCCTGTTCAGACTGCTCCTTCTGGAGCAGCGATCTGTGTCTGCGGTGTTTGCATTATTAAATCATTAAGTTTTCTTTTATAAATTTATGAGGAAGTCTAGTGTAAATGGTGGTATAGTCATTAGTAGACAGACTTGAAGCACGAAAACGTCGGTTCATGCGGACTGAACAAATTATTTGTCTAAATCGAGACGGAAGTAAGGGCGAGGATTGTGGCCACGTAAAATCGATTTAAGCCCCCCAGTGGAAATCTTTCCACTGACCGTTCCAAGGCGGTTCTTCTGTGGCGATTTATTTATGTTGTTGTTTGTTACTTACTGTGTGTATCACTTGTGTCTTTTAATTTTGGATGGCCATATGGCCATTTTGTGGGAAAGTAACTGTCCTTATGGCCTTCTTTTGTTTAGGTTTCCATTATGGTCTTGTCGCTTAATGTTTGTATTTCTTTCCCTTTTGTGTCTTTGGTGGGTGGAGTGAGTTAATTGTATCGATTCCTGATCTTTGTTTGACTTCTTCTTTTCAATTTATTTAAAACTTCATTAGAAATTTTGTATATACAAAAATTAATTTCTCCCTGATCTGTCAAAGACTTTGTCGAAATATTTAATTGCATGTTTTGTTTGTATTATTATTTCAAACCTGCTTTTGAAAAGGATGGGTGATTGGGGAGGATGACGTGATTCAATATGGCGGACCAGAGTAAAAGCGTTGCCAAATTCATTAACTTTTAATAACGTTGAACAGAATCTGGACACAATCAATTTAAATGGACAAGGGGAATCATTTAAGAGGTATGCATCGGCCTTTTTCCGGATTTTAAAATAAACCATTAGCTCTAATAAATTGGTTATTCACTATAAACAGTAGCCTGGCTCTCTGGCTATGAGTTGAAGAATTCTCCTCCTTGAATATTTTTCTGCACATACTGACACCCTTACTGCTCATAGCCTGGTAACCTTTGTTGTGTGTTTCCCTATAATAACCTATATTGACAGCTTGACCAGATTACAGAAATCAGATTATGATAACATTCCCACCAGTGGTGCTAATGGTCCAACTATTGGGATTAACATATTAAAACAAAGATTTCAGATTGGTTTACAACGGAAAACACCTTAAAAAAAGTGGTGACGGTAATGATCAGGAATCGATACAATTAACACACAGCTCCCATCAAAGACACCAAAGGGAAAGAAACACAAACATAATACAACTAGTCCGTAATGAAAACATCAATAACGGGAGCCAAAAGGACAGTTTCTTTCACTGGCCAATTGGCAATCCAAAACAAAATAATATAAGCGAGACACACATTCAAAGACGAGCCATAACAAAAATAAACCGCGACAGAAAATCCGCCTTGGAGCGGCAAGTGAAACGAATTCCACTTGGTTGGGGGTTGGTGTTCAATTGATTTTACGTGACGATTATCATCGCCCTTACTTATATTGTTATTTGTCCCATCAATAAATGAAAAAGGTTAACTTTGGAAGCAAAGAATACATATTAGAATGATAACCGGAGACTCGGTTTCATTGAGTTTCTTCATAAACAGCACTGTTGTCTGCAAGGCTGAATACGCCCCCCCCCCCTCACACTAGCATCGATTTCAGCGATATTCGATTTTCAAATTACTCGCAATGGACTCGATGCATCGAAAGAAAACAAAAATATAATCTGCACTATGATGAAGTACGGGGAGACTTACATTTACGTTTTAGAAAGATCCTATCAAAACTAAAGGGGCTAAAGCAGTGGTGTCAATGTAACACATATGCATTTTCAGCAATCAAGGAGACATAACTCTTTGATTAATAGGCCGACTTCGCCAGTTTTCGAACCTATCTGAGCTTTTACTCCAAGAAAGAGGTGGAGGCAATGATCAGGATTCGATACAATTAACCCACAGCTGCCATCAGAGACACCAAAGGGAAAGAAATACAAACATGAAACAACAGACCTCAATGGAAACACCAACAGCGGAAAGCCAAAAGGACAGTTACTTTCCCACAAAATGGCCAATAGACTATCCAAAATAAAACAATGTAAGCGACGCAAACACCCAAAGACAAGCCATAACAAAAATAAACCGCGACAGGGAACCGCCTTGGAACAGTCATCGGAAACGAATCCAAGCCTACTTACATCTTGTGGGAAGGTTACTGTACTTTTGGCTTTCCGCTATCGATGTTTCCATTAGGGTCTAGTCATTTAATGGTTTGTGTTTCTTTCCTTATGGTGTCGCTGATGTGGGGTTCCTTTGTTTAGGTTTCCATTATGGTCTGGTCGCTTAATGTTTGTGTTTCTTTCCCTTTGGTGTCTTTGATGGGTGGAGTAAGTTAATTGTATCGATTCCTGATCTTTGTTTTACTTCGACTTGGGTAATTGTATCGATTCCTGATCATTTCTTTCACGTATATTTATAATCTAAAGACGCTACGCGTTGAAAACGATTTTTTGTAGGTCTAAGGTTCCTTGTGGTTTCCATAGCAACAAGAGATTTTGTTCGTTTTCGATAATACGCTTATGTCATCAATTCCACCACTAGCGACATGCTACGGTTGAGAAATGACTATGATTAGCCTGCAAGTTGCAGAGATATAACTGTTCAAATGTGCTGATGTACGGACGGACGGACGAATGACGATGGATTGACTTCTATACTATAGGCTCCCCTGGAGCCTTCGGTCCAGTTGAGCTAAAACATATAAGACGTGCTTGTAAAAAAAACAAAAAACTAACATAACCCATAGTCAAGGTCATTTCCTTTTTCTTCAAAGTCGGTAAAGGTCAAGAACACATGTCAAAAATACATTGTATGAGTTGGAAACGCTTGTCACAAGGAACCAACATGCCAATTATGAAGGATCTGTCTAAAACGGTTCAAAAGTTATGAACAATGTTAAAGATGTCCCAAACCAACCAACAGGCAAGACAACACATGCATGGCTCTGCCTTTGCTACCGAGGGCATAGAAAACAATAACAATAACGAACACATCCTAAATGTATTGTCAGTTGTACCACCAAAAACGTTGTTGCCTTATTTTCAGATAAAATAATCCTGATGTGTTTCCATATTTCTGCTAAAAACATAGATTTTGTGTACTCGATAAAACCACCTCGGCGTTGCGGCCCCCAAAAATACCCACAATCAATGCTTTTAAACAGAAATGAGAAAAATAATGTATACTTATATAAACGCCCTGCCCTTTATCATCGTGTAGTCTATATTTTCGAGCTTTTGGATCATTTGTGATCATTGGTTCCATTGTGGAGATTTGAAAATATTTGAGGGTCACTGCTGAGTCTTATCTGGCCGAAACTAGCTAGTCTGGCCCAGAACAAAACAGGAACACTCCAATCTCTTCAATTCTTTGGCGTATTCTTTTTATCCAAATGATAAATCTTTCATAGAACATATTTACAATATAAAAGTGGCGTTTACATGACGTGCTGCAAACAGTAATATGCAGTACGTCGGTCAAACTAACCGCATGCTTAAAACTAGATTGAACGAGCATTATCGTTGAATGAGTAAGCCTAAGAAAGCTGACACTTTCTTGTACCGTCACTTTCGACGTACAGGTCATTCTGTAAATAACATTGTTATACAACCAGTTGAAAAACTTTACTACGATGCAAATTCTACATCTAGATTCAAAATTATCGAAAGACATGAGGCTGAACTGAAATGGATTAAATCTTTACAGACCCCTTTTCCACCGGGATTTAATGACAACATTTATCGTGAGGGTAATATTTCCAGAATGCCGGACTTTGATATTTTTCTCGCTCGTGGTATGTCGAAAACGCAGAACTAGATCTAACGGCACCACGAAAAATGGTAACTATAAACGTAAATTACGTACTTTTAAACGAAACAATACTAGACTGAAGTGACTGTCAATCATATTATTAAATCATGGACGCCACTCTATGCTTTCATTTCTAAGTTCATTACCCGTTTCTGTTTTACGTCACCGAGGCGAATAAATTCTACGATAGTTCTAATCAGTTATATGATGTGGCTCTCTTAACTAGAGGTTATACTTAGCATACTCTCCGTCCTCACATTGATTCTGAAATTAATCATAAACGCCATTTCTTCAAAATATCCTTAATTAATAAGGGCATGGATTTTATAGATTTGCCCAGTATTTTTCGTGAGAGCTCTGTGCTTTCTTCTATTCCTGCTTATTTTCAAACTACTGAAACACCTATAATTTGCTATAAATATAACAAACCTGTTAGATCTATTATTTTTAATTTCAATAAACTTGTTTCAGATCTTGATATTGATACTAAGACTCCTGATTCATGTGATTGTAATACTCAGTGTATTGCTATACTGCTGCTGGTAATGTAATTACTGGCAATTTGAAGATTATTCCTGATTCTAGGATAAGGAATATAATTTCTAAAGGACCGAAATATCGGTTTCTTTCTAAAATTGATTTCAGTAAATGTAGAGATGAAATCGCTGCTGATTTGAACGAATTCGGTAATCGATGGTGTAAGCGAGAGTATGTTGAGCATAAAGCCTTTAAGGACTGGAAACTTAGCATTTTAAAACTAGTGAATAAACGCATTTCTTTCTATTCTCAAAATACTAACTTATTACCCTCCTAAGCCTAAGACGTCTTTACGTCATCTTAAACTAGGTATTCAAAAATTTCATTAGAAATTTGTTTTGGCCCCTGCAGACAAGGCCGCTGACAACGTCGTCGTTGTGTGACGGCTCCACTATGTTAACACGCTTACGCAGGAGCTTGGTGGTACTAAGGCCTATGAACTTCAGCCTTTAGTTGAAGAGAGAGCTATAGTAGATGAACATATTTGTCATTCAGCCACCAAGTTTGCTGTGTGTGTTATAGAAGGCCAAGACAAGCTTCCTACGCTATACTGGTTACCAAAACTTCATAAAAGACATTACAAAGCACGGTTAATTGCAAATTCTAGCTCTTGCACTACCACTGAACTTTCTAAATTATTAACTTCCTGTCTTACTCCTATCAAAACGCATGTGATTAAATATTGTGATAAAGTCTTCGAAAGATCAGGAAGAAATCTGTTTAGGTCTATAAAAAATCGAATGAGGTTTTAAATAAATTGAAATCCAGACGTTTTCGTGCTTCTAGTTTGTCTACTTACGATTTCTCCACTCTTTACACTACACTTCCTCATAATCTTATTAAAGAAAGGCTTACTGATTTAATTGAATGGACTTTTCACAGAGAAGATTCTCTCTATCTTGCATGTAATGTCAGAAATGCATTTTTCACTTCTAAAGAGCATAAGAATTATACTCTTTGGTCATGTCAGAAAGTGTGTGATGCCCTCACCTTTCTACTTGACAATATTTATATTAGATTCGGTACTAAGTTATTTAGACAAATTGTGGGTATTCCGATGGGTACGAATTGCGCACCTCTTGTGGCTGATCTGTTCTTGTATTGTTATGAAAGAGACTTCATGTTGTCGCTTTCCATTGATAACCAATCTGAAATTATTGAAGCTTTTAGTTCTACTTCTAGATATTTAGATGATTTATTAAATATTGACAATACTTACTTTGATGGTTTGATCAGTCAGTTTTATCCCTTAGAACTTCAGTTACACAAGGCATATTCCTCTGATACCGAGGCCCCCTTTTTGATTTACATTTATCTATTGTAGATGGATTTGTTTCTTTCAAAATTTATGATAAACGTGATGATTTTGATTTCGATATTGTAAATTTTCCTTTTTTGGACGGTGATGTTCCTCGTGCGACATCCTACGGGGTTTATATTTCGCAGTTAATTCGATTCGTTAGAGTGTCTAGTCATGTATCCGACTTCAACACTCGTAATAAATTATTAACGGCTGAACTTCTTAATCAGGGGTATCGGTATCATAAACTACGTAAAGCCGTTTCTAAGTTTTATAGACGTCATTCTGATTTGGTTTCAAAATTCAATGTTGGACTTAAAACACTTCTGCTACAAGGCCTATCGGAACCCGAATTCTATGGTGACTTAGTATATAAATTTAGAACAAGGTGTGTTTGTGAAACACGAACATGTCCCCGGGCATGGTCATTTTTCATTCAAAGTTGCTCACAGTTCAAGATTTTTGTTTGTGTGGGAAGCCCTTGACACAAGAAACTTACATGCCAAATATGAAAGCTTTATCTTAAATGGTTCAAAAGTTATGAACAATTTTATTTTTTTTAAGTTGGTCAAAGGTCAAGGTCATGTTCCAAACATTTTGCATGAATGAAAAGCTCTAATCACAGGGATCCTACATGCCAAATATGAAAGCTCTATCCCAAACGGTTTGAAAGTTATGACCAAAAATGTTTATTTTTTAAGTAAGTCAAAGGTCAAGGTCACAGGTCAACATTTTTGCATGAATGTAAAGCCTTGTCACAAGGAACCTACATGTAAATATGAAGGCTATATCTCAAACGGTTCAAAAGTTATGACCAATATTAACTTTTTCTTTTTCTGTAGGTCAAAGGTCAAGGTCACAGGTCGAAATTTTTCATGTGAATGTAAAGCTCTTGTCACAAGGAACCTACATGCAAGATATGAAGGCTCTATCTCAAACCGTTCAAAAGTTATGACCAAAATGTTATTTTTTATTTTAAGTAGGTCAAAGGTCAAGGTCACAGGTCAAATTTTATCACAGGGAACATACATGCTAAATATGAAGGCTGTATCTCAAACGGTTCAAAAGTTATGACCAATGTTAATTTTTCTTTTATGTAGGTCAAAGGTCAAGGTCACAGGTAAATTTTTTTTGCGTGAATGTAAAGCTTTAGTCACAAGGAACCTACATGCAAAATATGAAAGCTCTATCTCAAACCGTTCAAAAGGTATTGCCAAAATGTTATTTTTATATTTTAAGTAGGTCAAAGGTCAAGGTCAAGGTCACAGGTCAAAATTGTTTGCATGAATGTAAAGCTTTTGTCACAAGGAACATACATGCTAAACATGAAGGCTCTATCTCAAGTGGTTCAAAAGTGATGACCAATGTTATTTTTTTCTTTTAAGTAGGTCAAAGGTCAAGGTCACAGGTCAATTTTTTTTATGAATGTAAAGGTTTTGTCACAAGGAACCTTCAGGCCAAATATGAAAGCACTATCTCAAACGGTTCAAAAGTTATGGCCAACGTTAAAGTTGTCCACGTACAAACCAACAAACCAACAAACAGACAGGGCAAAAACAATATGTCCCCGCTATCGCTACCGGGGACATAAAAATACATGCCTGTAATGACTTTAGTACCCAATTTCGTAAAATCGTTCGTCGATATATAAAGATTGGGTACAACATCAATATTATAAAACAGACTGCATGCATGGTGGTTAACCAAATCACGGTTGGCAACTTTGCTTCCCTCTTTGATTGCACACCGGTGGGTCGGGCTTAAGATTATATGACGGTTCCAGCGTAAAAACATAATTGGATTTTTAGTATTCTTTATGTTGGTTGGCGCCTGATGCTCCGTCTTTGATCGGGCCCCTCTGAGTCTAACTGTTGGTTTTCTTTTGCTCCACCAATTTTGTTATTGTATGCTGTCGAGTCCTCAACCTTGTTTCATCTTTGTAGTTTTCTTGATTTGTATGTTCTCGGGATGGTTCACTGATGAGTTAGGAAGCCTTCATGCGGACTAAACAAAATTATTGTATACCGCGACAGAGGTAAGGGCGAGGATTATGGCCATGTAAAAATCGATTTAAGCCCCCAGTGGAATTCTTTCCACTGACCGTTCTAAGGCGGTTCTTCTGTGGCGGTTTATTTATGTTGTTGTTTGTTGCTGCTTACTGTGTGTGTCGCTTGTGTCTTTTTGTTTTGGATGGCCGTTTGGCCGTTTTGTGGGAAAGTAACTGTCCTTATGGTCATCCTTTGTTTGGGTTTCCGTTGTGGTGTGGTCGCTTCATGTTTGTGTTTCTTTCCCTTTGGTGTCTTTGATAGGTAGAGTAAGTTAATTGAATCGATTCCTGATCTTTGTTTTACTTCTACTTTAGTCTAAATCGTGACGGATGTACGGGAAAGGTTTGCGGTCGCCTAAAATCGATTTAACCCCTCCCGCCCCAAGTGGAATGCATGTCTGTCAATCTGCCCTTATATACCAATCTGTCTGCCTCTCTTTAAACAGTTGATAATTTTCGATAAGTCACGCCTCAGGGATGAAAGCAGTGTGCAGTGAAGTTAATGGCATATAGGTTCTGAAAAAAAAACTGGATCGTACATTGCTTCACCTATGGAAAGGTATTTTGAAAAGTGGGTTATTATTAACTCATGCTGTATTTTCTCGGATTGTCAGCAGGACCATGCCGTTGTGAACTTTTTAAATGTTGCATTTGGGTGATCTATAGTTTTATAGATTTCTATTTGCCTTCACAGCAGCTGGTGTTGTGCCGTGTGGCGGTCGTAAAACGTCTCCCCGTACATCAACCATAGTGCAGTTTATATTTTACTTTTGGTCCTTTGAGATCAGCGTGAATATTCGTAGAATTCAGAAATAAATTATTGGTTTAGACTCATATTCTAGACAGGTTTTTAATTATTTGGACCCCATTTTGATTTATATCAGTCTTTGAATCGACTGCCTGTTCGAAATTCGCAAAATTGCAGTATGTTTCCTCTGGCTTTCTTTGCCGGATCATTGCAGGGTCACTGATGAGGCTTTATTAGCCGAAACTACGTAGTATGACCCATCTTCTTTCTTATGAATGTTTTAATTGCTCTTAAAGGAACTCATTTTTGATTTCTATTAGTTTAGTATGTAGTGAACGGCCAAGGAAACAGTATTTAGGACATGTTGATGCTGTCAGTTTACCGGAAAACGCTTAGCCATGGCAAGGCGTAAGCCAATATCCTTAAGTGTATTAGTCAGTGCACATCCATTCACCAGAAAGTAATAGCTGCCCTTCCTAAATCAGTAGATATGGGAGAACGACAAAAGGTTGAGTGGCCAATATTTTTATGCTGTCTTAACCCCGATGACGTTATGCCTGTCAACCCGTATGTATCTATCCATACTGTATCAGTCCTTCGTCGGGCTTATATGAAGGCATAATTCACAGGGCAATAACCAAAATCGTCGTAGTCGTGATCAGGGCTCCGCGATAGCATTTGTGAAGTGAGGTGAGTGTGTATGTGTGAGTGTAGGGGCTGGCAGACAAACTGGTAGAAAAGTTTAGATATACAATGGGGTTGCACTTTCTAAGTCGGTACTCTGACGGTATATTTCCAGTCATGTTAAACATAGTCGGCTAAATCCATTTTAAGGGTTTTGCAATTCAGTATTGAGAAATAACTGAATAAGTCAACACTTATGCAATTTAGAGTTGCTACCATTTGCTACACGAGCGTTGTGTCGATGTGAATAATTAAATCAAGTTTCTTTGAACAGCTTGCATGGTTTTAGACATATGGCCACTGTAATAAAAGTTTATAAGTCGATAAAGGGTTAAAGTCAAACTGTATTATAAAGTAGAGTTCTTGCCTTAAGCCACACATGTGTGGACTCACCTTGCCCAAACTATGCCATCACATATTCTGTAGATACCTGATCGTACCAGATCTATAGCGGATACCCATGTCGTTACGCAAACCATTTTGCCCCGAAGACTCACAGCTTTAGACGTGTCCCCCTTTCACCCGAAACTATTTTCTCCGCTAGATGTTTTGCCCCATATATTTTTCATTATTATTTTTTCTTTTATAATATGTAAACATAAATTGTGTTGACTACAAAAGGTGTTTTTTTCAGACTTCCTAATATTTAGTAAAAAAGTATTTTTATTTGAAACAACATTGCTAGCCCAGGTATTGTATTCCGTTTTAAAAGGAAGCCAGCTTGTGGGAAATAACATAAATGTTAGAATGCAATTTGTCACTTTGATAAGTTGTCATTATGCCTTTAAATTCCGCATTAAATTTGCCACGTCTATGTGACTAAGTAGAATGATTCATTTTATCAGCCAACATATGGGGAAAATATAAAAAAACAAGAGGGCCATGATGGCCCTGGATCGCTCACCTGATCCATAGAGCAACAAGTGGGCCCCTAGGAGGGCCATTATTGACCCCCATGGCTATAATGTGCATAATGTTGAGTGAGGTCTAAAAAGGTGATGCTTCATACCAAATACATGTATCAACAAAGGCTATAATTTGAACAATCTTGGCAAATATCCACTAGATGAAGCTTCACAACAAATATCAAAGACCTGGGCCTTGCTGTTTCAGAGAAGAAGATTTTCAAGGATTATCTCTATACAAGTCTATGTAAAACCAAAGGGCCCCAAGGCGGGGGCATGTGTGGCCCGAGGGCTATTATTTGAACAATCTTGGTAGAGGTCCACTAGATGAAGCTCTACACCAAATATCAAAGACATGGGCCCTGCAGTTTCAGAGAAGAAGATTTTAAAACATTTCCCTATATAAGTCTATGTAAAATCATAGGGTCTCAGGCAGGGGCATTTTGGCCCTATGGCTATAATTTGAACCATCTTGATAGAGCTCCACTAGATGAAATTTCATTACGAAAACATGCCTATATCAATACATTGTAACCTTTATTGCCGAAAAAATGAAAATTTTACGATGAAAAATTGACATTTTTCTTATTTCTGCTCAAAATATAGATTGTGGGCACTCGTTAGCACTCGATGAGGCGGTTCTAACGAGTACCCACAATCTATATTTTACAGTAGAAATAAGAAAAATAAGGTATACCCCCCGGAAACCCCAGTTTTACTATATAAAAGTAAGGTTCAAGGGGGTCAAAATTATAAAGGCGTGTTTTCGTGATGCACACCAAATATCACAGACCTGGGCCTTGTGGTTTCAAAGAAGAAGATTTTTAAAGATTTTCCCAATATAAGTCTATGTAAAACTAAAGGGTCCCGAGGCGGGGGCATTTCTGGTCTAAGGGCTATAATTTGAACAATCTTGGTAGAGGTCCACAAGATGAAGCTTCATACCAAATATCAAAGACCTGGGCCTTGCGGTTTCAGAGAAGAAGATTTTTAAACATTTTCCCTATATAAGCCAATGTAAAACCAAAGGGCCTACGGGGCGGGGACATTTTTGGCCCCAGCATTACAATTTGAACAATCTTGCCAGGGGTTAACTAGATGAAGCTTCATACCAAATAGCACAGACCTGGGCCTTGCGGTTTCAGAGAAGAAGATTTTTAAAGATTTTCCTATATAAGCCCATGAAAAACCAAAGGGCCCCGGAGCGCGGGCATTTTGGCCCCAGCACTATAATTTGAACAATCTTGGTAGGGGTCCACTAGATAAAGCTTCATACCAAATATCAAAGATCTGGGCCTTGTGGTTTCAGAGAAGAAGATTTTTCAAGATTTTCCCTTTATAAGTCTATGTAAAACCAAAGGGCCCCGGAGCGCGGGCATTTTGGCCCCAGGGCTATAATTTGAACAATCTTGGTATTCAAGAATTTCATAAGAAGTTTGTTTTGGCCCCTGCAGACAAGGCCGCTAACAACGTCGTCGTTGTGTGACGGCTCCACTATGTTAACACGCTTAAGCAGGAGCTTGGTGGTACTATGGCCTATGAACTTCAGCCTTTAGCTGAAGAGAGAGTTATAGTAGATAAACATGTTTGTCTTTCAGCCACCAAGTTTGCTGTGTGTGTTAACGAAGGCCAAGACAAGCTTCCTACGCTATACTGGTTACCAAAACTTCATAAAAAACCTTACAAAGCACGGTTTATTGCAAATTCTAGCTCTTGCACTACCACTGAACTTTCTAAATTATTAACTTCCTGTCTTACTGCTATTAAAACGCATGTAATTAAATATTGTGATAAAGTCTTTGAAAGATCAGGAAGAAATCTGTTTTGGTCTATAAAAAATTCGAATGAGGTTTTAAATAAATTGAAATCTAGACATTTTCGTGCTTCTAGTCTGTCTACCTACGATTTTTCCACTCTTTACACTACACTTCCTCATAATCTTATAAAAGAAAAGCTTAATGATTTAATTGAATGGACTTTTCACAGAGAAGATTCTCTCTATCTTGCATGTAATGTCAGAAATGCATTTTTCACTTCTAAAGAGCATAAGAATTATACACTTTGGTCATGTCAGAAAGTGTGTGATGCCCTCACCTTTCTACTTGACAATATTTATATTAGATTCGGTACTAAGTTATTTAGACAAATTGTGGGTATTCCGATGGGTACTAATTGCGCACCTCTTGTGGCTGATCTGTTCTTGTATTGTTATGAAAGAGACTTCATTTTGTCGCTTTCCATTGATAACCAATCTGAAATTATTGAAGCTTTTAGCTCTACTTCTAGATATTTAGATGATTTATTAAATATTGATAATACCTATTTTGATGGTTTGATCAGTCAGATTTACCCCCTTGAACTTCAGTTAAATAAAGCAAATTCTTCTGATACCGAGGCCCCGTTTTTGGATTTACATCTGTCTATTGTAGATGGATTTGTTTCGTGCAAAATTTATGATAAACGCGATGACTTTGATTTTGAGATTGTAAATTTTCCTTTTTTGGATGGTGATGTTCCTCGTGCGCCATCCTATGGCGTTTATATTTCGCAATTAATTCGATTTGCTAGAGTGTGTAGTCATGTAACTGACTTCAACACTCGTAATAAATTATTAACGGCTAAACTCCTTAATCAGGGTTATCGGTACCATAAACTACGCAAAGCCTTTTCAAAATTTTATAGACGCCATTCTGATTTAATTTCAAAATTCAATATTGGACTTAAATCTCTTCTGCAACAAGGTCTATCGGAACCCGAATTTTATGGTGACTTAGCATATAAATTCAGAAAAATATATAACCGCAATGACTTCAGCACCCAATTTCGTAAAATCATTCTTCGATATAAAAAGATTGGGTACAACATGGATATTATACGACAGACTGCATGCATGGTAGTTAACCCAATCACGGTTGGCAACTTTGCTTCCCTCTTTAATTGCACGCCGGTGGGTCAGGCCTCAGATTCTATGACGGCTCCAACGTAAAGGCTTATTGAGAATTAGAGAGATCTAATTCAAGGTAATGTTGGTTGGTGCCTGATGCTCTGTCTCTGGTCGGGCTCATCGGAGTCTAACTGTTGGTTTTCTTTTGCTCCAGCATTTCAGTGGTTTCTTGCTGTCGAGTCCTCACCGTTGTCTCACCTCTGTGGTTCTTTGATTTTTGTGTTCACGGAGATGTTGCACTGATGAGTTAGGAGGCCTTCATGCGGACTGAACAAATTATTTGTCTAAATCGCGACGGAAGTAAGGGCGAGGATTGTGGCCACGTAAAATCGATTTAAGCCCCCCAGTGGAAATCTTCCACTGACCGTTCCAAGGCGGCTCTTCTGTGGCGATTTATTTATGTTGTTGTTTGTTACTTACTGTATGTATCACTTGTGTCTTTTGGTTTTGGATGGCCATATGGCCATTTTGTGGGAAAGTAACTGTCCTTATGGCCTTCCTTTGTTTGGGTTTCCATTATGGTCTGGTCGCTTAATGTTTGTATTTCTTTCCCTTTGGTGTCTTTTATGGGTGGAGTAAGTTAATTGTATCAATTCCTGATCTTTGTTTTACTTCTACTTTGATCTCGATGAAGCTTTAACCCAATTATCAAAGACCTGTGCCTTGCGGTTTCAGAGAAGAAGATTTTTAAACATTTTCCCTATATAAACCCATGTAAAACCAAAGGGCCCCGGGGCGGGGGCATTTTTGGCCCCAGCACTATAATTTGAACAATCTTGGTAGGGGTCCACTAGATGAAGCTTCATACCAAATATCAAAGACCTGGGCCTTGTGGTTCCAGAGAAGAAGATTTTTCATGATTTTCTCTATATAAACCCATGTAAAACCAAAGGGCCCCGGGGCGGGGTCATTTTTGGCCCAAGCACTATAATTTGAACAATCTTGGTAGGGGTCCAATAGATGAAGCTCCATACCAAATATCAAAGACCTGGGCCTTGTGGTTTCAGAGAAGAAGATTTTTTAAAGTTTTCAATGAAAAAAAAATCTATTTTTGGCTCCTGTGACCTAGATGTGCAACGGACCGGAACCATTTGAACAATTTTGAAAGGGGACCACCTAAGGATCATTCCTGGGAAGGTTGGTCAAAATCTGATCAGTGGTTTAGGAGGGGATGTCGTTTGAAGAAATTGTTTTCGGACGCATGGACGCACGGACGGACGCACGACGGACGACGGGCGAAAAGTGATCCCAAAAGCTCACCTCGTAATTACATGACAGGTGAGCTAAAACACGCCTACGGAACGATAGAATGCGTAACCATTGGGTAAGAACGTGAAGCAATTAGAGTGACATCCGGTGAGGAATTAGATCGCTAAAAAGGTAAGAAGCTGTGCATTTTCTGTGTTTCATAAGTTATATAATTTTTACGAGGAAGTTATTTAAAAAACGGGGAATTACATTCAGGAGCCCATTGATATCGGCATCTTTGGAGTAAATACCAAATCCCGTACTTCACACATTTTGGCTAAATTTAGTTTCTCCTGCTGAAGGTGAACTCAAGCCTTAGAAAACGAGTGGTTTTTCGAGGTGTTTGTTGCCTTTTATTTATTACTGCGCTTTGCTACAAGTTCAGCGTATTAACATGCACACACAACAAACATATATGGTTATATGTGTTGTAAATATTTTGCTTGTCAATGCAGCACTAGCGAGAAATCACCACGGAAAAGGTCGAAAATGGTTGGTTACGCATTAGATCTATAGAAATGATAACAAAACTTGCAACTATAAAGCGGATCTGTTTTCATCTCCACGGCCCCAGAATCACCCGCACCTTGTTCTACGGAACCATTTCTAGCCAACCTGATAAGCAGTGCGCTATTGATTCGATAATGACATAGTATTTTATGGAAACATTTTCAGTCTCCAGAATCATAGTACCGAATGATTTTCACTGACTTTTTAGCTGTGTTTGTTTTATCAATGGTCCGGTAATTGCCTGAAATGAAATTAAACAGGTTTTGGAGTTTTAATTTCTGCGAAGAACTCCTCATCTGTCAAAATTTGCTGGTTAAGCATTAGATCGTCTGGTTGAGCATTCGATAGCCAGAGAGGAGAAAATCTCACCAGTTGCTGCCTAAGTAAATGCCAGCAGCTTACTACAATAAAAGGTGGTCTACATATGATTTCTAAATTATGTTAAAATCACCAGAGAAAGAAAGCCGTGATGAAAAATACTTTTCTGGACAAGACCATTAAATGTCTGGGTATCATGCTTATCTGACCGAATGACGCACAGATTCATAAATAAGAGGTCATTACTTGCTTTTGTAGAAAACAAAATGGCCAGCTTACGCTTGGTAATGGCAATTAAATCTATATCGTGTTTCTATGGTCAAGCATTAGAGAGCCAGGTTGAGCATAAGACACTCATGATTATAAACTTGGTGCTTATAAAAAATAGAAGTAAAACAATGATCAGGAATCAATACCAGCTGGCTATCCAAAATGCGATGCATACAATCAGTGACAAACAATAACATAAATAAACCGCCAAAGAAGAACCGCCTTCATCATCATCTTCTTTCTTATGAATGTTTTCATTGCTTTTAAAGGAACCCATTTTTGATTTTAATTTGTAACAGTCAGTGAAAAGAATTCCACTGGGAATTGTTTGTCAATCGACCCAAAGGTGCTCAGAAGAAAAGCTGTTCTATGCTTAAGTGCACGTAAATATCACTGACTTGTCTGGAAAACTATTAGAATGAAAATAGTCGCAGTGAGGTCAGACTGTTGTGAAAAACAAAAGATGGTTGTCTTGGAAACATAGGATGGGCTTGGCAAAGAGTTAAGACCCTGATCAGACGCTGCAGAATCCGGCGTCTGGTGAAGATGTACACTATTTGATTGGACACTGGAATTTAAGAGATTAATGAAACAGTTTAAGACTATTTCTCCTACCTACACTCGGAGGCAATAGACCCACCAGTCCTTTGTTTTTGTTTTTGTTTTTAAATTACAATATATTTTGTGCAGAAATGAGAAAAATATCACAATTTTTCATCTTAAAATTTTCGTTTTTTTTGGCGATAAAGGTTACATTGTATTTGTATAGGCGTGTTTTCGTAATGATTATTCAAAGAAACAAAATGATGTGGAGAAAACAAATGTCTACAACCTTTTTAGTACTAAATACAATATTATCAATAGTCGGTCGATAGTGAACAAAAAACTGGACTTTTGGCTTAATGTAATCTGCCTAATCACTGCCTAGATACATCCGTGAGAAAATATTGCTCCATATTCAAAACGGTTTCAAAAGTTCCTCATATCTAAACATGATACTGCAGATGGAAGAAAATATTATAACTTGTATGTTCTATCAATTTATTATATCTATATTTTTTCCTCATATCTAAAAATGACACTGCCGATGAAACAAAATGTTATAGCGTGTATGTT
>CAUZLF010000398.1:0-49822 GCA_963580285.1 Lucinisca nassula | reverse complement strand
TCGAAATTTATAACAGTTTCCAGAAATATCCAGCCAGCAAAGAATTTCAGGGGCAGCGTCGGGTCGACAGCGATACGACGTGGAAACGTCGTTTCGCTGTCGGCCCGCTATCGCGTGCTAGCCGGGTAGCAAGGGGCTGGCTATCGGAGAATAAACTTTGAAATTTAAACATGTGATAAATCTTGATTTCCGTTCCCGTAAGGCACATTCACTTCAAAACCTATTTTTTCTTTTGCTTGAAAGGCTGCTCGAGCCTCAGAGTGGGCTGGCCAATTATACTAAATTCTATCTTCTTGCCCGTAAGATAATGACTTTGCAGTAGCAGAGAAATAGCATGTTCTGCACTCCAACTCCTTTAGTCTAAGATACACCTTACATGACATGATAGTAAAAACAGCAACAACAGCAACAATAGCAACGCCCCAACCCCCAACCCTTCAAACTATCCAGTAATACAGTAAAACCTGTCTTAGTGGCCACCTCTATTAAGCAAGCAACCTGTCTTAAGCAAGCAGGCATTCAGTTCCCAAGAAAGGTAGATGTGTTAAATTTCACCTCTATTAAGCAAGAACCTGTCTTAAGCAAGCATATTTTGACTATCCCTTAGGCACTTGTTTAATACAGGTTGAACTGTAATTAATACTTTGAGCAAAATAACGAGTACAGACTTATTAGTTCCACAAACTTCCCACCTGCATGTCAATTAAATGATATAGTGTACATGAGACAGAAAGCAGAAGGCTTATCTGGTGAATGACATACATATCGCTGCTTTCTTCTCTGCTACTTTCTGCGTTCTGGCATGTCGCGAGGAACGGGAACATTGTTGGTCTCACAAGACATTACAGCGAGGAACGGGATATGAGATAGTCTAACAATGACACAACACAGAGGAACGGAGTTTAGGTGGCCAAGCAATGACACTAAAAGGGGAAAAGGTCTAAAGGTGGTCTGACTATGACACTACAGAAGGGAAAGGGACATAAGATGGTCTGGAATGACACTACTTGGAGGAACGGACATTAAATGGTCTGACAATGACACTACAGACAGGAACGGGACTTTAGATGGCCTGACAATGACAATACGTGGAGGAACGGGACATCAGATGGTCTGACAATGACACTACAGAGAAAAACGGGACATTAGATGGTCTGACAATGACATTACATGGAGGAACGGGACATTAGATGGTCTGACAATGATACTACATGGAGAAACGAGATTTTAGATGGTCTGACAATGACACTACATGGAGGAACGGGACATTAGATGGTCTGACAATGACACTACATAGAGGAACGGGATATGAGATGGTCTGACAATGACACTACAGAGAGAAAGGGACATAAGATGGTCTGACAATGACACTACAGAGAGGAACGGGACGTTAGATGGTCTGACAATGACACTACGGAGAGGAACGGGATATAAGATGGTCTGACAATGACACTACAGAGAGTAACGGGATATTAGATGGTCTGACAATGACACTACAGACAGGAACGGGAGATCAGATGGTCTGACAATGACACTACATGGAGGAACGGGACATTAGATGGTCTGACAATGACACTACATGGAGAAACGGGATATTAGATGGTCTGACAATGACACTACAGAGAGGAACGGGACATTGGGTGGTCTGACAATGACATTACTTGAAGGAACGGGATATTAGATGGTCTAGCAATGACACTACAGAAAGGAACGGGATATTATATGATCTGACAATGACACTACACAGAGGAACGGGATATTAGATGGTCTGACAATGACACTACATGGAGGAACGGGATATTAGATTGTCTGACAATGACACTACAGATAGGAACGGGACATCAGATGGTCTGACAGTGACACTTCATGGAGGAACGAGATATTAGATGGTATGACAATGACACTACAGAGAGGCACGGGATATTAGATGGTCTGACAATGACGCTACTTTTGGAAGAACGGGGTATTAGATGGTGTGACAATGACACTACAGAGAGGAACGGGAGATTTGATGGTCTGACAATGACATTTCTTGGAGGAACGGGATATTAGATGGTCTGACAATGACACTACAGAGAGGAACGGGACATTAGATGGTCTGACAATGACACCACAGAGAGGAACGGGACATTAGATGGTCTGACAATGACACTACAGAGATAAACGGGACATTAGATGGTCTGACAATGACACTACATGGAGGAACGGGACATAAGATGGTCTGACAATGACACTACATGGAGGAACGGGATATTAGATGGTCTGACAATGACACTACAGATAGGAACGGGACATCAGATGGTCTGACAATGACACTACATGGAGAGACGGGACATTAGATGGTCTGACAATGACACTACGTGGAGGAACGGGATATTAGATGGTCTGACAATGACACTACAGAGAGGAACGGGACATTGGATGGTCTGACAATGACATTACTTGGAGGAACGGGATATTAGATGGTCTAGCAATGACACTACAGAAAGGAACGGGATATTATATGATCTGACAATGACACTACAGAGAAGAACGGGATATTAGATGGTCTAACAATGACACTACATGGAGGAACGGGATATTAGATGATCTGACAATGACACTACAGATAGGAACGGGACATCAGATGGTCTGACAATGACACTTCATGGAGGAACGTGATATTAGATGGTATGACAATGACACTACAGAGAGGCACGGGATATCAGATGGTCTGACAATGACACTACTTGGAAGAACGGGGTATTAGATGGTGTGACAATGACACTACAGAGAGGAACGGGAGATTTGATGGTCTGACAATGACATTACTTGCAGGAACGGGATATTAGATGGTATGACAATGACACTACAGAGAGGAACGGGACATTAGATGGTCCGACAATGACACTACAAGGAGGAACGGGACATTAGATGGTCTGACAATGACACTACAGAGATAAACGGGACATTAGATGGTCTGACAATGACACTACATGGAGGAACGGGACATAAGATAGTCTGACAATGACACTACATGGACGAACGGGACATAAGATGGTCTGACAATGACACTACAGAGAGGAACGGGATATTAGATGGTCTGACAATGACACTACATGGAGGAACGGGGCATTAGATGGTCTGACAATGACACTACATGGAGAAACGGGATATTAGATGGTCTGACAATGACACTGCAGAGAGGAACGGGACATTGGGTGGTCTGACAATGACATTACTTGGAGGAACGGGATATTAGATGGTCTAGCAATGACACTACAGAAAGGAACGGGATATTATATGATTTGACAATGACACTACAGAGAGGAACGGGATATTAGATGGTCTGACAATGACACTACATGGAGGAACGGGATATTAGATGGCCTGACAATGACAATACGTGGAGGAACGTGACATCAGATGGTCTGACAATGACACTACAGAGAAAAACGGGACATTATATGGTCTGACAATGACATTACATGGAGGAACCGGACATTAGATGGTCTGACAATGATACTACATGGAGAAACGAGATTTTAGATGGTCTGACAATGACACTACATGGAGGAACGGGACATTAGATGGTCTGACAATGACACTACATAGAGGAACGGGATATTAGATGGTCTGACAATGACACTACAGAGAGAAACGGTCCATAAGATGGTCTGACAATGACACTACAGAGAAGAACGGGACGTTAGATGGTCTAACAATGACATTACGGAGAGGAACGGGATATTAGATGGTCTGACAATGACACTACAGAGAGTAACGGGATATTAGATGGTCTGACAATGACACTACAGAGAGAAACGGGACATAAGATGGTCTGACAATGACACTACATGGAGGAACGGGATATTAGATGATCTGACAATGACACTACAGATAGGAACGGGACATCAGATGGTCTGACAATGACACTTCATGGAGGAACGTGATATTAGATGGTATGACAATGACACTACAGAGAGGCACGGGATATCAGATGGTCTGACAATGACACTACTTGGAAGAACGGGGTATTAGATGGTGTGACAATGACACTTCAGAGAGGAACGGGAGATTTGATGGTCTGACAATGACATTACTTGCAGGAACGGGATATTAGATGGTATGACAATGACACTACAGAGAGGAACGGGACATTAGATGGTCCGACAATGACACTACAAAGAGGAACGGGACATTAGATGGTCTGACAATGACACTACAGAGATAAACGGGACATTAGGTGGTCTGACAATGACACTACATGGAGGAACGGGACATAAGATAGTCTGACAATGACACTACATGGACGAACGGGACATTAGATGGTCTGACAATGACACTACAGAGAGGAACGGGATATTAGATGGTCTGACAATGACACTACATGGAGGAACGGGGCATTAGATGGTCTGACAATGACACTACATGGAGAAACGGGATATTAGATGGTCTGACAATGACACTGCAGAGAGGAACGGGACATTGGGTGGTCTGACAATGACATTACTTGGAGGAACGGGATATTAGATGGTCTAGCAATGACACTACAGAAAGGAACGGGATATTATATGATCTGACAATGACACTACAGAGAGGAACGGGACATTAGATGGTCTGACAATGACACTACATGGAGGAACGGGATATTAGATGGTATGACAATGACACTACAGAGAGGAACGGGACATTAGATGGTCCGACAATGACACTACAAGGAGGAACGGGACATTAGATGGTCTGACAATGACACTACATGGAGGAACCGGACATTAGATGGTCTGACAATGATACTACATGGAGAAACGAGATATTAGATGGTCTGACAATGACACTACATGGAGGAACGGGACATTAGATGGTCTGACAATGACACTACATAGAGGAACGGGATATTAGATGGTCTGACAATGACACTACAGAGAGAAACGGTCCATAAGATGGTCTGACAATGACACTACAGAGAAGAACGGGACGTTAGATGGTCTGACAATGACACTACGGAGAGGAACGGGATATTAGATGGTCTGACAATGACACTACAGAGAGTAACGGGATATTAGATGGTCTGACAATGACACTACAGAGAGAAACGGGACATAAGATGGTCTGACAATGACACTATATGGAGGAACGGGACATTATATGGTCTGACAATGACACTATATGGAGGAACGGGATATTAGATGGTCTGACAATGACACTACAGAGAGTAACGGGATATTAGATGGTCTGACAATGACACTACAGACAGGAACGGGAGATCAGATGGTCCGACAATGACACTACATGGAGGAACGGGACATTAGATGGTCTGACAATGACACTACATGGAGAAACGGGATATTAGATGGTCTGACAATGACACTACAGAGAGGAACGGGACATTGGGTGGTCTGACAATGACATTACTTGAAGGAACGGGATATTAGATGGTCTAGCAATGACACTACAGAAAGGAACGGGATATTAGATGATCTGACAATGACACTACAGAGAGGAACGGGATATTAGATGGTCTGACAATGACACTACATGGAGGAACGGGATATTAGATTGTCTGACAATGACACTTCAGATAGGAACGGGACATCAGATGGTCTGACAATGACACTTCATGGAGGAACGAGATATTAGATGGTATGACAATGACACTACAGAGAGGCACGGGATATTAGATGGTCTGACAATGACACTACTTTTGGAAGAACGGGGTATTAGATGGTGTGACAATGACACTACAGAAAGGAACGGGAGATTTGATGGTCTGACAATGACATTTCTTGGAGGAACGGGATATTAGATGGTCTGACAATGACACTACAGAGAGGAACGGGACATAAGATGGTCTGACAATGACACCACAGAGAGGAGCGGGACATTAGATGGTCTGACAATGACACTACAGAGATAAACGGGACATAAGATGGTCTGACAATGACACTACATGGAGGAACGGGACATAAGATGGTCTGACAATGACACTACATGGACGAACGGGACATTAGATGGTCTGACAATGACACTACATGGACGAACGGGATATTAGATGGTCTGACAATGACACTACAGATAGGAACGGGACATCAGATGGTCTGACAATGACACTACATGGAGGACCGGGACATTAGATGGTCTGACAATGACACTACATGGAGGAACGGGATATTAGATGGTCTGACAATGACACTACAGAGAGGAACGGGACATTGGATGGTCTGACAATGACATTACTTGGAGGAACGGGATATTAGATGGTCTAGCAATGACACTGCAGAAAGGAACGGGATATTATATGATCTGACAATGACACTACAGAGAAGAACGGGATATTAGATGGTCTGACAATGACACTACATGGAGGAACGGGATATTAGTTGGTCTGACAATGACACTACAGATAGGAACGGGACATCAGATGGTCTGACAATGACACTTCATGGAGGAACGAGATATTAGATGGTATGACAATGACACTACAGAGAGGCACGGGATATTAGATGGTCTGACAATGACACTACTTGGAAGAACGGGGTATTAGATGGTGTGACAATGACACTACAGAGAGGAACGGGAGATTTGATGGTCTGACAATGACATTACTTGGAGGAACGGGATATTAGATGGTATGACAATGACACTTCAGAGAGGAACGGGACATTAGATGGTCTGACAATGACACTATAGAGATAAACGGGACATTAGATGGTATGACAATGACACTACATGGAGGAACGGGAAATAAGATGGTCTGACAATGACACTACATGGACGAACGGGACATTAGATTGTCTTGCAATGACACCACAGAGAGGAACGGGATATTAGATGGTCTGACAATGACACTACATGGAGGAACGGGACATTAGATGGTCTGACAATGACACTACATGGAGAAACGGGATATTAGATGGTCTGACAATGACACTGCAGAGAGGAACGGGACATTGGGTGGTCTGACAATGACATTACTTGGAGGAACGGGATATTAGATGGTCTGACAATGACACTACAGAGAGGAACGGGACATTAGATGGTCTGACAAAGACACTACACAGAGAAACGGTATATTAGATGATCTGACAATGACACTACATAGAGGAACGGGATATTAGATGGTCTGACAATGACACTACAGAGAGAAACGGGATATTAGATGGTCTTACAATGACACTACAGAGAGAAAAGGGACATTAGATGGTCTGACAATGACACTACATGGAGGAACGAGATATTAGATGGTTTGACAATGACACTACAAAGAGGAACGGGATATTAGATGGTCTGACAATGACACTACATTGAGGAACGGGACATTAGATGGTCTGACAATGACACTATATGGAGGAACGGGATTTTAGATGGTCTGACAATGACACTACATGGAGGAACGAGATATTAGATGGTCTGACAATGACATTACAGAGAGAAACGGGACATTAGATGGTCTGACAATGACACTACATGGAGGAACGGGACATTAGATGGTCTGACGATGACACTGCAGAGAGGAACGAGATATAAGATGGTCTGACAATGACACTTTCTTTCTTTCTTCCGATACTTCTAAACCTCATAAGAGGACAACAGAAGGGTAGGACAACAGAAGGGTGACCACCTCAAGTCCCTTTTCCATGTGTAGTGTTATCTTTTCTACGGTCATTATCTCCCTTCCGCTGATTCAAGAAGGGCAGTTGTCAGTTTCTGGCGTAAGAATGTTCACTGAACTGGTTAACCGCTTACGTATAAGCCTGCCCAAGAAAGTGTGGATAGGTAACTGACCGGCTCAAAAATGACCTAAAATAGTGTTGACTGGGCCGTTAAACTCCAATACAAACAAACAAACAAACAAACAAACAAACAAACAAACAAACAAACAAACAAACAAACAAACAAACAATGTGTAGTGTTATTGACAGACCACCTATAGTCCCGTTCCTTTCTGTTGTGTCATTTTCAGACCTCCTAATGTCCCGTTACCCTCTGTAGTGTCAATGCCAGACCCGCATAGTCCCGTTTCTCAATGTAGTGTCATTGCCAGACCACCATAAGTCCAGTTCTTGTCTGTACTGCCATTGCAAGACACCTAAAGTCCTTTCTGTCTCTGTAGTGTCATTATCAGACCACCGATATAGTCCTGTTCCTCTCTGAAGTGTCATTGCCAGACCACCTGTAGTCCCGTTCCTCTCTGTAGTGTGATTGTCAGACAACCTATAGTCCTGTTCCTCGCTGAAGTGTCATTGCTGGGCCACCTATAGTCCCAATGCCCACTGTAATGGCCACTTATAGTCCATTCCTTCACCTTAATGTTTATCAAATAGATATATACCCTCGCTACATCGTTATAGGGATGCGGTAGTGTCACATCCCTCAGTTAGGGGCCAATAGGGATAAATTTTTCTTCCGGGATCGGAACGGACAACCGCCCTTCTTGAATCAGGTGAAGGGAGATCAATCTCCACGAAAGAATGTTGCCGACCCCGGCAGGTATCGAGCCCACGCTCTCATGATCACCAGTCAGACGCGCATCCGACTGAGCTATCGACCGAGGCCAGTTCATCGAAGAAAATTTTTTTGCACAGGTTGAGTTTTCCTTGTTGAATTTACATGTTTGTGAACCTCTCTCTCTCTCTCTCTCTCTCTCTCTCTCTCTCTCTCTCTCTCTCTCTCTCTCTCTCTCTCTCTCTCTCTCTCTCTCTCTCTCTCTCTCTCTCTCTCTCTCAGAAGCCTTTGAGGTGTAGTGGTTAAGCCTAGAGGCCTCATACACGCGCTATCCTGAGTTCGATCCCAGGCTACTACATACTTTCGGATGAGTTTTAAAACCGAGGTCCCGTTCATTATTGTACATGTTTGCATGTATGTATGTATTGAACATTATCATTAATAAATACTGTTTAAACAAACTGAGGTCCCGTCTCCGTAGGACCTTAGCTGTTGTTGGGAAAAAAAAAAAAAAAACAAACAACAAAAAACACTAAAACTCTCTCTCTCTCTCTCTCTCTCTCTCTCTCTCTCTCTCTCTCTCTCTCTCTCTCTCTCTCTCTTTCTCTCTCTCTCTCTCTCAGGTTAGGGAGTAGTGGTAATGAAAGAAGAAGTAATGTTATGGTTATAGAAGTGCTCGTAGAAGTATAAGTTGTTGTTGTTGAAGCTTTGTATTAAAAATGCCGTTGCATTTGTAGATATAAACAGTTATGCAAGAGTTATCGTTTAGAAATCACTGCATACAGTAAGGTGCAGACAGTAAGGACTGCATTGATACAAGTATATAAAGAAATTGATATGTTTCCTGCGATTTTCAGCTCCTTATTTTCTGGAAACCCTTGTGTTTATCGAGTAGATTGGTATCCTGACAACATCCCCCGGTAAGGGGCCAAATGATGGTAATTTGTCATACGCGAAGTCGCGAACAATAACATCGGGATTTTGTCTCATGCTGAATTTTCTGTATGTTTTCTCTGATACTCAGCCCCTTATTTTCTTCAAACCTTTATGTTTATCGAATAGACAGGTACCCTGGCTACATCGAAATAGGGGTGTGGTTCTGTCACATCCCCTGATTAAGGGCCTTTGTGGGGTTGGGTAAAAATGTCTTACGGGAACGGTAAATTCAAGATTTTGTCACAAGATGAATTTTCAAATTGTCTTCTCCAATACTCAGCCCCTTATTTTATGCAAACCTTCATGTTTATCGAATAGATAGCTACCCTGGCTACATCGTTATAGGGGTGCGGTTGTGCCACATCCCCCGGTTAGGGGCCAATAGGGAGTTGATATGTCTTACGGGAACGGTGAAATCGAGATTTTATCACATGTTTAATTTTCAATATCTTTTAATCGATACTCAGCCCCTTATTTTCTGGAAACCTTTATGTTTATCAAATAGATAGATACCCTGGCTACATCGTTATAGGGGTGAGGTTGTGTCACATCCCCCAGTTAGGGGCCAATATGGAGCTGATATGTCTTACGGGAACGGTAAAATCTAGACTTTATCACAAGTTGAATTTTCTATATCTTTTAATCGATACTCGACCCCTTATTTTCTGGAAACCTTAATGTTTATCAAATAGATAGATACCCTGGCTACATCGTTATATGGGTGCGTTTGTGTCACATCCCCCGGTTAGGGGCCAATATGGAGCTGATATGTCTTACGGGAACGGTGAAATCGAGATTTTATCACATGTTGAATATTCAATATCTTTTAATCGATACTCAGCCCCTTATTTTCTGGAAACCTTTATATTTATCAAATAGATAGATACCCTGGCTACATCGTTATATGGGTGCGGTTGTGTCACATCCCCCGGTTAAGGGCCAATAGGGAGCTGATTTGTCTTACGGGAACGGTGAAATCGAAATTTTATCACATGTTGAATTTTCAATATCTTTTAATCGATACTCAGCCCCTTATTTTCTGGAAACCTTTATGTTTATCAAATAGATAGATTACCTGGCTACATCGTTATATGGGTGCGGTTGTGTCACATCCCCCGGTTAGGGGCCAATAGGGAGCTGATATGTCTTACGGGAACGGGTTTAAATCTAGATTTTATCACAAGTTGAATTTTCAATATCTTTTAATCGATACTCAGCCCCTTATTTTCTGGAAAACTTTATGTTTATCAAATAGATAGATACCCTTGGTACATCGTTATAGGGTTGAGGTTGTGTCACATCCCCCGGTTAGGGGCCAATAGGGAGTTGATATGTCTTACGGGCTCGGTGAAATCGAGATTTTATCACATGTTGAATGTTCAATATAATTTAATCGATACTCAGCCCCTTATTTTCTGGAAACCTTTATGTTTATCAAATAGATAGATACCCTGGCTACATCGTTATAGGGGTGAGGTTGTGTCACATCCCCCGGTTAGGGGCCAATAGGGAGCTGATACGTCTTACGGGAACGGTGAAATCGAGATTTGATCACATGTTGAATATTCAATATCTTTTAATCGATACTCGACCCCTTATTTTCTGGAAACCTGAATGTTTATCAAATAGATCGATACCCTGGCTACATCGTTATAGGGGTGCGGTTGTGTCACATCCCCCGGTTAGGGGCCAGTAGGGAGTTGATATGTCTTACGGGAACGGTGAAATCGAAATTTTATCAAATGTTGAATTTTCAATATCTTTTAATCGATACTCAGCCCCTTATTTTCTGGAAATCTTTATGTTTATCAAATAGATAGATGCCCTGGCTACATCGTTATATGGGTGCGGTTGTGTCACATCGCCCGGTTAGGGGCCAATAGGGAGCTGATATGTCTTACGGGAACGGTGAAATCGAGATTTTATCACAAGTTTAATTTTCAATATCTTTTAATCGATACTCAGCCCCTTATTTTCTGGAAACCTTTATGTTTATCAAATAGATAGATACCCTGGCTACATCGTTATAGGGGTGAGGTTGTGTCACATCCCCCGGTTAGGGGCCAATAGGGAGCTGATATGTCTTACGGGAACGGTGAAATCGAGATTTGATCACATGTTGAATATTCAATATCTTTTAATCGATACTCGACCCCTTATTTTCTGGAAACCTGAATGTTTATCAAATAGATAGATTCCCTGGCTACATCGTTATAGGGGTGCGGTTGTGTCACATACCCCGGTTATGGGCCAATAGGGAGTTGATATGTCTTACGGGAACGGTGAAATCGAAATTTTATCACATGTTGTATTTTCAATATCTTTTAATCGATACTCAGCCCCTTATTTTCTGGAAACCTTAATGTTTATCAAATAGATAGATACCCTGGCTACATCGTTGTAGGGGTGCGGTTGTGTCACATCCCCCGGTTAGGGGCCAATAGGGAGTTGATATGATTTACGGGAACGGTGAAATCGAGATTTTATCACAAGTTGAATTTTCAATATCTTTTAATCGATACTCAGCCCCTTATTTTCTGGAAACCTTTCTGTTTATCAAATAGATAGATACCCTGGCTACATCGTTATAGGGGTGAGGTTGTGTCACATCCCCCGGTTAGGGGCCAATAGGGAGCTGATACGTCTTACGGGAACGGTGAAATCGAGATTTGATCACATGTTGAATATTCAATATCTTTTAATCGATACTCGACCCCTTATTTTCTAGAAACCTGAATGTTTATCAAATAGATAGATACCCTGGCTACATCGTTATAGGGGTGCGGTTGTGTCACATCCCCCAGTTAGGGGCCAATAGGGAGCTGATATGTCTTACGGGAACGGTGAATTAAAACGAGATTTTATCACATGTTGAATTTTCAATATCTTTTAATCGATACTCAACCCCTTATTTTCTGGAAACCTTAATGTTTATCAAATAGATAGATACCCTGGCTACATCGTTGTAGGGGTGCGGTTGTGTCACATCCCCCGGTTAGGGGCCAATAGGGAGTTGATATGTCTTACGGGAACGGTGAAATCGAGATTTTATCACAAGTTGAATTTTCAATATCTTTTAATCGATACTCAGCCCCTTATTTTCTGGAAACCTTTATGTTTATCAAATAGATAGATACCCTGGCTGCATCGTTATAGGGGTGCGGTTATGTCACATCCCCTGGTTAGGGGCCAATAGGGAGTTGATATGTCTTACGGAAACGGTGAAATCGAGATTTTATAACATGTTGAATTTTCAATATCTTTTAATCGATACTCAGCCCCTTATTTTCTGGAAACCTTTATGTTGATCAAATAGATAGATACCCTGTCTACATCGTTATATGGGTGCGGTTGTGTCACATCGCCCGGTTAGGAGCCAATAGGGAGCTGATATGTATAAGTTGTTGTTGAAGCTTTGTATTGGTCATTGTAAAACTGCCGTTGCATTTGTAGATATAAACAGTTATGCAAGAGTTATCGTTTAGAAATCACTGCATACAGTAAGGTGCAGACAGTAAGGACTGCATTGATACAAGTATATAAAGAAATTGATATGTTTCCTGCGATTTTCAGCTCCTTATTTTCTGGAAACTCTTGTGTTTATCGAGTAGATTGGTATCCTGGCAACATCCCCGGTAGGGACCAATTGATGGTAAATATGTCATACGTGAACAGTTACATCGGGATTTTGTCGCATGTTGAATTTTCTGTATGTTTTCTCTGATACTCAGCCCCTTATTTTCTGCAAACCTTTATGTATATCGAATAGACAGGTACCCTGGCTACATCGAAATAGGGATGTGGTTCTGTCACATCCCCTGATTAAGGGCCAATGTGGGGTTGGGTAAATATGTCTTACGGGAACGGTAAATTCAAGATTTTGTCACAAGATGAATTTTCAAATGTCTTCTCCGATACACAGCCCCTTATTTTCTGTAAACCTTCATTTTTATCGATTAGATAGCAACCCTGGCTACATGGAAATAGGGGTATGGTTGTGTCACATCCCCTGGTTTTGGGGCAGATTGGGGGTTAATATGTCTTCCGGAACGTAATTATTGAATATAATGTTGAATATTCAAAATGTCTTCTCCGATACCCAGCCCCTTATTTTCTAGAAACCTTTATGTTTATCGAGTTGATAGAAACCCTGACTAAATTGAAATAGGGGTGTGGTTGTGTCACATCCCCTGGTTATGGGGCAGTTGGGGGTTAATATGTCTTGCGGGAACGTGGAATCGAGATTTTGTCAAATGTTGAATTTTCAAGTTATTTTCTTCGATACTCAGCCCCATATTTTCTGGAACCCTTTATGTTGATCGAAGAGATAGATACCCTGGCTACATCGAAATAGGGGTGTGGTTCTGTCACATCCCTTAGTTAGGGGCCAGTAGGGGGTAATTATGTCTTGCGGGAACTGTAAAATCGAAAGTTTGCTCAATTTTTAATTTGTTTTCTCTGATACCCAGCCCCTTATTTTCTGCAAACCTTTACGTTTATCGAATAGATAGGTACCCTGGCTTCATCGAATAGGGGATGTGGTTCTGTCACATCCTCTGGTTAGGGGCCAATAGGGGGTAAATATGTCTCACATGACCGTTAAAATCAAGGTTTTCTCACATGTTGAATTTTCAAAATGTCTTCTCCGATACCCAGTCCCTTATTTTCTGGAAACCTTTATGTTTATCGAGTAGATAGAAACCCTGGCTAATTTGAAATAGGGGTGTGGTTGTGTCATATCCCCTGGTTATAGGGCAGATTGGGGGTTAATATGTCTTGCAGGAACGTGAAATCGAGATTTTGTCAAATGTTGAATATTCTAAATATTTTCTCCGATACTCAGCCCCTTATTTTCTGGAATTCTTTATGTTGATCGAAGAGATAGATACCCTGGCTACATCGAAATAGGGGTGTGGTTCTGTCACATCCCCTAATTAGGGGCCAGTAGGGGGTAATTATGTCTTACGGGAACGGTAAAATCGAACGTTTGTCACATGCTCAATTTTTAATTTGTTTTCTCTGATACCAAGCCCCTTATTTTCTGGAACCCTTTATGTTTATCGAATAGATAGGTACCCTGGCTACATCGAAATAGGGGTGTGGTTCTGTCACATCCCTTAGTTAGGGGCCAGTAGGGGGTAATTATGTCTTGCGGGAACTGTAAAATCGAAAGTTTGCTCAATTTTTAATTTGTTTTCTCTGATACCCAGCCCCTTATTTTCTGCAAACCTTTACGATTATCGAATAGATAGGTACCATAGCTACATCGAATTGGGGATGTGGTTCTGTCACATCCCCTGGTTAGGGGCCAATAGGGGGTTTAATATGTCTCACATGACCGGTAAAATCAAGGTTTTGTCACATGTTGAATTTTCAAAATGTCTTCTCCGATACCCAGCCCCTTAATTTCTGGAAACCTTTATGTTTATCGAGTAGATAGAAACCCTTGCTAAATTGAAATAGGGGTGTGGTTGTGTCACATCCCCTGGTAATGGGGCAGATTTGGGGTTAATATGTCTTGCGGGCACGTGAAATCGAGATTTTGTCAAATGTTGAATTTTCTAAATATTTTCTCCGATACTCAGCCCCTTATTTTCTGGAACCCTTTATGTTGATCGAAGAGAAAGATACTCTGGCTACATCGAAATAGGGGTGTGGTTCTGTCACATCCCCTAGTTAGGGGCCAGTAGGGGGTAATTATGTCTTACGGAAACTGTAAAATCGAAAGTTTGTCACATGCTCAATTTTTAATTTGTTTTCTCTAATACCCAGCCCCTTTTTTTCTGCAAACCTTTACGTCTATCGAATAGATAGGTGTCCTGGCTACATCGAATAGGGGATGTGGTTCTGTCACCTCCTCTGGTTAGGGGCCAATAGGGGGTAAATATGTCTCACATGACCGTTAAAATCAAGGTTTTGTCACATGTTGAATTTTCAAAATGTCTTCTCCGATTCCCAGCCCCTTATTTTCTGGAAACTTTTGTGTTTATCGAGTAGATAGAAACCCTGGCTTAATTGAAATAGGGGGGTGGTTGTGTCACATCCCCTGGTTATAGGGCAGATTGGGGGTTAATATGTCTTGCGGGCACGTGAAATCGAGATTTTGTCAAATGTTGAATTTTCTAAATATTTTCTCCGATACTCAGCCCCTTATTTTCTGGAATTCTTTATGTTGATCGAAGAGATAGATACCCTGGCTACATCGAAATAGGGGTGTGGTTCTGTCACATCCCCTTATTAGGGGCCAGTAGGGGGTAATTATGTCTTACGGGAACGGTAAAATCGAAAGTTTGTCACATGCCCAATTTTAATTTGTTTTCTCTGATACCAAGCCCCTTATTTTCTGCAAACCTTTACGATTATCGAATAGATAGGTACCCTAGCTACATCCAATTGGGGATGTAGTTCTGTCACATCCCCTGGTTAAGGGCCAATAGGGAGTAAATATGTCTCACATGACCGTTAAAATCAAGGTTTTGTCACATGTTGAATTTGTAAAATGTCTTCTCCGATACCCAGCCCCTTATTTTCTGGAAACCTTTATGTTTATCGAGTACAAAGAAACCCTTGCTAAATTGAAATAGGGGTACTGTTGTGTCACATCCCCTGGTTATGGGGCAGATTCGGGGTTAATATGTCTTGCGGGAACGTGAAATCGAGATTTTGTCAAATGTTGAATTTTCTAAATATTTTCTCCGATACTCAGTCCCTTATTTTCTGGAACCCTTTATGTTGATCGAAGAGAAAGATACCCTGGCTACATCGAAATAGGGGTGTGGTTCTGTCACATCCCCTAGTTAGGGGCCAGTAGGGGTAATTATGTCTTACGGAAACTGTAAAATCGAAAGTTTGTCACATGCTCAAATTTTAATTTGTTTTCTCTGATACCCAGCCCCTTATTTTCTGCAAACCTTTACGTTTATCGAATAGATAGGTACCCTGGCTACATCGAAACGGGGATGTGGTTCTGTCACATCCCCTGGTTAGGGGCCACTAGGGGGTAACTATGTCTCACAGGACCGTTAAAATCAAGGTTTTGTCACATGTTGAATTTTCAAAAATGTCTTCTCCGATAACCAGCCCCTTATTTTCTGGAAACCTTTATGTTTATCGAGTAGATAGAAACCCTGGCTAAATTGAAATAGGGGTGTGGTTGTGTCACATCCCCTGGTTATAGGGCAGATTGGGGGTTAATATGTCTTGCCGGCACGTGAAATCGAGATTTTGTCAAATGTTGAATTTTCTAAATATTTTCTCCGATACTCAGCCCCTTATTTTCTGGAACTCTTTATGTTGATCGAAGAGATAGATACCCTGGCTACATCGAAATAGGGGTGTGGTTCTGTCACATCCCCTAGTTAGGGGCCAGTAGGGGGTAATTATGTCTTACGGAAACTGTAAAATCGAAAGTTTGTCACATGCTCAATTTTTAATTTGTTTTCTCTGATACCCAGCCCCTTATTTGCTGCAAACCTGTACGTCTATCGAATAGATAAGTACCCTGGCTACATCGAATAGGGGATGTGGTTCTGTCACATCCTCTGGTTAGGGGCCAATAGGGGGTAAATATGTCTCACATGACCGTTAAAATCAAGGTTTTGTCACATGTTGAATTTTCAAAAATGTCTTCTCCGATACTCAGCCCCTTTTTTTCTGGAAACCTTTATGTTTATCGAGTAGATAGAAACCCTGGCTAAATTGAAATAGGGGTGTGGTTGTGTCAGATCCCCTGGTTATGGGGAAGATTGGGGGTTAATATGTCTTGTGGGAACGTGAAATCGAGATTTTTTCAAATGTTGAATTTTCTAAATATTTTCTCCGATACTCAGCCCCTTATTTTCTGGAATTCTTTATGTTGATCGAAGCTATAGATACTCTGGCTACATCGAAATAGGGGTGTGGTTCTGTCACATCCCCTAATTAGGGGCCAGTAGGGGGTAATTTTGTCTTACGGGAACGGTAAAATCGAAAGTTTGTCACATGCTCAATTTTTAATTTGTTTTCTCTGATACCAAGCCCCTTATTTTCTGCAAACCTTTACGTTTATCGAATAGATAGGTACCCTGGCTACATCGCATTTGGGATGTGGTTCTGTCACATCCCCTGGTTAGGGGCCAATAGGGGGTAGATATGTCTCACATGACCGTTAAAATCAAGGTTTTGTCACATGTTGAATTTTCAAAATGTCTTCTCCGATACCCAGCCCCTTATTTTCTGGAAACCTTTATGTTTATCGAGTAGATAGAAACCCTGGCTAAATTGAAATAGGGGTGTGGTTGTGTCACATCCCCTGGTTATAGGGCAGATTGAGGGTTAGTATGTCATGCGGGCACGTGAAATCGAGATTTTGTCAAATGTTGAATTTTCTAAATATTTTCTCCGATACTCAGCCCCTTATTTTCTGGAACTCTTTATGTTGATCGAAGAGATAGGTACCCTGGCTACATCGAAATAGGGGTGTGGTTGTGTCACATCCTCTGGTTAGGGGGCCAATAGGGGGTAATTGTGTCTCACACGACCGTTAAAATCAAGGTTTTGTCACATGTTGAATTTTCAAAATGTCTTCTCCGATACCCAGCCCCTTATTTTCTGGAAACTTTTATGTTTATCGAGTAGATATAAACCCTGACTTAATTGAAATAGGGGAGTGGTTGTGTCACATCCCCTGGTTATGGGGCAGATTGGGGGTTAATATGTCTTGCAGGAACGTGAAATCGAAATTTTGTCAAATCAAATGTTGAATTTTCTAAATATTTTCTCCGATACTCAGCCCCTTATTTTCTGGAATTCTTTATGTTGATCGAAGAGATAGATACCCTGGCTACATCGAAATAGGGGTGTGGTTCTGTCACATCCCCTAGTTAGGGGCCAGTAGGGGGTAATTATGTCTTACGGGAACGGTAAAATCGAAAGTTTGTCACATGCTCAATTTTTAATTTGTTTTCTATGATACCAAGCCCCTTATTTTCTGCAAACCTTTACGTTTATCGAATAAATAGGTACCCTTGCTACATCGAATTGGGGATGTGGTTCTGTCACATCCCCTGGTTAGGGGCCAATAGGGGGTAAATATGTCTCACATGACCGTTAAAATCAAGGTTTTCTCACATGTTGAATTTTCAAAATGTCTTCTCCGATACCCAGTCCCTTATTTTCTGGAAACCTGTATGTTTATCGAGTAGATAGAAACCCTGGCTAAATTGAAATAGGGGTGTGGTTGTGTCACACCCCCTGGTTATGGGGCAAATTGGGGGTTAATATGTCTTGCGGGAACGTGAAGTCGAGATTTTGACAAATGTTGAATTTTCTAAATATTTTCTCCGATACTCAGCCCCTTATTATCTGGAACCCTTTATGTTGATCGAAGAGATAGATACTCTGGCTACATCGAAATAGGGGTGTGGTTCTGTCACATCCCCTAGTTAGGGGCCAGTAGGGGGTAATTATGTCTTACGGAAACTGTAAAATCGAAAGTTTGCTCAATTTTTAATTTGTTTTCTCTGATACCCAGCCCCTTATTTTCTGCAAACCTTTACGTTTATCGAATAGATAGGTACCCTGGCTACATCGAAACGGGGATGTGGTTCTGTCACATCCCCTGGTTAGGGGCCAATAGGGGGTAAATATGTCTCACATTACCGTTAAAATCAAGGTTTTGTCACATGTTGAATTTTCAAAATGTCTTCTCCGATACCCAGCCCCTTATTTTCTGGAATTCTTTATGTTTATCGAGTAGATAGAAACCCTGGCTAAATTGAAATAGGGGTGTGGTTGTGTCACATCCCCTGGTTATAGGGCAGATTAGGGGTTAATATGTCTTGCGGGCACGTGAAATCGAGATTTTGTCAAATGTTGAATTTTTTAAATATTTTCTCCGATAATCAGCCCCTTATTTTCTGGAACTCTTTATGTTGATCGAAGAGATCGATACCCTGGCTACATCGAAATAGGGGTGTGGTTCTGTCATATCCCCTAATTAGGGGCCAGTAGGGGGTAATTATGTCTTACGGAAACTGTAAAATCGAAAGTTTGTCACATGTTCATTTTTTAATTTGTTTTCTCTGATACCCAGCCCCTTATTTTCTGCAAACCTTTACGTTTATCGAATAGATAGGTACCCTGGCTACATCGAATAGGGGATGTGGTTCTGTCACATCCTCTGGTTAGGGGCCAATAGGGAGTAAATATGTCTCACATGACCGTTAAAATCAAGGTTTTGTCACATGTTGAATTTTCAAAATGGCTTCTCCGATACCCAGCCCCTTATTTTCTGGAAACCTTTATGTTTATCGAGTACATAGAAACCCTTGCTAAATTGAAATAGGGGTATTGTTGTGTCACATCCCCTGGTTATGGGGCAGATTGGGGGTTAATATGTCTTGCGGGAACGTGAAATCGAGATTTTGTCAAATGTTGAATTTTCTAAATATTTTCTCCGATACTCAGCCCCTTATTTTCTGGAACCCTTTATGTTGATCGAAGAGAAAGATACCCTGGCTACATCGAAATAGGGGTGTGGTTCTGTCACATCCCCTAGTTAGGGGCCAGTAGGGGTAATTATGTCTTATGGAAACTGTAAAATCGAAAGTTTGTCAGATGCTCAAATTTTAATTTGTTTTCTCTGATACCCAGCCCCTTATTTTCTGCAAACCTTTACGTTAATCGAATAGACAGGTACCCTGGCTACATCGAAACGGGGATGTGGTTCTGTCACATCCCCTGGTTAGGGGCCACTAGGGGGTAACTATGTCTCACATGACCGTTAAAATCAAGGTTTTGTCACATGTTGAATTTTCAAAAATGTCTTCTCCGATACCCAGCCCCTTATTTTCTGGAAACCTTTATGTTTATCGAGTAGATAGAAACCCTGGCTAAATTGAAATAGAGGTGTGGTTGTGTCACATCCCCTGGTTATAGGGCAGATTGGGGGTTAATATGTCTTGCGGGCACGTGAAATCGAGATTTTGTCAAATGTTGAATTTTCTAAATATTTTCTCCGATACTCAGCCCCTTATTTTCTGGAACTCTTTATGTTGATCGAAGGGATAGATACCCTGGCTACATCGAAATAGGGGTGTGGTTCTGTCACATCCCCTGGTTAGGGGCCAGTAGGGGGTAATTATGTCTTACGGAAACTGTAAAATCGAAAGTTTGTCACATGCTCAATTTTTAATTTGTTTTCTCTGATACCCAGCCTCTTATTTGCTGCAAACCTTTACGTCTATCGAATAGATAGGTACCCTGGCTACATCGAATAGGGAAAGTGGTTCTGTCGCATCCTCTTGTTAGGGACCAATAGGGGGTAAATATGTCTCACATGACCGTTAAAATCAAGGTTTTGTCACATGTTGAATTTTCAAAAATGTCTTCTCTGATACTCAGTCCCTTATTTTCTGGAAACCTTTAGGTTTATCGAGTAGATAGAAACCCTGGCTAAATTGAAATAGGGGTGTGGTTGTGTCACATCCCCTGGTTATGGGGCAGATTGGGGGTTAATATGTCTTGCGGGAACGTGAAATCGAGATTTTGTCAAATGTTGAATTTTCTAAATATTTTCTAGTACTCAGCCCCTTATTTTCTGGAATTCTTTATGTTGATCGAAGAGATAGATACCCTGGCTACATCGAAATAGGGGTATGGTTCTGTCACATCCCCTAATTAGGGGCCAGTAGGGGGTAATTTTGTCTTACGGGAACGGTAAAATCGAAAGTTTGTCACATGCTCAATTTTTAATTTGTTTTCTCTGATACCAAGCCCCTTATTTTCTGCAAACCTTTACGATTATCGAATAGATAGGTACCCTAGCTACATCGCATTGGGGATGTGGTTCTGTCACATCCCCTGGTTAGGGGCCAATAGGGGGTAGATATGTCTCACATGACCGTTAAAATCAAGGTTTTGTCACATGTTGAATTTTCAAAATGTCTTCTCCGATACCCAGCCCCTTATTTTCTGGAAACCTTTATGTTTATCGAGTAGATAGAAACCCTTGCTAAATTGAAATAGGGGTGTGGTTGTGTCACATCCCCTGGTTGTGGGGCAGATTGGGGGTTAATATGTCTTGCGGGAACGTGAAATCGAGATTTTGTCAAATGTTGAATGTTCTAAATATTTTCTCCGATACTCAGCCCCTTATTTTCTGGAACCCTTTATGTTGATCGAAGAGATAGATAATCTGGCTACATCGAAATAGGGGTGTGGTTCTGTCTCATCCCCTAGTTAGGGGCCAGTAGGGGTTAATTATGTCTTACGGAAACTGTAAAATCGAAAGTTTGACACATGCTCAATTTTCAATTTGTTTTCTCTGATACCCAGCTCCTTATTTTCTGCAAACCTTTTACGTTTATCGAATAGATAGGTACCCTGGCTACATCGAATTGGGGATGTGGTTCTGTCACATCCCCTGGTTATGGGCCAATAGCGGGTAAATATGTCTCACATGACCGTTAAAATCAAGGTTTTGTCACATGTTGAATTTTCAAAATGTCTTCTCCGATACCCAGCCCCTTATTTTCTGGAAACCTTTATGTTTATCGAGTAGATAGAAACCCTGGCTAAATTGAAATAGGGGTGTGGTTGTGTCACATCCCCTGGTTATAGGGCAGATTGAGGGTTAATATGTCATGCGGGCACGTGAAATCGAGATTTTGTCAAATGTTGAATTTTCTAAATATTTTCTCCGTTATACAGCCCCTTATTTTCTGGAACTCTTTATGTTGATCGAAGAGATAGGTACCCTGGCTACATCGAAATAGGGGTGTGGTTCTGTCACATCCTCTGGTTAAGGGGCCAATAGGGGGTAAATATGTCTCACACGACCGTTAAAATCAAGGTTTTGTCACATGTTGAATTTTCAAAATGTCTTCTCCGATACCCAGCCCCTTATTTTCTGGAAACTTTTATGTTTATCGAGTAGATATAAACCCTGGCTTAATTGAAATAGGGGGATGGTTGTGTCACATCCCCTTGTTATGGGGCAGATTGAGGGTTAATATGTCTTGCAGGAACGTGAAATCGAGATTTTGTCAAATCAAATGTTGAATTTTCTAAATATTTTCTCCGATACTCATCCCCTTATTTTCTGGAATTCTTTATGTTGATCGAAGAGATAGATACCCTGGCTTCATCGAAATAGGGGTGTGGTTCTGTCACATCCCCTAGTTAGGGGCCAGTAGGGGGTAATTATGTCTTACGGGAACGGTAAAATCGAAAGTTTGTCACATGCTCAATTTTTAATTTGTTTTCTATGATACCAAGCCCCTTATTTTCTGCAAACCTTTACGTTTATCGAATAGATAGGTACCCTTGCTACATCGAATTGGGGATGTGGTTCTGTCACATCCCCTGGTTAGGGGCCAATAGGGGGTAAATATGTCTCACATGACCGTTAAAATCAAGGTTTTGTCACATGTTGAATTTTCAAAATGTCTTCTCCGATACCCAGCCCCTTATTTTCTGGAAACCTTTATGTTTATCGAGTAGATAGAAACCCTTGCTAAATTGAAATAGGGGTGTGGTTGTGTCACATCCCCTGGTTATGGGGCAGATTGGGGGTTAATATGTCTTGCGGGAACGTGAAATCGATATTTTGTCAAATGTTGAATGTTCTAAATATTTTCTCCGATACTCAGCCCCTTATTTTCTGGAACCCTTTATGTTGATCGAAGAGATAGATAATCTGGCTACATCGAAATAGGGGTGTGGTTCTGTCTCATCCCCTAGTTAGGGGCCAGTAGGGGGTAATTATGTCTTACGGAAACTGTAAAATCGAAAGTTTGACACATGCTCAATTTTCAATTTGTTTTCTCTGATACCCAGCTCCTTATTTTCTGCAAACCTTTACGTTTATCGAATAGATAGGTACCCTGGCTACATCGAATTGGGGATGTGGTTCTGTCACATCCCCTGGTTATGGGCCAATAGCGGGTAAATATGTCTCACATGACCGTTAAAATCAAGGTTTTGTCACATGTTGGATTTTCAAAATGTCTTCTCCGATACCCAGCCCCTTATTTTCTGGAAACCTTTATGTTTATCGAGTAGATAGAAACCCTGGCTAAATTGAAATAGGGATGTGGTTGTGTCACATCCCCTGGTTATAGGGCAGATTGAGGGTTAATATGTCATGCGGGCACGTGAAATCGAGATTTTGTCAAATGTTGAATTTTCTAAATATTTTCTCCGATACTCAGCCCCTTATTTTCTGGAACTCTTTATGTTGATCGAAGAGATAGGTACCCTGGCTACATCGAAATAGGGATGTGGTTCTGTCACATCCTCTGGTTATGGGGCCAATAGGGGGTAAATATGTCTCACACGACCGTTAAAATCAAGGTTTTGTCACATGTTGAATTTTCAAAATGTCTTCTCCGATACCCAGCCCCTTATTTTCTGGAAACTTTTATGTTTATCGAGTAGATATAAACCCTGGCTTAATTGAAATAGGGGGATGGTTGTGTCACATCCCCTTGTTATGGGGCAGATTGGGGGTTAATATGTCTTGCAGGAACGTGAAATCGAGATTTTGTCAAATCAAATGTTGAATTTTCTAAATATTTTCTCCGATACTCATCCCCTTATTTTCTGGAATTCTTTATGTTGATCGAAGAGATAGATACCCTGGCTACATCGAAATAGGGGTGTGGTTCTGTCACATCCCCTAGTTAGGGGCCAGTAGGGGATAATTATGTCTTACGGGAACGGTAAAATCGAAAGTTTGTCACATGCTCAATTTTTAATTTGTTTTCTATGATACCAAGCCCCTTATTTTCTGCAAACCTTTACGTTTATCGAATAGATAGGTACCCTTGCTACATCGAATTGGGGATGTGGTTCTGTCACATCCCCTGGTTAGGGGCCAATAGGGGGTAAATATGTCTCACATGACCGTTAAAATCAAGGTTTTGTCACATGTTGAATTTTCAAAATGTCTTCTCCGATACCCAGTCCCTTATTTTCTGGAAACCTTTATGTTTATCGAGTAGATAGAAACCCTTGCTAAATTGAAATAGGGGTGTGGTTGTCTCACACCCCTTGGTTATGGGGCAAATTGGGGGTTAATATGTCTTGCGGGAACGTGAAGTCGAGATTTTGACAAATGTTGAATTTTCTAAATATTTTCTCCGATACTCAGCCCCTTATTATCTGGAACCCTTTATGTTGATCGAAGAGATAGATACTCTGGCTTCATCGAAATAGGGGTGTGGTTCTGTCACATCCCCTAGTTAGGGGCCATTAGGGGGTAATTATGTCTTACGGAAACATTAAAATCGAAAGTTTGTCACATGCTCAATTTTCAATTTGTTTTCTCTGATACCCAGCCCCTTATTTTTTGCAAACGTATACGTTTACCGAATAGATAGGTACCCTAGCTACATCGAATTGGGGATGTGGTTCTGTCACGTCCCCTGGTTATGGGCCAATAGCGGGTAACTATTTCTCACATGACCATTAAAATCAAGGTTTTGTCACATGTTGAATTTTCAAAATGTCTTCTCCGATACCCAGCCCCTTATTTTCTGGAAACCTTTATGTTTATCGAGTAGATAGAAACCCTGGCTAAATTAAAATAGGGGTGTGGTTGTGTCACATCCCCTGGTTATGGGGCAGATTGGGGGTTAATATGTCTTGCGGGAACGTGAAATCGAGATTTTGTCAAATGTTGAATTTTTTAAATATTTTCTCGGACACTCAGCCCCTTATTTTCTGGAACCCTTTATGTTGATCGAAGAGATAGATACCCTGGCTACATCGAAATAGGGGTGTGGTTCTGTTACATCCCCTATTTAGGGGCCAGTAGGGGGTAATTATTTCTTACGGGAACTGTAAAATCGAAAGTTTGTCACATGCTCAATTTTTAATTTGTTTTCTCTGATACCCAGCCCCTTATTTTCTGCAAACATTTACGTTTATCGAATAGATAGGTACCCTGGCTACACCGAAACGGGGATGCGGTTCTGTCACATCCCCTGGTTAGGGGCCAATAGGGGGTAAATATGTCTCGCATGACCGTTAAAATGAAGGTTTTGCCACATGTTGAATTTTCAAAATGTCTTCTCCGATACCCAGCCCCTTATTTTCTGGAAACATGTATGTTTATCGAGTAGATAAAAACCCTGGCTAAATTGAAATTGGGGTGTGGTTGTGTCACATCCCCTTGTTATGGGGCAGATTGGGGGTTAATATGTCTTGCGGGAAGGTGAAATCGAGATTTTGTCAAATGTTGAATTTTCTAAATATTTTCTCCCGATACTCAGCCCCTTATTTTCCGGAACCCTTTATGTTGATCGAAGAGATAGATACCCTGGCTACATCGAAATAGGGGTGTGGTTCTGTCACATTCCCTAGTTAGGGGCCAGTAGGGGGTAATTATATCTTACGGAAACTGTAAAATCGAAAGTTTGTCACCTGCTCAATTTTTAATTTGTTTTCTCTGATACCCAGCCCCTTATTTTCTGCAAACCTTTACGTTTATCGAACAGATAGGTACCCTGGTTACATCGAATCGGGGATGTGGTTCTGTCACATCCCCTGGTTAGGGGCCAATAGGGGGTAAATATGTCTCACATGACCATTCAAATCAAGGTTTTGTCAAATGTTGAATTTTCAAAATGTCTTCCCCGATACCCAGCCCGTTATTTTCTGGAAACTTTTATGTTTATCGAGTAGATAGAAACCCTGGCTTAATTGAAAAAGGGGTGTGGTTGTGTCACATCCCCTGGTTATGGGGCAGATTGGGGGTTAATATGTCTTGCGGGAACGTGAAATCGAGATTTTGTCAAATGTTGAATTTTAAAAATATTTTCTCCGATACTCAGCCCCTTATTTTCTGGAACCCTTTATGTTGATCGAAGAGATAGATACCATGGCTACATCGAAATAGGGGTGTGGTTCTGTCACATCCCCTATGTAGGGCCAGTTGTGGGTATATTCGTCTTTCAACAGTTTAAATAGCTTTTGAGAAAGCTGATACTTGTAATAATATACGGGTGGGTCTTTAATTGCTATTTATCTGTTTCTGTACTTAATTAAATATAATTCCAGTATGTTGATTATTGCAGAAAAAAAATAAATAAATAAAGCTTTAAATAACTTAAAATGTGACTAATATATCGGTATTCCGATTGATTTTTTATTGATTTTTGTTTGTGTATTCGTATGTAAGTAAACAACAGAAATGCTGGAGCAAAAGAAAACCAACAAGTCCGATTTAATCTATTTAAGCCTGACTTAAACAGCCAACCAGATGCAAAATTTGCCTGACGCTATCCAAATCCGATCAGCACTCTCAGTACTTTGATTATATTTCATGATCATCACAGTACGAATTATTAAAGTCACGGCACAGCATTTCCTACAACTTACATGTGCTCCCAGCGAAGAATTAGATCAGCCTGCGCATCCATATAGTCTAACCAGAGACTTTTCTTGTTGCATGGAGGAGCATTGGGCCCTTAGCTATTCTTTGAGCGCACAGCGAAGACTTTGATCAGACTGCGCGGATACGCAGGAGGATTTCAGTCTTCGTTGGGCGCACCTGTCTTATTGTAGGTTTTGTCATGCGTTGGCTCAATTTTCACGCGTTCATGATAATTACGAGTACATTATCATTTAATATTTTGTATTAACTTGTCACATTGAATATACCTGTAACACAATCTGGAAGGAAACAATACGTTAATACTGTTTCTTTTTGTGTCTTTTGTTAATGAAATCCATCAGAACCATCACTGTTAATTCACATTCAGTAATTTGGTAGGAATAGTTCAATCGAATCATTAACAAGGTGTGCGAAACATGTAAACAAGTAGTAAACAAGGATGAGATTAATACGACTACAGCTAAAGGCCTAATAAAGGCACTGACTGATTGTTTGTTAACCCATTCAGTACCAGAAACCCCGAAACGGGTACCCTGACAAACAGTGCAGGTCCAGATCAGACGCCGCAGGACACGGCGTCTGATCAGGACCTCCACTGTTTCCAAAAAGTTCAGCCATTTCCAAACACATTTTGAAGAAAACACAACCTGACAACCCTTAATTTTGAAATGGACTCCTGCTATATATAAGGGTTAATATTGCCGGAGCGTAGACTGAAAAAAGGCAATGACATGCGCATCACAAAAACACACCTGTATAATTTTGATCTCCTTGAACCCTACGTTGATAAAATAAAACTAGGGTTTACAGGTTGTCTTATTTCTGCTCCAGAATATAAATTGTGAGTACCCGTTATATGACTGTCGGCTTTCACATACACATGCAACTAAAGTCAAATAAAAGCAAACAGATAAAGAAAAAAATGTCGAAACCTATAATGTTTAAAAGTGCATTCTTATTAGTACCATAGTGGTAACTGCTATGGCAGTACAACATAGAAGTGAAGTCAGTGATCAGGAATCGATGGAATTAACCCACACCAACCATCAGAGACACCAAAGGGAAAGAAACACAACCATTAAATAACTAGACCCTAGTGGAAACATCAGTAGTGGAAGCCAAAAGGACAGTTAATTTCCCACAAAATGGTCAATTGGCTATACAAAACAACAAGAAATAAACGATGCATCCATTCAAAGACGAACCATAAGAAAAATAAACCGCGACAGACGAACCGCCTCGGAACGATGTGTGAAACGTATTTCACAGACGGCTTTAATTGATTTTACGCGGCCGCAATTATCGCCCTTACTTCCGTCGTGATTTACACAAATAATTTGTTCCGCCCACATGAAAGGCTCATCAGTGCAAAATCTCCGAGGATACAAAAACAGACAACCACAGAGAGGAAACAACGGCGAGGACTCGACATCCAGAAAGAACTGAAATGCTGAAGCAAAAGAAAACTAATGTTATACTCTGACGATACTCATATTGTGGACGTCTAAAATTTCACCTTTATGATTATACTCATGTGTTACTCTTGTCTTTTTCATGTCTGTTAAACTAGATTCTTTGTTTTGGTGTTGTTGTTTTCAGTTCTTCTCTAACATAGATTATGCCGGTGCTCGTGCTTGTTTTTAAGCATAAACTAGAGCGAGCAGTCGATGGCAAGCCATCGCAAATCCCAACGCTTTTGCCACATAGCAGACGAGACCTTTTGACCCCTTGAGACGGCCCTTTGGGCGGAGCCAACTATAACATCCCTCTCGCACGCCCTCACCATGTAAGGAAGTCATGTAGTAAATATGGTTGCGTTCCAGCCAGTGGTTAGGAGGAGATAGCGTGACGGACGGACGGACAGACGGACGGAGGTGTTCACAATATCCCCCAACGCTTTCTTTGAAAGCGTGGGGATAATAAAAACCATCAATAAATGTAGTCACTAGAGCGATGACAAAGTTTTTTTTATAAAAATAGCCACAGTGACCTTGACCATGAGGTCATGACCTTGAAAGTCAACTCACTCGAGATATTGTCAAAAGGAACATTTGTGTGAAGTTATATTGAAATCAATCAAGAAATGTAGGCGCTAGAGCGATGACAAAGTTTTTCTAAAAATAGGCACAGTAACTTTGACCTTGAAAGTCGAACTCGCTCAAGATATTGTCATAAGGAACATTTGTGTGAAGTTACAAGAAATGTAGGGGCTAGAGGGATGACAAAGTTTTTCTAAAAAAAGGTGACCTTGACATTGAAAGTCGAACTCGCTCAAGAATTTGCCATAAGGAACATTTGTGTGAAGTTATATTGAAATCGGACCAGAAATGTAGGCGCTAGAGCGATGACAAAGTTTATTTCTAAAAATAGGCACAGTGACCTTGACCTTGAAAGTCAAACACACTCGGGATATTGTCATAAGGAACATTTGTGTGAAATTATTTTGAAATTGCTCAAGAAATGTAGGCGCTAAAGCGAAGACAAAGTTTTTCGAAAAAATAGCCACAGTGACCTTGACCTTGAAAGTCAAACACGCTCAAGATATTTTCATAAGAAACATTTGTTTGAAGTTATATTGAAATCGGACAAGAAATCTAGGCACTAGAGTGATAACAAAGTTTTTCTAAAAATTGCCACAGTGACCTTGACCTTTAAAGTCTAACACACTCGAGATATAGTCGAAAGGAACATTAGTGTGAAATTATATTGAAATGGGTCAAGAAATGTAGGCGCTAGAACGATTACAAAGATTTTCTAAAAATAGTCACAGTGACCTTGACCTTGAGGCGACGACATTTAAAGTCAAACTAGCTCGAGATATTTTCATAAGGAACATTTGTGTGAAGTTATATTGAAATCGGTGAGCAAATATAGGCGTTAGAGCGATGCCAAAGTTTTTCTAAAAATAGCCACATTGACCTTGAGGCCATGACCTTGAAAGTTGAACTCACTCGAGATATTGTCATAAGGAACATTCGTGTGAAGATATTGAAATCGGTGAAGAAATGTAGTCGCTAGGGCGATAGTGTGACTTTTTAAGTGTAGCGTGACCTTTGACCCCTTGAGATGGCCCCTTTGGAGGGAGCCAACTATAACGTCCCTCTCGCGCGGCCTCACCATGTAAGGAAGTCATGTAGCAAATATGGTTGCATTCCGGCCAGTGGTTAAGGAGGAGATAGCGTGACGGACGGACAGACGGACGGAGGCGTTCACAATATCCCCGAACGCTTTCTTTAAAAGCGTGGGGATAATAATGTATACCCATGTCAGATAAAAGTGAAGGCAATGGCCAGGAATCGATACAATTAACCCACACCTCCCATCAGAGACACAAAGGGAAAGAAACACAAACATGAAATAACTAGACCCTAATGGAAACATCAATATTGGAAAGCCAAAAAGGACAGTGACTTTTCCACAAAGTAGCCAACTGACTATCCAAACGAATACTGATATTTTGATAAGTCCCTTGTACTGGAGTATTCATATCATAGGCTCGTTTACGATAAGAGTCTCATGCTTGTTTCTGTACATCATCACGACAACAAGCCTATATAATTTTGATCCCCTTGAACCTCACTTTTAGATAGTAAAACTGAGGTTTACAGGGGTAAACCTTATGTTTCTTATTTATGCAGCAGAAATAAGAAAAATATCACATTTTTTCATCCTAAAATTTTCGATTTTTGGCAGTAAAAATTAACAATGTATTTGTATAGGTGTACGTCATCACAACAACAAGCCTATATAATTTTGACCCCCTTGAACCCCACTTTTATATAGTAAAACTGGGGTTTACAGGGGTAAACCTTATTTTTCTTATTTCTGCAGCAGAAATAAGAAAAATATCATAATTTTTCATCCTAAAATTTTCGATTTTCGGCGGTAAAATTTACAATGTATTTGTATAGGCGTGTTTTGTGTAATGTGTAGCTGAGGAGGGCGGTTTGTGTCTTAAAAATATCGCAACCGCGGAAGCATTACGATAACACAGCCGTGCGATATAGTGCATTTTTTACATCTCCAAAATGGCTACTTTTCTGACAAAAATCTGTGATATTTTTCTTATTTTCATTGCAAACATAGGTTGTGGGTACTCGTTAGAACCGCCTCATTGAGGCGGTTCTAACGAATACCAACAACCTATGTCTTGGAACAGAAATAAGAAAAATATTGTTTACCCCTGTCAACCCCAGTTTTCTTTATATAAAGGGGGTGTAAGGGGTGTTCATTTCACGCACTTGTTCACGTGAAAAAGTACTTGTTCACGTGATATTTTTCTTATTTTTACTGCAAACATAGGTTGTGGGTACTCGTTAGATTCGCCTTATCGAGGCGGTTCTAACGAGTGCCTACAACCTATGTCTTGGAACAGAAATAAGAAAAATAGTGTTTACCCTAGTAAACCCCAGTTTTCTTTATATAAAGTGGGGTATAAGGCGGTGTTCATTTCACGGAATTGTTCACGTGAAAAAGTAAAACCAAGAGCGCATACTAACGATACTGAGACATATGTAATTTATGCTGTCATTTATTTTAAGTGATTTAACCCGGAAAACATAAATCTACGTAGAATTATGTCTGAGACATGCAAATAACTTGTTAAATTCTGGGAACTTAAACTGTAATTGTCTTCTTTATTTGAAATTTAAGTGTTCGAAATTGAATTACAATTGTAATTTAAAAAATTGTCTGGGCCGTAAATATTCCATTGCATTTTGTGACTTACAGCTTCTATATGAGTAACGGGGAATTATTTAATAGAACCTTTATTTCTGAGACAAATTTGTGGCATTTCGATAGCTGGAGATAGTTTATTCTTTCGGTTGGACGGTTTATATTCAAAATCTGTCAAATTAATAAATGAACCTGTCACAATTAAAGACCTTCTCTGACCTTCTCTGTATTATTTTCATCTACCGACACAATAACGAAACACGTTATACATACGTCTATATTAAGACCACCTTTGGGACTGATCAAAAGTGGTCTTTAAGACCACTTTTGAACAGTCCCAAAGGTGGTCTCTGACCTGAGGGCATTATATGCCGGACACACAAAGAAAGAATAACTGCAACATACTAAATAAGCTTTTTAAAGCAGAAATACTGTTAATTTTAGGTGGTCTTAATAGCGGAATTTCACTATTTGCAGTTGCAAAAGTTCGCATTACATGTATTTCGGCAAAAATATTAGTGCATATGCATTACTTTATGGTCAGGGTTTTAATGATAAGTTAAGTAATGGCGTCATTAACTTTGAGCAAAAGGATCCTGGTAACAACCTTTTATCAGAAACAACCCTCCTGCGAGTTAGAAAAAAAATATGTTGATCAGATAATGTTTTAGATCGAATTGTAATGCCATACCAAAATCGAAGCCATGACAGTTACACGTATCATTTTTATAATATGAAGATTTCCACTAAATAGGGGCGACGTTATCTTTGTCATATTTAGGGACTAAATGTATGGGAAATTGTCGTTTAAGGTTTTACGCTCGTATATTTCGTTTTATGGCCGAGCCGTAAAGAGAATTTGCGACCGCACAGCCCGTCACGTGAACATGTCTGTGAATTGAATACCCCCAAACCCCATTTCATATAGGGAAAACTTGGGTTTACGGGGGTATACATTTTTTCTTATTTCTGCTCCAAGACATGGGTTGTGAATACTCGTTAGAACCACCACAATGAGGCGGTTCTCACGAGTACTAACAACCTAGGTTTGAAGTAAAAATAACAAAAAATATCAGAGATTTTCATCAGAAAAGTAGCCATTTTGGAGATGTGAATAAATGCGCTGTTTTGCACGGGTGTGTTACATGTAATGCGATGATTTACCTCCACCAAATGACAACTTATACCCATTCCAATGCATTTATTCATTTGTTTTGTTAAAACGTTGTACTTTCTGCACAATGTGGAAAGCGCTTCAAGCTGCGTAAAGATGAAAACGCGATGCCGGGTTTCCAACAGTATATCGCAGAATATTTGACCGTATCCAATCAGATGTAGCGTTGCATACGCAAGTGCTTTAGAATGACTATTGGCTGCTATAAGTACAAACTACAAGCGAAACTATTTTTACGAGCTCTCACGAATCACTACTCTGCCAAGAGACATAAAAGTGTTTCCATCGAGTTAAACTCAATGTAAACGTAATATCACGCTTTAAAGGCATCCGGTAAACTACGGTTTATATCAACAAATGATAACTCATTCGAAAATATGTGAAACCCAATCTGGCATCGACCTCCAGACCCTGCTCAACCACCGAATACCCCCGTACCACCACTTTCCCCAATTGGTGTATTTTTGTATCATGACCTTTTTGTTTTACATTGATCATAAGCAGGAATTCTCGTACTACAGGTACTAATCCACACTTATCTGTCATTTCTGTGACGTCACAGCCGGTCGCTAGTTTTCATACAGGTAATACTAGGAAAATGTATAGAATAATATAGGAGCCCGTCATTTAACTAATAAAATCTTTTATTTTCATTTCTACAAGATATTATTATAACCTCGCATTTGATAGAAAAATGTTCTGCTTCATTTTGGTACCAAATTTGTTATAATAAAATACTTTTTTAAAGTGGCCCAGGTTCTAATGAATGCCACTGGGGTATTTCCCTACTAAGTCTTTGTATTTTACAACAAATTAAAAAATAGCCTTAATTTAAAGGCTCAAAAGTCATATTTGTTAAAATTTCTCCGTGCGCTATAACCTCTGATTAGAAAGATCTATTTAATATCTATATTCATGTGGTAAAAATTTTAGAAAAAAAAAAACAGTTTATTAAAAGTAGCCCACAGGTTATAGAAAATAGCTACATTTGAAGTTTCGGATCAAAAATGTGTAAAGATTACACAGACGCATGACATTAGAATGAATCGCAAAAGAAGTTATAAGAATTGAAAATCGGTATCAATATGGATAATATTATTGATAGAATTAGAAAGAATATTTTGCTTTAAGAAAACAAATATACATTCATAATTCAAAACTTTGCGCTCATAACTTATTTATTTATTTTTGTTAATGTAAAATTATGTTTTTAATTAGCAACCTTTTGAAGCTTGTTTTAAGATTTGCGATAATTTTATTTTCGCCTAGGAAAAACTACTTGTATCAGCCATTTCAAGCCACCGAAATTATGAAAGAAAAAAAAACTTGTGCCTGCGTTTGTCGTCCAAGCTGCCCCAAGTCCAGGAGGTATCTAAACGGGGATCTGGTTCGGTTTTGGCAGAACATATGCCGTGCGGGGCATCTGCTGGAGATCGGGCGATGGCTGCCAAAATATTGGGGACGGGGATAGTCGATGTATACAACGGCCGGAGATCGGTCGTAGTTCTGCAGGTTACGGGTCATACATCGGTCGATTATTGAGAGCCAACCAATCATTGGTTGTCCGCAATGGGCCCAACCGGTCTTACATCCGCCAGGAGTGATCCAGCTATCCGGAGTATATAAAATGCGTCCCCTCCTACCTGTACTACAACAGGCTCTATTCGATGGTATAATATTAAAACTAAACAAAATTTCCCAATTGTTTGTGACTCAAACATGTTGATTGACTTAAACATTCATATGTCACTAATATTATAATTCACTCCAACTACACAGCAATTCTTACACGAAGGTTTTACATGGTCTTTCTTCTCTCTAGCAGTTCAGTAAGAAAATGTTGCACATCAAAGGGATTCCTCATCCTAGGATACGCAATATAATATCTAAAGGACCGAAATATCGATTTCCTTCTAAAATTGATTTCAATAAATGTAGAGATGAAATCGCTGCTGCCTTGAATCAATTTGGTAATCGATGGTGTAAACGAGAGTATGTTGAGCATAAAGCTCTTAAGAAATGGAAACTTAGCATTCTGAAATTAGTGAACAAACGCATTCCTTTTTAGTTGCAAATTACAAACTTATTACCTCCTAAACCAAAGACGTCATTACGTCACCTGAAACTAGGTATTCACGAATTTCATAGGAAGTTAGTTTTGGTTCCAGCTGACAATGTGGTCGTTGTTTGACGTCTTCATTATGTTAACACTCTTCAGCAAAAACTTGGTGGCACTAAGGCCTATAAACTTCAGCCTTTAGCAGTAGAGAGGGCTTTAGTTGATGACCACATGTCATTCAGCCACCAAGTTTGCTGTCTGTGTTACAGAAGGCCAAGACAAGCTTCCTACTTGGTTACCTAAACTTCATAAAATACCATACAAACCACAGTTTATTGCAAATGCAAGCTCTTGTACCAACACTGAACTCTCCAAATTATTAACGTCATATAAAAAAAAAAACGTGTGATTAAATATTGCGACAAAGTCTTCGAAAGATCGGGTAGAAATCTGTTTTGGTCTATACTCAATTCTAATGAAGTTTTAAGTTAATAGAAATTCAGGCGTTTTCGTGCTTCAAGTCTGTCGACTTATGATTTTTCCACCCTTTACACTCTACTTCCTCATAATCTTATAAAAGAAAAACTTAATGATTTAATTCAATGGATATTTCATTGGGAAGACTCCCTCTATCTTGCATGTAATGTAAGAAATGCTGTTTCCACTTCTGAAGAGCATAACAATTATACTTTATGGTCATGTCAGAAAGTGTGTGAAGCTCTCACCTTTCTACTTGACAATATTTTCATAAGATTTGCTACTAAGTTATTTTAACAAGTTATGGGTATTCCGATAGGTACCAATTGCGCACCACTTGTGGCTGATTTGTTTGTTGTTTTGTTATGAGAGAGACTTCATGATGTCCCTTTCTGCTGATAACCAGTCTGAAATCATTGAAGCCTTTAGCCCCACTTCTAGATATTTGGATGATTTATTAAATATTGATAAAATCCTATTTCGATGGTTTGATCAGTCAAATTAACCCCCCAGAACTTCAGTTAAATAAAGCAAATTCTTCTGATATCGAGGCCCCATTTTTGGATTTACATCTATCTATTGTAGATGGGTTTGTTTCGCGCAGAATGTATGCTAAACGCGATGATTTTGATTTTGAGATTGTAAATTTTCCTTTTATTGGATGGTGATGTTCCTCGTGCGCCATCCTATGGCGTTTATATTTCGCACTTAATTCGATTTGCCAGAGTGTGTAGTCATGCAACTGACTTCAATACTCATAATAAATTATTAACGGCTAAACTTCTTAATCAGGGTTATCGGTACCATAAACTACGCAAATGAAATTGTTTTAGACGCAATTCTGATTTAATTTCAAAGTTCAATCTTAAATCTCTTCTGCAACAAGGTCTATCGGAACCCGAATTTTATGGTGACTTAGTATATAAATTCAGAATAATATATAACCGCAATGACTTCAGAACCCAATTTCGTAAAATCATTCTTCGATATAAAAAGATTGGGTACAACATAAATGTTATACGACAGACTGCATGCATGGTACTTAACCCAATCACGGTTGACAACTTTGCTTCCCTCTTTAATTGCACGCCGGTGGGTCAGGCCTCAGATTGTATGACGGTTCCAGCGTAAAGGCTTATTGAGAATTAGAGAGATCTAATTCAAGGCAATGTTGGTTGGGGCCTGATGCTGTATCTCTGGTCGGGCCCATCGGAGTCTAACTGTTAGTTTTCTTTTGCTCCAGCATTTCAGTGGTTTCTTGCTGTCGAGTTCTCACCGTTGTTTCATCTCTGTGGTTGTTTGATTATTTGTGTTCACGGAGATGTTGCATTGATGAGTTAGGAGGCCTTCATGCGGACTGAACAAATTATTTGTCTGAATCGCGAAGGAAGTAAGGACGAGGATTGTGGCCACGTAAAATCGATTTAAGCCCCCCCCCCCCCCCCAACCCGCCCCAATGGAATTCCTTTCCGCTGGCCGTTCCAAGGCGGTTCTTCTGTCGCGGTTTATTTTTGTTATGGTTTGTCTTTTGGTGTTTGTGTCGCTTATATTATTTTATTTTGGATAGTCTATAGGTCATTTTGTGGGAATGTAACTGTCCTTTTGGCTTTACGCTATTGATGTTTCCATTAGGTCTGTTGTTTCATGTTTGTGTTTCTTTCCCTTTGGTGTCTCTGATGGAAGCTGTGGGTTAATTGTATCGATTTCTGATCATTGCCTCCGCTTCTATTTTGATTGACAGCATTCAATGTTTAAAAAGAAAGATTGGCTCTGATTATTTTACATACTGAAAACATATTAAAATAGGAAAGGTCTATTGCCAGTCGACTGGCAATAACCAAAACACGTTTAAATGGCTACTGACAGTCGACTGGCAATAGCCAAAACACGTTAAAATGGCTATTGACAGTCGACTGGCACTAGCCATTTCAACGTATTTTGGCTATTGCCAGTCGACTGGCACTAGCCATTTTAACGTATTTTGGCTATTGCCAGTTGCTTCTTTTTTTTTATTATTATTATTATTTTATTTATATCATACGATTGTTATAATTTTTACAGCAGGTCATATTTCATATACACTATGATCCTGGGCAGACAAACATATATTGCGCCGACCGAGGTGGTTCTAATGTTTGTACATCCGCAACAGTTTTTAGCAGTAAATCAGTTAACAGGTCCTTATGAGGACCACCGCCCCTGTTAACACCACTTCATACCGAAAAAATATGGACTTTACAGGGCATACCTCAATCTTTTATATTCTTTGCTTATAACATAGATTTTTGAAAACTGATTGAGGCGTTTCTACCGAGTACCCCCAATCTATGTTTAGACTGAAAACAATACTCAAATTTCAGCTGAACAATGCTAGTTCTGGAGATAAAATGGAGTTAGTTTAAGATTTTCTTTCCTGATTCCCTGCTACAAACATTCTTGTTTCCTACTAAATACATGGATATTGCGTCGCATCGAGGCAGATCTATAAGTAGTGTCCATCATCAACGGTTAAGCAGTACTAACAAGTCCGTATATAGCCACACTTTATACAGAGAAAGTGAAACAACCTCTCCAAAATGACATATACTGTGTTGACACGGACGTTAAACCTCAAAACAAATGAATTGCCTGTGATTTGGGGGTGGGGGTGAAACTAATCAAGCTTCACGGCGGATTAAATACTCGTCATACAACTATGAAGAAACTATGACAGGAACTATGACCACCTTTTGCCCGCCTTTATAAAAGGGTGGGGTGGGATTTCCCGAGTAATTTTGTCTCTGATTCGGAGAAAATAATGTTTTACGACGGTATTCATTTTTTAATTATTACACGGAGTTTGGATACTTGTTAGAAAGGTGGTTATAAAGAGCAACATTAATCTACGCTTTGGCTAGAAAAAAAAGAAAAGAAGAAGAAGCATTGAACATGATTAAAACCAATTTTGTGATTTTTTTTTTTTCCGTGTTTTTTTTTTTTTTTTTTAAGACTTTCTTTCCTACATTCGTTAGATTTTGTTCAAAACACAGATTGTGGATACTTATTAGAACCACCTCTTCTGACTAGAAATAAGAACAAGAGGGCCATCATGGCTCTGGATTGCTAACCTGATCCATATAGTAACTAGTGGGCCCCGGGGTGGGCCATTATTGATCCACCTATAATGTGCATAATGTTGAGGGAGGTCTAAAAATCTTGGTAGAGGTCCACTAGATGAAGCTCCATACCAAATATCAAAGACATGGGCCTTGCAGTTTCAGCGTAGAAGATTTTTAAAGATTTTCCTGTATTAGAGTCTATGTAAAACCAAAGGTTCTCGGGGCGGGGGCATTTTTGGCCCCAGGACTATAATTTGAACAATCTTTATAGCGGTCCACTAGATGAAATTTCACACCAAATATCAAAGACCTAGACCATGTGGTTTCAGAGAAGAAGATTTTTCAAGATTTTCCCTATATAAGTCTATGTAAAACCAAAGGGCCCGGAGCGGGGGCATTTTTGGCCCCAGCACTATAATTTGAATAATCTTAACAGGGGTCCACTAGATGAAGCTTCATACCAAATATCAAAGACCTGGACCTTGCGGTTTCAGAGAAGAAGCTTTTTAAAGATTTTCCCTATAATAAGCCCATCTAAAACCAAAGGGCCCCGGTACCGGGGCATTTTTGGCCCCAGCACTATAATTTGATCAATCTTGGTAGGGGTCCACTAGATGAAGCTTCATACCAAATATCAAAGGCCTGAGCCATGCGGTTTCAGAGAAGAAGATTTTTTTAAGATTTTCCCTATATGATCCTACGTAAAGCCAAAGGGACCCGGGACGGGGCATTTTTGCCCCCAGCACTATAATTTGAACAATCTTTGTAGGTGTTTACTAGATAAAGCTTCATACCAAATATCAAAGACCTGGGCCTTGCGGTTTCAGAGAAGATGATTGAAGATTTTCCCTATATAAGTCTATGTAAAACCAAAGGGACCCGGGGCGGGGGCATTTTTGGCCCCAGCACTTTAATTTGAACAGTCTTGGTAGGGGTCTACTAGATGAAGCTTCATGCTAAATATCAAAGACCTGGCCTTGCGGTTTCAGAGAAGAAGATTTTTAAAGATGTTTCCCTATAATAAGCCCATGTAAAACCAAAGGGCCCCGGGGCGGGGGGGGGGGGGGCATTTTTGGCCCCAGCACAATAATTTGAACACTTGTGAACGTATGTAGAATTACATACATGTATATTTGAAGACATTCCTAATCAGAACTTCGGAAATTCGGGGGTGAAAGGGTTATTTACCTATCCCTTAGGGGAAACAGGTAATTATTGCTTGTCTTGGATAGAGCAATACACAATTTGGCTGGCTTATAAAAATCATAAATTTACCTTAACCTTAAGATGCCAATCACAACAAATCTCTTTGGCTTTGTTGTCAGCTGGTTTGTTGCAAAACATTGTAAACCCAGAGCAGGCTGCTACTTGAGGAGCAGTCTGATCGGGATCTATACTGTTTGCATACATGCCAAATGTTTTCGAAAGTTTGCTATATAGTATGAAGCAGACGACACAAAATGACAATATTTTCACATGCAGTTTTGCTTGGCGCTTTTTCTTTCACAAAACATATGAGTCTGTGCATGACGAAACCTACAATAATATTAGTACAACCATCAACCTGTATATGCATTCAGTCTTGCCAGTCTGGCTAATCCGGATGCCTTAGAAGACTCAAGCGAACAGCAAAGACTCTGATTACACTGTGCGCATGCGCAGGCTGGTTTGCTGGTCGCAACGGTCCTATTGCAGGTTGTCATGCGCAGACTCATATATTTTTTTCTAATAGGCAAATCTAGATCAGAGGGTCTTTATAAAAAATTATCCATATATGATACTGACGTCCCTTTTGTTGATATATGCCGCATCTGATCTGGACCTTTACTGGTCAACCAATTATATGCAAGCATTATTATATCACGATAAAGAAACCCGTTTATACCATACATTACGAAAACACGCCTATTCATATATTTTCATAGTTCTGCTAAAAACATAGATTGTGGGAACTCATTAAAGCCACCTCGGCAAGTAACGAGTACACAACATGTATGAATGAGAGCAGAAATAAGGAACTTATAATATGAACCCATAAAGAAACCCCAGTTTTATAATATAAAAGTGAGGTTTAAAGGGTTCAAACTTATTTTTTTTATGTTTGTTTGATTTGAGGTTTTCAGTCCCTGTCAACACTGTATATGTCATTTTGGAGACGTTGCTCCCAATTTTGTGGGACTTTTACCCGACATTGAAATGAAATGACATCTCAATACGCTTATAAGCATGGACGGTCCTACTCGCAACGCTTTGCCTAGGCAAGCTTAGATCCTCAAACTCGGCGGTTTACCAGTAGTCGTGTGTGGTCGTTTTCAGCTCTGCTCGGAAGCCGCGATCATGCAACCCATATATTTCTTTAAGTCCCGATGGGCGGGGGCGAGGGGTCAAAATTATATGGGTATGTTTTGGTAATACATGCGAAAAACAAGTACAGTGAAACTTCGCTAGCTCGAACACCGATTGGTCGTTTACCATGGCTGATTCGAACACATCCTGCAGACCTCATGTATCCCGATAAGATATAGCTTTAAATTAAGGAAGATATTCCATTATTAAAAGGTAAGTTATGTGAAAGCAACAAGACACAAAGGAGACATCATAATTACCATGCAAACTGACGCTATTATTATTACAGAAAAATCGGATACGGCTGGCGCCCATAGTTGGATACGTGTCATTTCATTTCAATGTCGGGTAAAAGTAACGCAAAATGGGAAGCAACGTCTCAAAACTAACCTATACAGTGTTGACGAGGACGTTAAACTCAAATCAAACAAACAAAATGTGTCCTCCCTGCCAAAGTTAAGCAGTGTTCCATTATCCTGTGGGATTGTGTCCAATGGGCTATTGCACGAGTTGGCTTTTGTTCCAGTGGGCTCTTGTCCGTTCACCATAATGACACTTTCTGTGTCCTCGTCCGCTAATGATGCAGAAAGCAGAATTCCTTGCACATAAGCCCTCTTATTACATAAAAGTCTGTTGTTTATGGATGTCTGCTCACAAACCCGACCATATGAATACAATGCAGTCAATTCGATGTGAACATAAACAACGCTACCCTGACCAACCCAGTCCTTTTATCTATATAAATTGTATTGGCTAATCGGACTTAATTTCTGACAGAGGAATTCTCGAGTGATCAGCGGGTTTCTGTTACTGTGTTTTCTGAGAAAATCACTAGCATCCAAGAGTTTAACTTGATGCAAACATACGTTCAACGGGCGACTGGTAATAGCCAAAAAAAAAGTTAAATTCCTTAGTGACAGTCGACTGGTAATAGCCAAAACACGTTAAAATGGCTATTGCCAGTCGACTGTCACTAGCCATTTTAACGTATTTTTGCTATTGCCAGTCGACTGTCACTAGCCATTTTAACGTATTTTGGCTATTGCCAGTCGACTGTCAATAGCCACTCCGATTAAAATATCAATAAGTGATGAATATTATCAGGTTGCGTAAGGAACGTAGTGGAAACTTTTATGGGAAGTAGATTTTTCTGTACTCTGACATTGGATTATACACAATCAATATGCTCAATAGAAGACACTTAACTGCTATAAGCACTTCAGTCACAAAAATAAATATAAAGCTGTCCACAAAATATCGTTTTAATATGTTTCTCATTTATTTCAAATGAAGTTCATAAGGACAGAAAACATATTTACAATTCATCCACATATAATAATGCTGTATTTCTTGACTGTAAAAATTGCATTTTTCTAAGAGTTCAATTGTAGGTTGCGGGTTAAAATATTGTCAAAATAATGTAAATAACATAAAATTGGATTTATAAGGGTATTACAAGAGCATGTTAACGCGATGAAAATTAAATTCGATGAACACTAGCCAATATTGTTTGTATAAATGTTGAATAACAATTATAATAATAACGTAACAAAAATTACTACAACAACAACTACTACTACCGATAATACTATTATTAATGAAAACGATGACGACAATAATTTAACAACTACTCATCGGGGTTTGCAGAAATAAATATAGCAGCATAATGTTTCCACGCAGACCTGAAACCGACAATACATGACTACTGGTAAATCGCTTAGAGGGTCCAAGCCAGCAAAATGCCGCGAGTCGGACAGCCCCTACATATAAACATTTTGGTTTGGGTGGGCGTCAGGGCTTGATATGGCATTTAATCTCAATGCGGGGTAAAAGCCTTGAAGCAACGTCCCCAAAATGAACTTAATTTTTTTGACGGGGATTCAAACAAATTACTACTGCTAATTCTACTACTTATAATAATGATAATAACTTTAACAATAAAACCAACTCTTACTACTAGCCTGCTCAGGCAAACGTTGGCGCGAGACGGACCGTCCATACATGTAGACCTATTCATGTGTTGGTTTGATTGGGCGGCACTACTTGAGATGTCATTTCATCTCAATGTAGGGTAATAGTCCCACAAAATTGGATGCAACGCATCCAAAATAACCTAAATAGTGTTGTCGAGGACGTTAAATCTCCAATCAAACAATACTACACTTATTACTACTCCCACTACTACTACTACTGCCACTAAAATAATAATGACCTAAATAGTGTTGAAGAGGACGTTAATTCCTAAAATCAAACAATACTACACTTATTACTACTCCCACTACTACTACTACCACTATAATAATAATAATGATAATAATAATTTCAATATTCAAAACGATGAATATAATAATTATAGTTACTTTCGCTTCCACTACTACTTCAACTGCTACTTCTACAACGAGTATTATAATTTTGTTTATTATTATCATTATTATTATTATTGTTATTATTTACGTGTTGAAATAAATTAAATAAACACTTGCTGAAAACTCATCAATAATAATAATAGAAAACGATGATACAGTTGATAATAATAATAATAATGATGATAATCATCATAATAATTATAATGTATAAACACGCACAACATTAATGGATTCGTGTTGTTCCTGGTGTTGAAAAGGGGGGGGGGGGGTGCTAAATATAAAGAAAACTGATTGCGTTTGTCGGTTTGTAGTATCCCATCAAGTTAACAAGTCCGTAAAATGAACACTCCCCTAAACCCCTCTTTATATAGAGAAAACTGGAGTTCAAGGGGGTACACATTATTTTTCCTATTTCTACTCCAAGACATAGGTTGTGGGTACTCGTTAGAACCGCCTCAATGAGGCGTAACGAACACCCACAACCTATATTTGCAGTATAAATAGGAAAAATATCACAGATTTTCATCAGAAAAGTAGCCATTTTGGAGGTGTGAAAAAATGCACTATGTCACACGAGTGTGTTTTCGTAATGCCAAGTAGTATCTACTAATTAGTCATTTCGAACTCAACCCTGTTACATTGTTAAATTCAACACAGTAACAAGACATTCAACAAACTGGCCAGACAACTGGTTTTGTTGAATTTGATACTGCAAATTCAGTTTTCAAGTCGACATGGTCAAATAATTCTAGTTTATAAGTTTATAACTGAACGGTTTAATAATAAGATTTCATTGCCTGTTCCTTTCCAAAATAGTACAATACAATCACAATCGAATCACTTGATATGGCACTTTGTGTCTCATCTTTTCTTGTTCCAATAATACTGAACTCCCTGTTGCAGTCCAAGATAGCTTTTAATCAGCCGTCTCTTTTAGTTCCTAAATACTTATCTTTTTGTATGATATTCAATATGGTCTCCTAAACGCCGTTATTGGTGTTTAACAAATTGTGCGTTTTTTTTTGTTTTTTGTTGTTTTTTTTTTTTTTTTTTTACCTTTTTCATCAGATTAATAAGTCCGTGAAATGAAAACCCTTGTAAATGCCAATGCATATACAAACAACTGGGGTTTACGCGCGTATAAATTATTTTGCTTATTTCTGCATCAAGACACAGGTTGTCGGTTAGAACCGCATCAACGAGGCGGTTCTAACGAGCACCAACAACCTCTGTTTGCAGTATAAATAAGAAAAATATCACAGATTTTATCAGAAAAATAGCCATTTCGAAGATATGAGAGAATGCACTGTGTCACACGGGTGTTATCGTAATGACAGGACATTTTCAATGACTCAAATACTGATGGCTTGAATCAAATACTGATGGCTTGTTCATTAAGCAAACACGCCTTTACAAATACATTGCCACCTTTATCGCCGAAAAAGTGAAAAATTTAGGATGGAAAATTATGATATTTTTCTTATTTCTCCTCAAAATATAGACTGTTGGTCCTCGTTAGAACCGCCTCATCGAGGCGGTTCTAACGAGTACCCACAATCTATATTTTAGAGCAGAAATAAGAAAAATAAGGAAAACCCCTGGAAACCCCAGTTTTACTTTATAAAAGTGGGGTTCAAGGGGGTCAAAATTATATAGGCGTGTTTTCGTGATGTTTGTCATTGACTAGTTTCATCTACAGACCAGCAAAACAGAAGTTACAAAAATTGCCTTGAATGCAAAAGGCAGGCCGCTGTAAATGCCATGTGTATTCACTCACCTAAAAGTTTATTCTATTTATTTATTTATTTATTTATTTATTTATTTATTTATTGTTTCGGTTGAAGTTTAATGACACCATGTTTAGGTCATATGAAATCCGTCAGTTTACCAATTCTTACTTTTCCTGGGCAGACTAATCCATTACGAAAACACCCCTATACAAATACACTAAAAACTTTACTCCAAAGAAAATGAAAATTTTAAGATGAAAATTTGTGATAGAATTCTTTTTTCTGTTTAAAATATAGATTGTGGGCACACGTTACAATCGCCTCATCGAGTCAGTTCTAACGAGTATACCCACAATCTCTATTTTAGATTCTAACACAGCGCGCCTATATAGGCAATGGAAAATAACTGTGTTTTATTCTACAACAAATCACAGCTCGCAAGAGCGTGACGAGTGACGTCATTACAATTCCCAATTTATGACGTCACTAGTCGATTTCCTTGACGTTAGACGGTGTAACGTCATTTTCTCGCATTGAAAACGTAAGAAAAGGATATAAATGCATGTGTTTCAGTCGATAATTTTAGCGGGATTTCTTCTAACAATGGCGAAAGGTTGTGAGAGTTTGAAGGAAACAACAACATTATTGCCGATTTTCAGCGTGTTAGAATCGAAATAGATCAGCTCTCGTCTGTGATTTGTTGAGTAATAAATCACAGTTTGTTGGTCAGTTGTAAGTAGACAAATCACGCGCGCTACGCGCTCGTGATTTGTCTACTTTACAACTGACCTCCAAACTGTGATTTATTACACAACAAATCACAGCTAGAGCTGATCTATTTCTTAAGCAGAAATAAGAAAAAATAAGAATTACCTCTGTAACCCCCAGTTTTAATATCAAGTGGTTCAAAATTATACAGGCGTGTTTTCGTGATGCATACGCGGTAACCAGTACAGTGCACATTCTTTTGTAAGAAAATGGTACAGTATAATCAGAGGAAGGGAGATTATGTTCGTAGAAGTGTCTCAACGGACGAATGTTGCTGACCCAGCTTGAAACGCCGCGACAACACGCTTTATGTCATTTCGAGTCTGTATGTTTACCAAATCTCACTTCCTGGGCAAGTTCGGTCCCCGCCAATCGGGGCTTGAAGAAATAGATGGGCTGCATGATGCTTCCACGCAGAGCTGAAACCGACGCGCACACGAGTACTGGTAAACCGCTTAGAGGATCTAAGCTTCCCCAGGCAAAGCGGTGCCAGTCGTGCAGTCGTGTTCATGCTAATAAACCCTATTGGTTTCAATGGGCGGCAGGGCTTGAGATATCATTTCATCTCAAGGTCGGAAAGTCCAACAAAATTGGAAGCAGCGTCTCCAAAATGTAAACTTTACCACCGAAAACACGAAAATTTTAAGACGAAAAATTGTGAAATTTTTGCCTTTTTTCTGCTAAAAAAATAGATTGTAGGTCTCGATAGAACCGCCTCACCGAGGCGGTTCTAACGAGAACCCACAATTTATATTTAGAGCAGAAATAAGAAAAATAAGATATACCCCTTCGAACCCCAGTTTTTCTCTATAAAAGTGGGGTTCAAGGGGATCAAAATTATATAGGCATGTTTTTGTGATGGAAACGCCTATCTGACCGAGGTCGGCTAATTTGGTAATTAAACGTAACTGCCTGATCCAATCGATCAATAGTGTTGTCAGTTGATTTTCTTGCTGGTAAAAAAAGCTTAGTCAACTTCGCGTAAATCGCCGGTAATACTGTATTATCGATGTGTTTTTTACGAAAGTTTTTATTAAAGGCGAGATAATAACTGAAATCAAGGCAGCAGGCACAGACCGCATGCACTGATTGTCTGGTAATTATTGAAGATAAAAACCGGGATGTTTGATCGCATGCACTTATTGTTTGGTAATTGACTAAAATCCGGTATCATATTCCGGTATCTTATCACTTTTCCACCTACAACTGTCTACTACTGCTACTACTACTACTACTTATAACAAACGCAATGATAAAAAATAAAACGGTTCGTCAGTCAATCTAATACAAGTGTAAGTAAGCTACACCTGTTTTTTTCTTATACAGCTACTGCTTATACTACTACAACTACTACTACTACTACTACTACTACTACTACTACTACTACCACTGATTTTAATAATGAAATAACAGTGCTCAGCTGCGGCAGTAGTAGTACTGTAGCGTTTACCGGGTCGTCCACGAAGTGAAGCAATGCTGGCACCAATCCAGGTAGTACTGACCGCAATACCCGTTGTTTAACTTCGTGAATAAATTAGCCACTGCACAGGCTGTCTAAGTGGTACATATCAATAACTATTACAATCCCATCCCACCCCCTCGTGTGTGTGTGCGTGCGTGCGTGCGTGCGTGCGTGCGTCGTGTGTGTGTGTGTGTGTGTGTGTGGTGCGTGCCTGCGTGCGCGCGTGTGTGTGTGTGTGTGTGTCGCCACAGCAACAGCTTAGCTCATACGCAGACGGGAGCGAACCCACAACCCCTGGTTTATGAGGCAAGTAGCATAACCACTACGTCGCGGAGGATTCTTTTGTAGTGGTAGTAGTAGTAGTAGTAGTAGTAGTAGTAGTAGTAGTAGCGGTATCTTATTAGAGAAGGTTGGGGAATACTGTCCACGATGGGCCTTCAAGGTTGGCCGCTCTACTTCGTTTAACACGTCACCGACGCTACTTTTTTTTGCCATTGTCGGCAGATCCAACCAGCAACCTTCTTCTGTCATAAAGGGGGTCATCGTTTGCTGGGGCCCCTGTGCGTGAAGACTCAGCCCATGTGTACTTTACAGATCCCTGCCTTAATTAGGCTTTATCATGAAAGTGTATGTTTTTAGGACTGCCGCGTCTTTATATTGCGAGCGTCAGTATAGCCATTTGGCCGGATAGAAGTTATCCAGCTAGCAGGATGCTGTATCCGGAGGAGCCGTCTTCCACGCTGACCGGGTCACACAACAGTGCTAGGACGGGCTGTCCCTCCAGTTTCCGCTGCTCGAACATCCATACCACTGCCTTATGGAATAGTTATCCCCGTCTGACCGCATAATGGCAGTTATCACGACCTCCCATCCTTCGGAGGATAAAGTGATCAAAGAGACTCGCAATTCATACTGGGTCACACCCAAGTACTAGGCTTCTGGGCTCAGCCTAGATGGGGAAAAGGGGCAGACTTCACTTCTCACATAGGTTCATCTCATGGTCTTGTATCCCCATCTTGCAGGGTTCACTAGCAGGATCCGGTACCCAGAGGACCCCTCTACCACACAGACATACCATTGCCTTATGCGGCCCCCGCCCATAGGGGCTTGAAGAAATATATGGGCTGCATGATGCTTCCACGCAGAGCTGAATCCGGCCCGCACACTAGTACTGGTAAATCGCTTAGAGGATCTAAGCCTGTCCAGGAACCGCGGTGCGAGGCGGACCGTCCATGCTAATAAACCCTATTGGTTTCATTGGGCGACAGGGCTTGAGATGTCATTGCATCTCAATGTCAGGTAAAAGTCCCACAAAATTGGAAGCAATGTCTCCAAAATGACCTTTACAGTGTTGACGGGGACGTTAAACCTCAAATCAAACAAACAAACATCATTGCCTTATGGTAAGTTATCATCATTGGGCAAAATAAAGGTTACTAGTATCCCGGGATACTCATCCTGTGGAGGATAAAGGGGTCAGAGGGACTGGCGACGAACACTGGGAAACAACCAAGCGCTTTACTTCCGGGCTGGGCCACAGGGGGTTCGGACTTCACTTCTCACATTGGTTAACCGCATGGTCTTCGCAATCTAGCCGGATAACAGAGGTTATCCCGCGATACCAACTAGCAGGACCCGTACCAAGAGGGCCCCCAGGATCCGGTACCCAGAGGGTCCGTCTACCACAAAGACCGGGTCACACTTCAGTGCTAGGTATGGCTCTATCTGAAGTTTACGCTGCTCGAACACGCCTACCTCCCGCTTAAAGAATCGTTATCCCCGTGTGGCCACATAATGGAGGTTATCCCAGGATGTTCAGTCCGCGGAAGATAAAGGTATCAAAGGGAATTACAACTCTCACTAGGTCACATCCCAGCGCTAGGCTTCTGGACTCGGCCACCTTCGGGCCAGACTTCACTTCTCATATATGTTCACCCCATGTTCTAGTATTCCTATCTAGCTGGATAACAGAGGTTATCCACACAGATCCAATCACACACCAGTGCTAGGCCTTGCAAACCCTCTAGGTACCGAAGCTCGAACACGCATTCCATTTCGATATGAACAAATTATCCCCACCTGGCCGTATAACGGAGATTATAAAGGGATCGAAGGAACTAACAACTAACACTGGTTCAAACCAAATCGCTAGGCTTCTGGGCTCGACAGCTGGGGGTCGGACTGCTGCTGCCTTGAATGAATTCGGTAATCGATGGTGTAAGCAAGAGTATGTTGAGCATAAAGCCCTTAAGGACTGGAAACTTAGCATTTTAAAACTAGTGGATAAACGCATTTCTTGCTATTCTCAAAAATATTAACTTATTACCTCCTAAGCCCAAGACGTCTTTACGTCATCTTAAGCTAGGTATTCAAGAATTTCATAAGAAGTTTGTTTTGGGCTCTGCAGACAAGGCCGCTAACAACGTCGTCGTCGTGTAACGGCTCCACTATGTTAACACGCTTAAGCAGGAGCTTGTTGGTACTAAGGTCTATGAACTTCAGCCTTTAGCTGAAGAGAGAGCTATAGTAGATGAACATATTTGTCATTCAGCCACCAAGTTTGCCGTGTGTGTAACAGAAGGCCAAGACAAGCTTCCTACGCTATACTGGTTACCGAAACTTCATTAAAGACCTTACAAAGCACGGTTTATTGCAAATTCTAGCTCTTGCACTACCACTGAACTTTCTAAATTACTAACTTCCTGTCTTACTGCTATTAAAACGCATGTGATTAAATATTGTGATAAAGTCTTTGAAAGATCAGGGAGAAATCTGCTTTGGTCTATAAAAAATTCGAATGAGGTTTTAAATAAATTTAAATCCAGACGTTTTCGTGCTTCAAGTCTGTCTACTTACGATTTTTCCACTCTTTACATTACACTTCCTCATTATCTCATAAAAGAAAAGCTTAATGATTTATTTGAA
>CAUZLF010000397.1:0-97720 GCA_963580285.1 Lucinisca nassula | reverse complement strand
CATGGCTTTGAAGTAACCCCCCCCCCCTCCAATTACATGGAACAGAAGCAAAAACTGATAAAATACACCCAGTTAGTCCTAAATTAGCACTAAACTTACAATTTGTACAGTTTCTGTGACAAAATACATGCCAGGAAGATCCATTTAAAGGTACAGAATTGGAGGGAACATATGATGTATGAAAATATTATGTAATGAATGAAAAAATGGCAGTGAAGCTCATTTTTCTACTTTCGGTTTAGGTGGCACTACAGTAAAAAAAATCCCCTTACTCACAATGTAAATTGGGGTATATTCCATGTTCTACCACATTTCAGCAAGCCTAATGCATCCATTATGAGGCATATAATTTGACAGGCTGACCATTTACCTTCCAGAAGCAGCTAAAAAATATGGGTGCTGTGCAGCATATTTTGGCCTTTTTGGCAGCCAGTGTCAACAAACCCATACCGCAGCGAATAAATCCAGGCATTTCCAGTGGCCAGTCATAACAATTTTCTGGTTCAATTTAAATCAGCTGCTTTTCACAATAGCAAATACCTACTAATATTTCTTCTAATAAACAATAATACTTCTCAGAAAAATAATGGTTTAGTACCAAAACCAATCAGAAGCAGTAGAATATTCAATTCTATACTGAAAGCTCTCCCCAAAGCAAGTACAGCTTTCATAAAGACCAATTATTTACTGTAGTGCAACCTATACCAAACCCTAATTTCTTTATGATCCATCAAAAGAATTGCCAAACACAAGTTTAGACCATATCTAATAATATAGTCATGCATATTTAATGTCCAGCGACAAAGAATCTTTAAACTTTGCGAAAAAGTTATCGCTTCCAGATTCTACGATGAAAGCCGAACAAACCATGTTTTGCGAAAAAGCGATAAGTTTACCTCTTTCAAGAATGGAACCCAGAAACCGGCTTGCATCAGTGTTTCTTCTCAGATGTCTTTAGAATACTTTAATCCTAAAATGCACTAAATCATGTCCTATTAGCACCCATGCTAGAAATTTTGGCTGTTCACACACCTATACCCCCTAATTTCAGAAAAAATTGGCATTTTGAGGATATTTTGGAGACAAAACTTTGATGAAAATGATTATAAATGCCTTAATGCCATGAGAAATGGCTGAATATATCTGTTCAAACCTTATAACATGAACCCAACCAATAAGAACTTACAATGGCTGAGAAAACCCATTGCGATATTGCAGCGGGCTGTTCGGAGAGACAATTTTGAAATTTTGCATTGGCTTGAGACCCTTGCCTAATGCCAAGTAACCTCAGTGTTATATTCAATATGGAGTATATTCTTTTTCTTGTGTTCCTGTTTATACATTTACTGCAAGGCTGCTTTCCAAACAGACCAATGACAACTGATTTACATGGCTTTGAAGTAACCCCCCCCCCTCCAATTACATGGAACAGAAGCAAAAACTGATAAAATACACCCAGTTAGTCCTAAATTAGCACTAAACTTACAATTTGTACAGTTTCTGTGACAAAATACATGCCAGGAAGATCCATTTAAAGGTACAGAATTGGAGGGAACATATGATGTATGAAAATATTATGTAATGAATGAAAAAATGGCAGTGAAGCTCATTTTTCTACTTTCGGTTTAGGTGGCACTACAGTAAAAAAAATCCCCTTACTCACAATGTAAATTGGGGTATATTCCATGTTCTACCACATTTCAGCAAGCCTAATGCATCCATTATGAGGCATATAATTTGACAGGCTGACCATTTACCTTCCAGAAGCAGCTAAAAAATATGGGTGCTGTGCGGCATATTTTGGCCTTTTTGGCAGCCAGTGTCAACAAACCCATACCGCAGCGAATAAATCCAGGCATTTCCAGTGGCCAGTCATAACAATTTTCTGGTTCAATTTAAATCAGCTGCTTTTCACAATAGCAAATACCTACTAATATTTCTTCTAATAAACAATAATACTTCTCAGAAAAATAATGGTTTAGTACCAAAACCAATCAGAAGCAGTAGAATATTCAATTCTATACTGAAAGCTCTCCCCAAAGCAAGTACAGCTTTCATAAAGACCAATTATTTACTGTAGTGCAACCTATACCAAACCCTAATTTCTTTATGATCCATCAAAAGAATTGCCAAACACAAGTTTAGACCATATCTAATAATATAGTCATGCATATTTAATGTCCAGCGACAAAGAATCTTTAAACTTTGCGAAAAAGTTATCGCTTCCAGATTCTACGATGAAAGCCGAACAAACCATGTTTTGCGAAAAAGCGATAAGTTTACCTCTTTCAAGAATGGAACCCAGAAACCGGCTTGCATCAGTGTTTCTTCTCAGATGTCTTTAGAATACTTTAATCCTAAAATGCACTAAATCATGTCCTATTAGCACCCATGCTAGAAATTTTGGCTGTTCACACACCTATACCCCCTAATTTCAGAAAAAATTGGCATTTTGAGGATATTTTGGAGACAAAACTTTGATGAAAATGATTATAAATGCCTTAATGCCATGAGAAATGGCTGAATATATCTGTTCAAACCTTATAACATGAACCCAACCAATAAGAACTTACAATGGCTGAGAAAACCCATTGCGATATTGCAGCGGGCTGTTCGGAGAGACAATTTTGAAATTTTGCATTGGCTTGAGACCCTTGCCTAATGCCAAGTAACCTCAGTGTTATATTCAATATGGAGTATATTCTTTTTCTTGTGTTCCTGTTTATACATTTACTGCAAGGCTGCTTTCCAAACAGACCAATGACAACTGATTTACATGGCTTTGAAGTAACCCCCCCCCCCCTCCAATTACATGGAACAGAAGCAAAAACTGATAAAATACACCCAGTTAGTCCTAAATTAGCACTAAACTTACAATTTGTACAGTTTCTGTGACAAAATACATGCCAGGAAGATCCATTTAAAGGTACAGAATTGGAGGGAACATATGATGTATGAAAATATTATGTAATGAATGAAAAAATGGCAGTGAAGCTCATTTTTCTACTTTCGGTTTAGGTGGCACTACAGTAAAAAAAATCCCCTTACTCACAATGTAAATTGGGGTATATTCCATGTTCTACCACATTTCAGCAAGCCTAATGCATCCATTATGAGGCATATAATTTGACAGGCTGACCATTTACCTTCCAGAAGCAGCTAAAAAATATGGGTGCTGTGCGGCATATTTTGGCCTTTTTGGCAGCCAGTGTCAACAAACCCATACCGCAGCGAATAAATCCAGGCATTTCCAGTGGCCAGTCATAACAATTTTCTGGTTCAATTTAAATCAGCTGCTTTTCACAATAGCAAATACCTACTAATATTTCTTCTAATAAACAATAATACTTCTCAGAAAAATAATGGTTTAGTACCAAAACCAATCAGAAGCAGTAGAATATTCAATTCTATACTGAAAGCTCTCCCCAAAGCAAGTACAGCTTTCATAAAGACCAATTATTTACTGTAGTGCAACCTATACCAAACCCTAATTTCTTTATGATCCATCAAAAGAATTGCCAAACACAAGTTTAGACCATATCTAATAATATAGTCATGCATATTTAATGTCCAGCGACAAAGAATCTTTAAACTTTGCGAAAAAGTTATCGCTTCCAGATTCTACGATGAAAGCCGAACAAACCATGTTTTGCGAAAAAGCGATAAGTTTACCTCTTTCAAGAATGGAACCCAGAAACCGGCTTGCATCAGTGTTTCTTCTCAGATGTCTTTAGAATACTTTAATCCTAAAATGCACTAAATCATGTCCTATTAGCACCCATGCTAGAAATTTTGGCTGTTCACACACCTATACCCCCTAATTTCAGAAAAAAATGGCATTTTGAGGATATTTTGGAGACAAAACTTTGATGAAAATGATTATAAATGCCTTAATGCCATGAGAAATGGCTGAATATATCTGTTCAAACCTTATAACATGAACCCAACCAATAAGAACTTACAATGGCTGAGAAAACCCATTGCGATATTGCAGCGGGCTGTTCGGAGAGACAATTTTGAAATTTTGCATTGGCTTGAGACCCTTGCCTAATGCCAAGTAACCTCAGTGTTATATTCAATATGGAGTATATTCTTTTTCTTGTGTTCCTGTTTATACATTTACTGCAAGGCTGCTTTCCAAACAGACCAATGACAACTGATTTACATGGCTTTGAAGTAACCCCCCCCCTCCAATTACATGGAACAGAAGCAAAAACTGATAAAATACACCCAGTTAGTCCTAAATTAGCACTAAACTTACAATTTGTACAGTTTCTGTGACAAAATACATGCCAGGAAGATCCATTTAAAGGTACAGAATTGGAGGGAACATATGATGTATGAAAATATTATGTAATGAATGAAAAAATGGCAGTGAAGCTCATTTTTCTACTTTCGGTTTAGGTGGCACTACAGTAAAAAAAATCCCCTTACTCACAATGTAAATTGGGGTATATTCCATGTTCTACCACATTTCAGCAAGCCTAATGCATCCATTATGAGGCATATAATTTGACAGGCTGACCATTTACCTTCCAGAAGCAGCTAAAAAATATGGGTGCTGTGCGGCATATTTTGGCCTTTTTGGCAGCCAGTGTCAACAAACCCATACCGCAGCGAATAAATCCAGGCATTTCCAGTGGCCAGTCATAACAATTTTCTGGTTCAATTTAAATCAGCTGCTTTTCACAATAGCAAATACCTACTAATATTTCTTCTAATAAACAATAATACTTCTCAGAAAAATAATGGTTTAGTACCAAAACCAATCAGAAGCAGTAGAATATTCAATTCTATACTGAAAGCTCTCCCCAAAGCAAGTACAGCTTTCATAAAGACCAATTATTTACTGTAGTGCAACCTATAAGGTGAAGTCAACTTACAGCAAGTGACCAGTCAAATTGACCAAATCCTTTTTCAGGAGCACAATGCCACCTTAGACATTTAAGAATGAATATAAAAGAAGTTAACCATTATCTTGCTGAATATGATAACCCCACCATTGCAAACAGTGTAGAGCCAGATCAGATGGCTTCTGTAGAAGCCATCTGATCAGGATCTACACTGTTTGCCATGTAATTGGCAAACTGAACAAATACATTTCATTAAGTAATGTGATTGGTCGATAGTCAGAAATGGGTGTGGCTAATTTAATTTATTCAGCAGGACAAGGGTGTTCTTCATGCTTCAGTTGGGAAATAAATGAGTCAGCTCATGGTGCAAGGGCACTTATCATATATACAACCAGAGGAGGTTTAGCTGAGCCAGGGCAGGCAACTGAACTAGCATGACTGCTTACACAGGAAGCTCCCTAAAAGTCTTCAAACAACAAAGTTTCTGGCGTGACTGTGAATATGTGATGGCTCACCTAAGCCTTTGTGCAGTAAAGATCATTATCTCAATTGCTGGCTCAAATAATGAAAGAAATGCATTACGGTATTCCATTCTCAGTTCAGTAATATGAAAGTAAGCAATGCAGTTTGATCTTGTGCAAAGCCCAACTTAGGTTACAATTAAAATATTGTGTGACCTAGTCCGTACATTTATGACTCCACATTCAGTAACTTGCTAGTTTACATATCCATGGTCACCTGACTGCACATCAATGGGCATGCTGGTTTGCACATATGTGGATAATATACCAGTCTGCATATCAAAGGATATATGTGGATGCACATTTACAGACATTGCACTCTGCACATCACTGGATATATGTAGATGCACATTTACAGACACCATTCTGCACATCATTGGATATCTGGGATGCACATTCACAGACACACCAATCTGCATATCACTGGATATATGTGGATGCACATTTACAGACATAGCACTCTGCACATCACTGGATATATGTGGATGCACTTTTACAGACATAGCCCTCTGCACATGACTGGATATATGTGGATGCACATTTACAGACAGCACTCTGCACATCACTGGATATATGTAGATGCACATTTACAGACATAGGGCTCTGCACATCATTGGATATATGTGGATGCACATTTACAGAGATATATGTGGATGCACATTTACAGACATAGCACTCTGCACATCATTGGATATATGTGACGCGCCATGAGATTTTGTGCCCAAATGGGGCATTACGTCATTCCGAGAAAACGTGAATAAATCGCGACGTCATAGTTGACGTAGCTAATTTATGACGCACCTGTTGCTAATAATTTTTTAAACAAGAGCCTTTTATACTGTAAATTATAAAGTTTGCTTAGGATTTATAAGCAAAAATAAAAGCCGTTTCTTGTTTTCATACTTGGAAGATATGACGAAAAACAATTTTGACCGGTAATATTAATTTTAGATAAATAGTTATAAATCGTATAATTTGTAACTGTGCCGAGTAGCGCAATCGGCAGAGCACCTGCCCTCCAAGTATGGGATCCCTGGTTCGAGTCCCGACCTGATCCCATTTTTTTTCAGCTTTTTTTTTCTTTCTTTTTAAATAAGAATTTTGCATTGTTGCGAGAATTGCATTCCTTTAACACCATATACATGATCACCAAAAGTTCAAAGTACTAAATTTTGGATAATAGTATTTCTCGTATAATTGTTCGTTTCAGGTTTGTTGGTTTGTATTGGAGTTTAAAGCCCAGTCAACCTTAACTAGGTAATTTTGTGCCGGTCAGTTCACCTGTCCACACTTTTCCTGGGTAGACTAATACGTAAGTTATTAACTAGTACAGTGCACATTCTTTCGCCAGAAAGTGACAACTGCCCTTCTTGAATAAGGGGAAGGGAGAGAATGACCGTAGAAAAGATTTCATAATCAATCTTCACGCAAGAATGTTGCTGAAACCGGCAGGTATCGAACCTGCGTTCTCCTGATCAACTCTGATAGGCTAATTAATTTGCACTTTCGCATGGTTCTGTTCTAATAGATCCCTTGATTCAGTAGGTTTTATACAAAGGGTCCATGATGTCAACAACAGCAGATCTGGCATTACACATTAAGTCTTTCAAATCTAATTTGCCTATTTTATATCAAATCATTTGTTAACTAAATATCACACGAGTATGCCCCTCATTTCAGCCACTTCTATCCAGGTTTAATTCCTGATCAGCATGCAATAAGCTAGCGGTATAGTGGTCATCAATCCAAGCACATTGTAAGACCATATTGTGTCAAAATCAGCACCTTCATAAATGCGGACGGATAAGTTCATGAGAGCCTTTGGTGTAATCAAACAATAAATAATGTGTTGATTTCTTAAAGGAAAGCATTTGCTCCTGAACTGCGGAAATGTCATGCCCTTTGGCAAGACACTTTAATAAATGTTCGGCCCCCTCCCATCGGGGCTTGAAGAAATATATGGGCTGCGAGATGCTTCCACGATTCCAACCCGCACACGAGTACTGGTAAACCGCTTAGAGGATCTGCCCAGGCAAAGCGGTGCGAGTCGGACCGTCCATGCTGATAAACCCTATTGGTTTCATTGGGCGACAGGGCTTGAGATGTCATTTCATCTCAATGTCGGGTTAAAGTCCCACAAAATTGGAAGCAATGTCTCCAAAATGAACTTAACAGTGTTTACGGGGACGTTAAACCTCAAATCAATCAATCAATTTAATTAACGTTACTTTTGCACTTATCACTGGGAACATCGTATATATGTACACGTATATGCACATGTACACGTTTATGCAACACTTTCAATTCAAGGGTTGCACAAAAAGTTACTTTGAATTCTATACTTCCATAAGTTGGATGTATTGAGAATTGTAGGTTGGTAGAATGACGACTCCAGGCTAACAGATTTTAGAATCGAGATTTAGTCTTACACGAATATAACATAAAGTAATTACGGTCTGGCTTTGGTCACATGTGAGACACCAAACTATGCAACGGAAGGTCATTTTTTTCTCCGGGTACTCCAGTTTTCGCCCATCATTGATCAACGATCGGCTCGATATGTGAAATAATCTTGAAAAAACCGTAAGATCACCCCACCCACCAAATGAAAAAATGAAAGAAAAAAAGAATGGTACTGCCTGTGTTACCATTTACTTACGATTTAGAAAAAATAACCCGCAGCATTTAATTTACCAGTACTGAAATGTTCGGTTGTTTCAGCTTAACACTGAAGTACATACACCATGCAGCCTCGTATATTTCTCCAAGCCCTGATGGGTGAGGGAAAACAACACCAGTTTATGTATATGAATCAATTCAATAACTGCAAGTCAAGTATCATTTAAAGTCATTTGAATTATCATCACTTTTAATGATTATATACGAAATAAATGTTTTGACTCTATATTAATGTGTTTGTTTCTGTTGCTGAAACTGCGAATACAGCTGCAACTGCATGTTTTGATGGGAATTAGTGTACTGGTCATGTTAGTTTATAAGTACTTTAATTTTGTTTGCATAAAGTATTACTGTAACTGCGGGGTTGCCTGTGTCAAATATTGCAATGTAATTTTACTCCGAAAATGAGATGACAGTTTTATTGTTCAGAGAAAAAGATAATTTAAGTTATAATTTTAAATAATGGCTGGCGGTATTCACTTTTACTAGGAATTCTCTATGACCCTGGTAGAGCCCACATATGTATTATAGCCGTGCAACCCTCTCTCGACCTTCTGGTTTATCGTGACAAGTGGTGCCCATACAATATTCAACAACATCTTCCTGTGTGGAATGGAATAACTGACTTGATTTTATGGCAAGGTTATACCTCATTATATTTAACTGATAGGCCCATGTGTTCCACAGAAGGACATTAATCTGTCGAAATTTTGGTATAGCAAGATTGTATCATGCATGATAGAAATTGTTCTTCCAAGTATAACAGATACCCTTATAACCCCCAATTCTCTGTATAAAGCTTTTGTTTGTTTGTTTGTTTGTGTTATTCAACCTTGTCAACACTATTTAGGTCATTTTGGAAACATTGATACCAATCTTATGGGACATTTACCCCGCATTGAGAAAATACTACATATCAAACCCCCTGCATAAACAATCTGGTAGGGTTTATTTGCAGAACAACCTCGCTATAACTGCTTTGCCTGGGCAAGCTAAGACCTTTTTAGGGTTTTATAAAATTGTGCTCATGTTACGTCAGGTAGGCACGATGTAGCCAGTTTATTTCTCCTAGCCCTGATGGTAGGTGGCGGTATGTAAAGTTTGTTTTGCAAGGATGTCCATGACAAGGAGGTGCTATTAGCTTTACATTTGTACAGTTTGCATACGCAATTGCACACATACTCACATAAGGATGTAAATGTCAACTTTACTTCATTCTGCGATTATAGATCCCAAATCATGATAATACTAGTAATATGTTGGTGGGTGGGGTAATCTGACAACATACTTATGAATTACATGTATGCCATTATTTAATGCAGATTAATGATTTATTTACAATACAAAATTTTGCTATAATTGCAATGACGTACATACAATTTTGTCAAAAAGTAAAGGATTGTGCGTAAATTTTCTGTGTTTTTATTATTATTATTATTATTAATTTTCATATGGAATTCATATTTTATTAGCCACCATGAAATCATTCATTCCACCACTATGACCTTGAATGTAGCAATGTGTGTTAAAAAGTCTGCTCCCAAAAGCCAGACTTTGCAGTTAAAGTAATTGGTACAGTCCAATCCTTGGCTATTTAGATGTACATAGCATTCAAACAAATTGATGTTGGTGACATACATACATATAATGTAAGTAGGTGGGCTACTCTATATCCACCTATTTTAAATTTGTTGCCATGGCAACAGAATTCTTCCCAACAAATATATAACGAATGATTGCTACTGGGTGAATAAATAATTGTGTGAAAGCATGATTTGCTGATATTTTGTTTTCTCTGAATGCTTAATGAGGCTTTGAAGTCAAGAATAACTAGCAAGTATACATCTAAAATGACTGAAAATGCAATTTTCGCATATTCAGGGTCAGTCTTTAAAGACCTATATCTCGTATACCGCTCAATGTTTTCATCTGAAATTTCACATATGCACTTCAGTATTAAAAAGCTATCAGAAAATGGCAAAAACTCATTTTCGGTCATGGACCCCATTTGGACCCAAAATCTCATGGCTGGTCACATATGTGGATGCACATTTACAGACACACCAGTCTGCACATCACTGGATATATGTGGATGCACATTTACAGACATAGCACTCTGCACATGACTGGATATATGTGGATGCACATTTACAGACAGCACTCTGCACATCACTGGATATATGTGGATGCACATTTACAGACAGCACTTTGCACATGATTGGATATATGTGGATGCAATTTACAGACATAGCTCCCTGCACATCACTGGATATGTGTGGATGCACATTTACAGACATAGCACCCTGCATATCACTGGATATATGTGGATGCACATTTACAGACATAGCACCCTGAATATCACTGGATATATGTGGATGCACATTTACAGACATAGCACTCTGCAAATCATTGGATATATGTGGATGCACATTTACAGAAATACCAGTCTGCACATTCATGATAATGCCAGTCTTCACATTCATGTTTATCTGTCTGCATAATCACAGATATTAGTCTGCACGTTCGTGAGTATTTAACAGCACATTTATGGACATGCTACTTTACACATTCATGTCCAAGTTTGCATATCTATGGACATACTGGTCCACACATCCATGGTCACATGGCTGTACATTCAAGGACATGCTTGTTTGAACAAACATGCACATACTATTTTGCTCATCCATGGACATGTACACTTTAATACATAATGCTAGTCTGCACATGCATGATCATGCTAGTTTTCGCACAATTGTCTGCATATCCATGGATATTTGATTTCATATTCATGGACATGTTATATCTATGGATATGAAAAGACATGTATTTACATTTTTGACACAGTTAGAAAAGTCAATGATATGCAGTTATACAGAATACACAAAGTCAGATACTTTTCTATCTACAACCGAAAAAGGTGACAGGGGTTTAACCTCTAAGAATAAGTAGCTGGTTTCCCTTAATAAATTTAAATACACCACAACTTCTTTATAAAACTATTGTTGAGGTCCAGACCAGAAACCATGTTAGTCAAATAACTGTAATATCCAAACAAAAATGTTCAGATTATATATGAAAATGACCATTTATGATCATTTTTCTATAAAATTTGTACAACATTTTTTCCAATCCATATTTAAACCATGCTATATCCAAAACTATGTCATAGTGAACAGTGCTATAAAGAAGTTAAGATGTACCGCAAAAATCATAAACATTCCGACACATTAAGGACTTGCCGTAATTCTCCTAAAAAAATGAAAAATTTGTTTCACAACCCAGCAAAAAGTCTAAAAGGTGCAGATGGATTGGCAAACAGTGTAGACTCTGATAAGACTGCTCCTTCAGAAGCACTCTGATCTGGGTATTCACTGTTTGCTTTGGCCTATCTGTCCCAATGGTTAGAATTATTACAGTATAATGAACAAGGTTATCAGGAGGTTTAATTGTGGAGTACTAAAACACAATGCACCAGAGGGCAAACTGAAGCTACTATGACTAGCTATCATGCAACAACATGTATCACACCCTTACCGCCTCCGAGCACGGACATAACTTTCCTTCCATAGTAAGCTTATAATTTCTCTACAATACAATCATAGAATGAACCAGTACATAACAAAATATATAAGATAACATGTGTGACAGGCAAACAGTTGAGGCCCAGTTGTTCAAGACTCAGTTGTTCATAATAAGCACCTTAATTAGTGCTCCAAATCTTAACTGTTGTAAGAAAGCACAATCTTTAATACAATAATATTATAATTATTCTTTTAAGTATTTCAGAGCACATGTTAACTGTGTAACCTCTGTATAAATACATACTAATATATAAATATATATACCATAAAGCAGGAATATGTACTAATAAAGCATATTGATCATGCAAAGAAAACAAATGTTTATTTTTGTGACATTTCTGGCCAGTCCAACATTGTTAAGGTCATGCTGAGTCAGTCATTTGATCTTCTTCAGCAGGTTACCTTATTCGGGTGTGTACTACCCGCATTTGCGTACTACCCGCACCCCCTTTTTTTGCCAAAATCTCGAAGAAAACTGTTATTCTGTTGTATTACCCGCATGGAACATTTGCTGAAATTTTGGTGGATGCGTAAGTGAGAAAAAGTAAGAATTTGGCCAGTTTTTGTAACACACAAGGAACGCGCGATCGTCTTCAAAAGGCGGGAAAATGCACGTGCATGCGAGTATCACCAGAAAGCATGTATTTTACATTAAAATGTTGAAAAAACTTTACCTGTTCACCATTGTTATTTATTTATTAACCCACATATACCCGCGGCCCTTTTTTGGGACATCGGCAAACAGTGCAGTCCCAGATCGGACACCTCAGAAAGACGCCACAGTCGTCTGATTTGGATTTACACTGTTTGATAATTTATAACGGTTCAATTATGACACTATTGTTAATCCCTGTCATATTATTGCCAGCCTGTGGTGCTTGTCAATAAGGTGTGAAAATATGGTCAAGTTAAGTCTCTAATTTGTGTTTATTCCCCAATCATAAAATTTAATCCGCAATCAATGTGAAAATTATCTCCTAAGACGAGTTACTACGACTATTCTACTATCTCGTGAATGATTATGTTTTGGCGCCAAATAGCAGACGCTTGGCGAGAAAAGTTGAATGCTTTAATTTGTGTTAACACATCTGGATGCTGTTGTTGGTTATTGACACGGAGCTTACAGAAAGCGCTGTTTTCTACAGAAAGCGCCGATTTCCACTACCGTTTTCCTATCGAGATTTTTTTTAACGTTTCCAAACATTTTTATATGAAAGAGATATGCCCCATTAAGATAAAACAATAGACACGTGTGGGGTGGCTGGGGGTCCGATGACGTCATTTACCGATCGCATGCAGAAAAAAAACTAGCTGTGGTTTGTGGGCGGCAGTTTGGATGCCGAAAAACTTTGATGTTCGCATTGAACTTGCTTGTTTATTTCATTTAAAATCAGTGTTTAAGGAATAAAACTTACAAAATCGGGCTTGCTAGTAATGGAGATTGTTATATTACTAATGTGTAAGTAAAATTGATTGGACAATTAAACGTTATTTATGTTGGGAATCATAAAAGGATAGAGCATAACATTAGATGCATCGTATTTTCAGATGACAAAAGTAAAAATAAAATGGTCCGAAAATAATTCGGGCGGATTACCCGCACCCTGAACTTGGGCCTGTATTTGGAGGGAAAAAAACTGCGGGTAATACACACCCGAATACGGTAGCTGCCAGTACTAATACCATGGCAGAATATAAAGGTTACGGGTTTTGGAAATGTAAAATCAATTTATTCTCCCCAGTAGAACTTCTTTTACAGGCTGTTCCAAGGTTTCTGTTGTAGTTAATTATTATTTGTTTGTATTAGAGTTTTATGGCCCAGTCAACACTATTTAGGTCATTTTGAGCCAGTCAGTTTACCTATCCACACTTTTCCAGGGCAGGCTTATACGTAAGCGGTTAACTAGTACAGTGCACATTCTTTTGCCAGAAACTGACAACTGCCCTTCTTGAATTAGCAGAAGGGAGAGAATGACCAAAGAAAAGATTTAATGATCAATCACCACGAAAGAATGCTGCCGACCTCGGCAGGTATGGAACCCGTGCCCTCCTGATCACCAGTCAGATGCGCATCCGACTCAGCTACCGAGGCCGCTAGTTTATTACTTTCATTGTATGTCTTTGCGTGTATGTCCTGGTAAAATTTACTATTTTGGATAGCTGTTTGGCATATTGCCTTTCTAATTGTAATGTTTCAGTTTACACCAAAACCTCTTTATATCACTATTAATGGGGTCCAAAGCAGATACCGTGTTAGTTAAACAACCATGTTATAACCAAACAAAAATGTATAGATTATATAGAAAAATGACCATTTATGGTCATTTTTCTATATAATCTGTACATTTTTGGTATGGTCATTTTTCTATATAATCTGTACATTTTTGGGATCCATCTTGAAATCATGTTATATCCATAACCATGTCATAACCAACCTTGTTATAATGTGGTTGTGGTGTATATGTCAATGCTTTATGTACATCCTTCCTTCCCCATTGGTGTCTAGGATGGAAGCTTTAAGACACATTAATTGTATTGATTCCTCCCCCTCTACTTTGTTTGCATATAACACAGTTGTGTAACTAACATGGTTTCTACTTACTACCCAAACAACAGTGTTATAAAGAGGTTGTGGTGTGTGTACACCCCAACTCAGGAGGGTTGAGAGGGAAGTCTGGAACAATTACTTTTTCTCTGTGCAGGTTTCTGCAGTATCAATTGCAATACAGACTTGATTGACTGAGTTTTAGTTTTACGTCCCACCAACAGCTAAGGTCATACGGAGACGGGACCTCGGTTTAAAGACTCATCCGAAAGTCTGGAGAAGCCCGGGATCGATCCTGCAATACAGACACTACGTAAAAATACTTAAAATGTGCAAATAACATTCCTGTAGTTCAACCCTTATCCTACTGAACACGGATATGCTTTAGCTTTCAAACAATGAAGATCCAGATCAGATGGCTTCTGGAGAAGCCATCTGACCAGGATCTACATTGATTGCCATTCAGATTGTGAATTTGTTGGAATATTTGCATCAAGTAATCTGATTGGCTGATAATCAGTAGTGGGTGTGGCATATTTAAATATTCAGCAGGACAAGGGTTAAACTAGGCAAATAACATTCCTGTAGTTTAAAACCCACCACCATATAAATACATGTACACAGATCTATTCTCATCCAAACCCATCTAAACCACTATAAGAAATAGTATAAACTTACAATTTCTGGGAATTTGTACATCACATACGGCTCGTATTCTCCTGTATCATTCTGTCGGAGACTAACGATCACTGCATACTCAAACAGCTGAGGGTAAACTTTCTCTGTGTATTTACGGGACTCTTTGATACTCTCTGACTGCAGTGTAAAAAAGAGATATACAACTTCATGAGAAATCATTACCATATTTACCCTACATATTTTCGGACACCTAAACTCCTTAACATACTTGTTCTAAAATTTGAATAAGTACAATTAACTATCCGATGTTGTGTCCAAAAAAGCTAGATGAATGGCAAACAGTGTAGACACAGATGAGACGCCGCATTCTGCGGCATCTCATCTGGGTCTACACTGTTTGCTCAGGCCTGTCCCTCCGAATACATGGGGTAAAGACGGCAGTTTCAGTCAATTATGGTCTAAACCTACCAAATGTAGAGGTTGTCAGTTTTCATACCTTCATCTGAGGGGGGGTGACAAGGATAATTTTGGGATAAATTTTCTTACCATATGGTGTGCGTACTAGTCAGAATAGCCTCTATGAGGTGATTATAATGAGCACCAACAACATATGTTTCAAACAATAAAGAAAATTACTCCTTGGATATTCTCATTACTCATTCTTATCTTAATATGAGTTTTCAGTTAACCCTTTTTGTACCAAATTGGACCTTCCTCCATATATATACCAGGAGTCCATTTCAAAATTTAGGGGTGTCAGGTTGTGTTTTCTTCCAAATTTATTTGGAAAATGGCTTGACTTTTCACAAACAGTATAGGCCCTGATCAGACACCGCAGTATGGGCCTGCACTGTTTATCAGGGTACCCGTTTTAGGTTTTCCGGTACAAATTGGGTTAAGATTCATATTTCAAATCTTATGAAATACAAGAATAATGCAATCTTTCTGGACTCTAAAAATATCCTTTTAAGCTGTAAGTTTGTTGAATTATGTCTGTTCTTACCATAATACTGTGGATTATCATTATCATGTTTCTAACAAGCAGCCACAATCATAAATAGCATAAAACAGAAAATAAATCTTCACATACATGAAAAATCTTGTAAAATAGAAGTGAAGGCAATCATCAGGAATAGATTCAGTTACCGTAAAAATTCGGCTATAAGGCGATTCGGCTATAAGACGGGACCCCCTTTTCAGCTTTTCTAAGGCGGGATTTTGCTTATACTCTTTTATAAGACGGGTCAAATTTTTGCCATATCTGTCGGGGCCTATCTGCTACCGCCAGATGCCAGTTAGATGCGAGAAATCGGCCTTTTTTCGTTAGAAAACCCCTCTACTTACCCCTAACATGGCTTGTTTGGCCGCACAAAATAGCGGCAAACGTCGGGCCGATACGTCGTATCGCTGTCGGTCAGGTACATGCTTTGCTGGCTTAGGCTATACAGACTCCTATTTAATAGACGACAGGGCTGACAAATACATTTCCCGGCCGTCCGGGACAAGACCGAAATCACGCCGGGCAGGTGCACTTTGACCTTATGACGCTCGGTCGGGACAAGTGGAAAAAAAAAAAAAAAAAAAAAAACGTCTACATCTGCCAGTCTTTTTGGGTCCTTAAATACGGTAAAACAAGACCGGTAAGTAAATTGCTGCCAACTTAGAGACAAACCATCTGTGTATTTATTACGGTTCAAGTATGACACTATTGTTAATCTCTGTCGTATAATTGCCACCCTGCGGTGCTTGTCGATAAGGTGTGAAAATATGGTCAAGTTATGTCTCTAATTTGCGTTTATCCTCCAGTCATAAAATTTAATCCACAATCAATGTGAAAATGATTTAATTGCTCCTCAGACTATTAGCTACATCTAACGGTAAATGTTTGCATTATAAAATCGGACTATTCTACGATCTCATGAATGGTTATGTTTTGGCGCCAAATAGCAGACATTGGCGGGAAAAGTCGAACGCTGCTGTTGGTTATTGACACGGGGCTTCTGGGGATAATTCGGGAGCTGTGCAAAGCATTGATTTTCTATCCACCTCTATTCACAACCGCTTAGCTATCGGGAAAATATTTTTTACCGGTTCCAAACATTTTTTTTTATGAAAGAGATACACGCAATGACATTAAACACGTGTGGGGGTAATGGCGTCGGATTACGTCATTTACCGATCGCGTGCAGAAAAATCGTAGCGGTGGTTTGTGGGCGGCGATTTATATCAATTCAAAAATCACCGATCGGCTTTTTCCATATGTCTGGTCTTCGTCGGACATTGCCGGAAAAAAGCCTGCAGTCCATGACCTCGGATATAAGACGGGGTCTTTTTTGGGGGCTCATTTTGGAGGGAAAAATCCTCGTCTTATAGCCGAATTTTTACGGTATCCCACAGCTCCCATCAGAGACAACAATGGGAAAGAAACACAAACATGAAACAACAGACCCTAAACATCAACAGCAGAAAACCAAAAGGACTGATACTTTCCCACAGAATGGCCAACTGACTCTCCGAAATAAAATAAAATAAGCGATATAGTCACACTCAAAGATAAGCCATAACAAAAATAAACCGAGACAGAAGAACTGCCTTGGAACGGTCAGAGTGAGTGAGTGTTTCAGTTTTACGTCCCACCAACAGCTAAGGTCATACGGAGACGGGACCTCGGTTTAAAGACTCATCCGAAAGTCTGGAGAAGCCCGGGATCGAACCTGCGACCCCTGGTTTACAAGGCGAGTAGCGTAACCACTCGACCACGGAGGCTTCTCTTGGAACGGTCAGTGTAAACCTGCCACTTCTTTTGATAAAAGTTTAAGCTTAAACAGGACAATCACTTGGTAGAGGTTTAACATCGCTGTCAACACTCCTTAGGTCATTTTGGAGAGATAGCTTCCAATTTTGCGGGACTTTTTCCTGACAATGAGATGAAATGACATCTCAAGCCCTGCCACCCAATAAAACCAAAAGGGTTTATATGCATGGATGATCAAAGACACACCACTTTGCCTGGGCAAGTTTAGACCTTCTAAGCCCTTTACCAGTTCTCATGTGCAGTCAGTTTCAGCTCTGCATGGAAGCATCATGTAGCCCAATTTATTTCTTCAAGCCTCGATGGGCGGGAGCCATAATCACTTGATGGACATGCTATCATGGTGTTTTTTTTTATAACTCTACTGAAAACCAGAATGCTCAGAATAGGAATCAAATGTACGTGAACTATAGACCTTTCTTATACATCCTTTTTGACATATGTCCATTTTATCACTTAAGACACTAAGCAAGGTACTACCAGATGACAATGTCAAAAACACCTGATTTCTTTTTTTAGAGAAAATCATGTTTGACATTTCACATGAATTGTCTGCTTGACAGGAAATTCATGAGGAATTTCAAACCTGATTTACTCTGAAAATGAACATCAAAGAATGTCACCTTTATTTTGTTTAATGGCCCAGTCAACACTATTTCGGATACATTGAGCCAGTCATTTTTCGTAACCACACTTTTCATTGGCAAGCCTATACATAAGTGTGCACATTCTTTTGCCAACCACCCTTATTAAGTCAAAGAAAGGGAGAGAATGACAGAAGAAAAGATTTCATAATATATATTTATGAAAGAATGTTTGATACCAGCCTTGCGTGGTTTGGATCAAACCCATGACCTCCTGATCACAGTCAGACATGCATATGTCTGAGCTACTGAGGCATGCAATACCTACTTTCCAACTATGTTTTGTGCTTTAACCCTTGTCCTGCTGAGCCCGGATATGTCTGATCTTTCAAACAATGTAGACCCAGATCAGATGGCTTCTGAAGAAGCCATCTGATCAGGATCTACATTGTTTGTTGTTCAGATTGTGAATTTGTTGCAATAATTTGCATCAAGTAATCTGATTGGTTGATAATTGGTAGTGGGCATGGCATATTTAAATATTCAGCAGGACAAGGGTTAAGAGTTAAATACTGAAATGGTTAATCACACCAATCATCACACGGTTTTAAAGTGAAATCCAGATGTATTAATGGGTTATTTAATTGGGGGTCTATGCAAATTAGACAATCAAACAAATCTACTCAAGATTAAATCATAAAACTAGAAAAAGTGTCCATAGGACACGGATGCCCCCGCATAATGCCATTCATAAAAAATATTACAAATGTACTTCAAATCAATCATAAAATATATGCATCAAGGGCAGATAATCATAAAACCAAAAATGCAAGAGTTGTCTTCCTTGTTCATGACACATCATCTCAGTGTGATGAATGCACCTGTGAAGTTTCATGAATATATTGCATACCAGGGCTCGAGAAACTGAAGAATCCAAATCGGTCCAGCCAGATTTCGCCAAAACATTACGGAAATTGCCGATCGGTTTCGGTAATTTCCGTAAATATCCTTGGTGATTTGCAATTTCAAAATGTGTTATTAGCATAACGAATGACATACCAATATTGCTCTTACACTTGTCAACGAATATAAGCACCAGTATCTCGATTATAAACAGCAATTATTGCTCACATAGTTCAGATTTCATCTACTTTCATTTTCTACGCCAGATTTTATCTACTTTCATTTTCCCAATATCTGGGTCACTCAGCACCTGAAGACCGCTGGCGTGGTGCAGTCAAAGATCAGCTCGATGGTCACTATATTTTATGCCCTTTTTTAAAACCTATAAAATATTTCTCTTATTTCACGCATCTTTATTTTGCCCAAGTTGCTTTGTTTACATATGGCGACCGATTGCAGCCATGTGGTCGGAAAATGACGTCATACCGTTTCCTTTTACACAATACAGATTAATGCAGTCACGGACGTAACTCACACACACACCAGTTTTATGTCACTGATTTTAATAGAGCGGATTTCTAAAAAAAGTCGTTTTGAACGGGTTAAAAAATCGAAAAACATTTCTTTACTCCCAAACCAAAACATGGCCGAACGAGAGTCATTGAAAATCTTACGTGGGCGAACCGAGTTCTAAAGAATATAAATGCATATTTCACGATCACATAAGCCTGAAAGAAATCGCTTTGTCTACAAACGGCGACCGATATTGATGGCACGCGATCGGAAAACGACGTCATGCGGTTTCATTTTAATTCATTCAAGGGCATAATACACACGTGGTTTATGTTATTGGTTTCAATGGAGCGTATTTCTTAAATAGAAATATCGTTAAGAATGGGTGAAAATAAAGGCATTTTCTCTGGAAGTCTTAACAGACATGACAGGTGTGTATTGAAAATTGCGCCCTGTGAAAAAAAAAAACAAAAAAAAAACAATTATATATTTAAATACCCGTTCTATAGTAAGCCATAAATTAATGACTTGTGTAAACAAACTAGCGTATGTCCTGCATTGATTGACCTAATTTTCTCACCCTGCTAGCATGCCGATAACGCCTGAGGCCATTGTTCACGGCTGAATAATTTTAACACATAGGTCAAATTTCGCTGCGATAAGATCAAAGAACCCGACGTGGACTTATCCGGTTTTCACCTAGTTAGATAATGAACCAGTCTAACACCTTGTGCTGTAGGCTATTTTTGTATACATGCTTGGATTGTCAGTGGCAAACGGTCAGCTTGTTTTTACAACGATGATTTAGCGAAAATTTTTGAACCGATTTTTTTTTAATTTTATTGAATTATGGACCGGATTTTTTAAACTTCTTTTTCAGTTAAAATCGGTTCAGTAAACCCAAAATCGGTTCAGAACCGGAAAACCGACATTTTCTTGGGCCCTGTTGCATATGGTTTAGGAGTTATGGCCCGGACACGGTTTACTATATGGTACTAAGTCAAGGGCAGATAATTCAAAAACCAAAAATGCATGAGTTGTCTTCCTTGTTCATGACACATCGTCTAAGTGTGATGAATGCACCTGTGAAGTTTCATGAATATATTCCATACAGTTTAGGAGTTATGGCCCGGACACGACATACCATTTGACTATATATGGATGTAAGTCAAGGGCAGATAATTCAAAAACCAAAAATGCAAGAGTTGTCTTCCTTGTTCATGACACATCGTCCAAGTATGATGGATGCACCTGTGAAGTTTCATGATTATATTCCATACGGTTTAGGAGTTATGGCCCGGACACGGTTTACTATATGGTACTAAGTCAAGGGCAGATAATTCAAAAACCAAAAATGCAAGAGTTGTCTTCCTTGTTCATGACACATCGTCTCAGTGTGATGAATGCACCTGTGAAGTTTCATGAATATATTCCATAGGGTTTAGGAGTTATGGCCCTGTTACGGTTTACTATATGGTACTAAGTCAAGGGCAGATAATGCAAAAACCAAAAATGCAAGAGTTGTCTTCTTTGTTCATGACACATCGTCTCAGTGTGATAAATGCACCTGTGAAGTTTCATGAATATATTCCATACGGTTTAGGAGTTATGGCCCAGACACGGTTTACTATATGGTATTAAGTCAAGGGCAGATAATTCAAAAACCAAAAATGCAAGAGTTGTCTTCCTTGTTCTTGACACATCGTCTCAGTGTGATGAATGCACCTGTGAAGTTTCATGAATATATTCCATATGGCTTAGGAGTTATGGCCCGGACACGATGTCGGGACGGACAAATGGACGAACGGACAGGGGTAAAACTTAATGCCCTTCCGCTATTCTTCGAATAGGCGGGGGCATAACAAGACCAATCATGTGACAGGATAGTTAACCTGCTTGTTCTTTGCCTTTACTCTTGTTCTGCTACTACCCCAGTAAACTGATTTTCCCACACCCATTTCTGGCTATCAACCAATCAAATTTCTAGATGCAATTTATTCTTATACAAGAATTCCGCAGAAGGTGGCGTCACACCTGCTGGGGGCAAAAGTCACAGGAGCCACAATCAGAACGTAGTTATTAATTAAGTAAATTTCATTCTTAGCAGTTGATAGTTGATGTTAAATGTGTCAAAGTCACTGGACCAAAAAATATAGGCCATGGTCACCAGGTCAAGGTACGTGCCAAATCAGTACATCGAGGAGAAGCACTATGCAAGGTTTTCTGGCTGTAGACCATTTATTTTAGGACATATCGAACATTGACGTAAAATGTGTTAAAGTCACTAGAGTGCATAATATAGGTCAAGGCCACCAGGTCAAGGTACCCGCAGAGTCAGTACATCTAGGAGCAGCATTATGCAAGATTTGATGGTTGTAGGCCTTTTATTTGCAGAGATCTGGAACTTCGACATAAAATGTGTCAAAGTCAGTGGAGCGTAAAATATAGGTCAAGGTCACCATGTCATGGTACCTACAGAGTCAGTACATCTAGGAGAAGCACTATGCAAAATTTGACAGTTGTGGGCCTTTTATTTGAGGAGATCTGGAACTTCGGCATAAAATGTGTCATTGGAGCGTAAAATATAGGTCAAGGTACCTGCAGAGTCAGTACATCTAGGAGAAGCACTATGCAAGATTTTATGGTTGTAGGCCTTTAATTCGAGAAGATCTGGAACATTGACATAATTTGTGTCAAAGTCACTGGAGCGTACAATATAGGTCAACGTCACCGGGTCAAGGTGCTTGCCTAGTCAGGAGCTCAGGGTGATGTTTCATGAAAGGTTTGATGGTTGTTTAGTTTTATAGTTGATTACAATACAAACTTCGACGTAAATGTCGAACTTTGACGTAATGGTCAAAGCCACTGGAGCGCAAAATATAGGTCAAAGTCACCAGGTCAAGGTGCTTACAAATAGAGAAGGTCTACAAGATGTTTCATGTAAGGTTTGATGGTAGCTGGGGTTTGTAAAATAAAAACTTTGATGTAAATGTCGAACTTCGTTGTAAATGTCGAACTTCGACATAATGGTCAAAGTCACTGGAGCGCAAAATATAGGTCAAAGTCACCAGGTCAAGGTGCTTACAAGTGAGAAGGTCTATGAGATGTTTCATGTAAGGTTTGATGGTACTTGAGGTTTGGAAAATAACAAGAATTCCGCAGAAGGCGGAGTTGCACCTGCTGGGGCAAAAGTCATAGAAGCCACAATCAGAATGTTGTTATTAATTAAGTAAATTTCATAGCAGTTGATAGTTGATGTAAAATGTGTAAAAGTCACTGGACCAAAAATATAGGCCATGGTCACCAAGTCAAGGTACGTGCCAAATCAGTACAATGAGGAGAAGTACTAAGCAAGGTTTGGTGGCTGTAGGCCATTTATTTTAGGACATATTGAACATTGACGTAAAAGTCGCTGGAGTGCATAATATAGGTTAAGGTCACGAGGTCAAATTACCCACAGAGTAAGTAAATGTAGGAGAAGCACTATGCACGGTTTGGTGGTTGTAGGCCTTATAGTTAAGAAGATATGGAATGTCAACCTAAAATGTGTTAAAGTCAATGGAGTGCAAAAAATAGGTCAAGGTCACAAAGTCAAGGTACCCGCATAGTCAGTACATCTAGGAGAACCACTATGCAAATTTTGGTGGTTGCAGGCCTTTTATTTGAGAAGATCTGGAACATCGATGCGGCATATTGACAAGCAAAAAACTATAACGTCGAGTAGAAGACAAAATGGACCGACTACAGACTTACGATAGACACGGACGGACGGGGCTGGAGCTGAGCGATGGTCTCCCCACTCACCGGCAACGTGGAATGGGGATACCACTGAACGGCTACGGTGTAGTGCCAGAATGGATTTGTTCCCTGGGACCCCACCAGCTGACGACCTGTGACACGGGGAAACTGGAAACAACAACAACATTGATGCAAATTGTGTCAAAGACAATGGTGCGTAAAATATAGGTCAAGGTCACCAGGTCAAGGTACCTGCAGAATCAGTACATCCAGGAGCAGCATTATGCAAGCTTTGATGGTTGTAGGCCTTTTATTTGCAGAAATCTGGAACTTCGACATAAAAATTTGTCAAAGTCGCTGGAGCGTAAAATATAGGTCAAGGTCACCGGGTCAAGGTACCTGCAGAGTCAGTACATCTAGGAGAAGCACTATGCAAGATTAGATGGTTGTGGGCCTTTGATTTGAGAAGATCTGGAACCTCGACGTAAAATGTATCAAAGTCAGTGGAGTGTAAAATATAGGTCAAGGTCACCATGTCAAGGTACCTGCAGAGTCAATACATCTAGGAGAAACACTGTTCAAGATTTTATTGGTGTAGGCCTTTTATTTGAGAAGATCTGGAACATTGATGTAATTTGTGTCCAACTCACTGAAGCGTAAAATATAGGTCAAGGTCACAGGGTCAAGGTGCTTGCCTAGTCAGGAGCTCAGGGTGATGTTTCATGAAAGGTTTGATGGTTGTTTTGTCTTATAGTTGATTACAATACAAACTTCGACGTAAATGTCGAACTTCGACGTAATGGTAAAAGTCACTGGAGCGCAAAATATAGGTCAAATTCACCAGGTCAAGGTGCTTACAAAGTTGAGAAGGTCTATGAGATGTTTCATGTAAGGTTTGATGGTAGATGAGGTTTGTAAAATAAAAACTTTGACGTAAATGTCAAACTTTGACGTAAATGTCGAACTTCGACGTAATGGTCAAAGTCACTGGAGGGCAAAATATAGGTCAAAATCACCAGGTCAAGGTGCTTACAAAGTGAGAAGGTCTATGAGATGTTTCATGTAAGATTTGATGGTAGCTGAGGTTTGTAAAATAAAAACTTTGACGTAAATGTCGAACTTCGACGTAAATGTTAACAGACGGACGGACAAATGAACGGACGGACGAATGGACGCACGCACGGACGGATGCATGGACAGACGGACACACGGATGGAAAATCGGACGCGTATGTCGCACCAAGCAGGTGCGACAAAAACTTCGACGTAAATGTCGAACTTCGACGTAAATGTCGAACTTCGACGTAATGGTCAAAGTCACTGGAGCGCAAAATATAGGTCAAAGTCACCAGGTCAAGGTGCTTACAAAGTGAGAATGTCTATGAGATGTTTCATGTAAGGTTTGATGGTAGCTGAGGTCTGTAAAATAAAAACTTTGATGTAAATGTCAAATTTCGACGTAAATGTTAACAGACGGACGGACGAAAGGACGGACGCACGGACGGAAAATCGGACGCCTATGTCGCACCCTGCTACAAGCAGGTGCGACAAAAATCACCAACTGAATGACAAACAGTGAAGATCCAGGTCAGATGGCTTCTCCAGAAGCTGTCAGATCTGGATTTACATTGTTTGCAAAGGTTAATCATAAACTGATCCAGCAGCACAAGGGTTAAAACTTAAGTCCACACAGTCATGAGCAAGGATAGGACTTGGGGGTAGTTCTGAGTGAAACCCTGGAGAGCATTGGTATAAGTGTTTGACAAACTGATGAAAAACTTCAAAAGGAGTGAAAAAATTCAATGTTTCTGACCTATGGACTGAGACAGAGTGAGTATTGGTTCTGTATTTATGATATATAACAGGAAGCTGGCTTGCAGTTGCTGTAATATGAGTGATTGAAAAACTATGAACTTAAATATCTTTGACGCAGTTTTATTACATTTATTTTTCGCATTTTTTCCCCACCATCTCCGATGTTTCGGCTTTTGACAGCACGCAGCAGCACGGAATTGTTCTTTCAAGCTATCACATATTTTTGAAAAATATGTGATAGCTTGAAAGAACAATTCCGTGATAAAGGCTGTCAAAAGCCGAAACGTCGGAGATGGTGGGGAAAAAATGCGAAAATATATTAACTTAAAACTTCAAAGTGTGATCAGGGCTGGAAAATTCTTCAAATTTTCACTCATCCTGCATGACTAAGGGCATGTAGATTTTGGTAAAGACACAATTTTGACTGGTCCTCCAAAATTTTTATTTGTGATGGTGAGCCGATATTTTCGGTCCTGGTGATGCAGACACTGATGCCGACACTGACATCGGTATCACAGGTCCCTGTAATTTTGTTTAGTTGAGCTCATTATTGTTTGTTTGTTTGATTTGAGGTTTAACGTCCCCGTCAACACTGTAAAGGTCATTTTGGAGATGTTGCTTCCAATTTTGTGGGACTTTTACCCGGCATTGAGATGAAATGACTTCTCAAGCCCTGTCGCCCAATAAAACCAATATATTTCTTCAAGCCCCTATGGGCGGGGGTGAATTTGAGCTAATTATAAAATTAAGGAGTATGCAACAACAAAATTATGAATCCATAAACATTAAAATAAAGATATCAGAAGAAGGATTTTATATGGTATAATACAAACTCAAACTAAAACAGAAGATTTCAAATCTAGCAGATGATATTTTAGTTCAGTTTAGTTTTTCAAGTAAACAAGGGTATCCTGACTGTGATGTCTACCCAGGACAGTATGGTATTGTATATATAATAAAGCTGGAAGATGCTGGGGTAAGCATTTTTGAACTCTAGCTCTAGATGCTATGTTAACCCATTTAATGTTTTGCAGGAAACCCCAAAACAGGTCATGGGCAAACACTGCAGGCCCAGATCAGAGGCATCTTTAAAGCCTTCACCTTTTACACATCACGCAAACAAGTCTGTGAAATGAACATCCCCCCCCCCCCCTAAATCCCACTTTATATGGAGCTTATAGGGGTATACATTATTTGTCTTATTTCTGCTCAAGACATAGGTTGTGGGTACTCGTTAGAACCGCCTGAATGAGGTGATTCTAACGAGCACCGACAACCTACGTTTGCAGTATTAGTAAGAAAAACAATACAGATTTTCATTAGAAAAGTAGCCAGTTTGGAGTTGTGAAAAAAATTCACTATGTCACACGTGTAGGTTATCATAATGAGAAAGTTCAACAAACTTGTAAATAATTTCTAAAACTAAATGAACCTGACAGACCATAATTTCAAAATGAACTACAGGAACATTCCATTCAGTACAAAATGGGTATAACAGATCATATCACTATTTATTCAGTATTTGGACAGGGAGGAGTTACAACATGAGTCTCATCATGGGAGAAGGTGTCAAAGAGCCTGTACACACAGGGACGATAAAAAATCAATCTGCGTTTCCAGTCATTGTGATAAAATACATATGTGCTTAAATGGCGTCTCTTCTGTCGCCAGATCTAGCATTTTTCAGATCATATCAGAATTGTTACTGGTGATACATCAAATGACATTCATACACCAGGACCTGTGATATTGGAAGTTAGTCCCTAGTTCTAACAAGGGTGTGAAATGCCATTGAATGGTGCCTTCTACAGTGCCTAGCTGGGGGAAAAAGGTCATCTGTTGGAATGCTGGCAGCACCCTTTAGACCTTTGTATAAGAGTATGAGCCTACTGTCTCTTCTCCTTTTCTTGAGAGACTCCCATCTTAATTTTCCTAGAATTCCAGTCATGCTCCCAGTTTCAAAGCAGTAATTGCTTGTTACAAATCTAGCAGCTCTATTCTGAGCTATTTAATTTCTTCATTAAGGACCACTCCACTTGGGCCCCAGATGCAACTACCGTATTCCAAGATTGGGCGAACAAGTCCAGATGAAAGTTTTTGATATCTTTCTTATTTCTAGTGCAAAATAAAGGTTGTGTGTGCTCAAAAGAACCACCTCAATGAGTCTCTAAATGAGGTGGTTCTTACAAGTACCCTCAATCCATGTCTTTGAGCAAAAATAAGGAAAATAATGACTACGCCATAAACCCCACTTTTCTCTATATAAAGTGGGTTTACACAGATGTTCATTACACAGACTCGCTAACTCTTTTAGCACCAAATGGAATCTTCCTCCTTATATATAGCAGTGTGTGTGTGTGTGTGTGTGTGTGTGTGTGTGTGTGTGTGTGTGTGTGTGTGTGTGTGTGTGTGTGTGTGAATTCGGGTTTAACGTCGCTTTCAACAATTTTTCAGTCATATCACGACGGTATCTGGTTGCGACAGGGAGCTCAATGCTCACTTTTATAGTGCTGCCTCACTGAAGTATCATGTTCCAGACACATTACATGAAACCACACCCAGTCACATTATCCTGACACTGGGTGGACCAGTCCTAGCTCTACCCCGTAAATCTGAGTGCCAAGTTATATATAGCAGGAATCAATTCCAAAGTTAAGGGGTGTCAGGTTGTGTTTTCTTCAAAATTTATTTGGAAAATGGTTTAACTTTCACAAAGAGTGTAGGCCCTGATCAGACATCGCATTTTGCGGCATTTGATCTGGGCCTGCACTTCCTGCTCAGGTACCTGTTTTGGGGTTTACGGAACAACAGCTTGAAATTTCAACCTTTACTAACCATTTTACCCTTATCACACTTATTACAACAACCACTATTTTTGCAAACAGTGCAGATCCAGATCAGATGGCTTCTGATCTACACTGTTTGTCATTCACTTAGTGAATTTAAACAAAAACATTACATCATGTAATCTGATTGGCTGATAGTCAGAACTGGGTGTGGCTAATTATAATATTCAGAATTAAGTGCTACACAGAACTGCAAAGCATATGGCAGTTATCTTCTTTTTCTTTCAGATAAAATCAGGTTTGACATTTCATATAAATCATCTGCAGCTCAGCAGATAATTCACATAAAATGTCAAGCCTTATTATCTCTGAAAAAAAAAAAATCTTTTTTTTTTTTTTTTTTTTTTTTAAATGTCATCTTTAACAGTCCTGACTTGTTCTTTAAGGGTCAACTTCAGAGCTTGTGTGTGTATTACAATTTGACCATTGAAAAATTTTCTTTTGACTTTCAATTTCCCTGTACAGTGTAAACTCAACCATGACTTGAACCCTTATCCTGCTGAATATTTAATTAAGCCACACCCATTAACAGCTATCAACCAATCAGATTACTTGATATAATCATTCAATTCAAAAATTGCATGACAAACAGTGTAGACCCTGATCAGATGGCTTCTTCAGAAGCCATCTGATCTGGATCTGCATTGTTTGCTGAAGAAGCCATCTGATCAGGGTCTACACTGTTTGCAAAGGTAGGGGTTGTTGTGAACAGTAGGCTAAGGGTTAAGTTTGATAACCAAGTGCTTGTATGTTGGCAGGTATTACAATTAGAACATTAAAAATTTAGCTTCTGATTTCCCCTGAAAAAATTGTTTCTGACTTTTAACCCTTATCTTGCTGAATATTCATTTAAGCCACACCCATTTCTGTCTATCAGCCAATCAAATTACTTGATGTAATTTATTGCTACAAATTCATAAACTGAATGCCAAACAGTGTAGATCCTGATCAGATGGCTTCTTCAGAAGCCATCTGATCTGGATCTACACTGTTTGCAAAGATAGGGGTTGTCGTGAACAGCAGGATAAGAGTTAATTTTTGATAACCAAGTGCCTGTGTGTTGGTATGTATTACAATTTGAATTGAAAATTTAGCATCTGATTTCCCCTGAAAATTTAGTTTCTGACTTTTAGGTTTTGATAACCAAATGTCTGTGTGTTGGCGTGTGTTACATGATGCATTCACAAAGCAGAACACTCTCTAGCAGTAACTATTAAAAGCATACCTGCTTGATAAAGCGCTGGAATAAACATATAAACAGTGCAATTCCGCTATTAAGACCACCTAAAATTAACACAAATTCTGCTCTGAAAACCTTATTTAGTAGGTTTCATTTATTTGTTCTTTTCGGCAAACAGTATCCTCTGGCCAGAGACCACCTTTGGAACTGTTCAAAAGTGGTCTTAAGGACCACTTTTGAACAGTCCCAAAGGTGGTCTTAATATAGGAATTTTATTATACTATCAATAATATGCAGATTTTAGTTATACTCACCATTTTTAGTTCCAAATGCCTGCCTTACATACATACGTGTACTGTCTCGCAAATGTTTTTTTTTTTTTTTTTTTTTTAAGAAAATTTTCTCCACATTTAAAAAATACAGGTTTAATTATTATTTAAAAATATAGGTTTAATTATTATTTAAAAATATACATGTAGTTATTTATTTTTCAGAACCTAAAGATTTTTTTTTTTCATTTACAGACCTTGACATAATCTGAATTGGCCTTAAGCAGCAAAACAATACACATGTTAACTCTGAACCAAACAAACTTAGCCTTTAGAAGTTCATATAGTACCAACATTAACGGGCCTCCGTGGCCTAGTGGATAAGAGCGCTGGCTCTTAGTCATTAGGTCTCTCACCGCCGTAGGTTCGAGCCTCGCTCGGGCCACGTGTGAGACGCCAAGTTCTGCAACGGAAGGTCAGGTGGTTTTTCTCTGGGTACTCCGGTTTTCACCCACCTCTGATTAACGATCGGCTCGATATGAGTGAAATAATCTTGAAAGGGCTGTAAAAACCCAAACCCAAAAAAACAAGAGGGCCCAGAGGGCCCTGGTTCGCTCACCTGTGTGTCACTGTCTCGAGTACATTCTATTTTTAGCTCTTGTGGCCATCTTGTTCATCAGCAGAGTGATTTTAGCTTATTTGGTAGGGAGTAACCTAGGCAACATTCCTGGGAACTTTGAATCAAATTGGCCTTAGGGTTTAGGGGGAGTTTCCGTTTGAATCAAATTTACAATATTTTTCTATTTTTACCTCCGGTGGCCATTTTGTTCATCCGAGTGGGATTGTTTTAGCCTTTTTGGTAGAGGATAATCTAAGCAACATTGTCGCAAGGAACCTACATGCTAAATATGAAGGCTATATCTCAAATGCTTTAAAAGTTATGACAAAGTAGGTCAACGGTCAAGGTCATGGGTCAAAAGTTTTGAATGGCTGAGAAAACCTTGTCACAAGGAACATGCATGCCAAATATGAAGGCTCTATCTCATATGGTTCAAAAGGTATGATCAAGTAGGTCACAGGTCAATGTCACAGGTCAAATCTTTATGAGTGGGAAGCCCTTGTCAGAAGGAACCTACATGCCAAATATGAAGGCTCTATCTCAAACGGTTCAAAAGTTATGACAAAATAACCTACTGATCTACTTTTTGATTTGACATGACCCATATTCAAATTTAACTGAGATATTGTCCAGATGATCATTCTGAGCAAGTTTTATGATGATTTGACTGAAACTGTGGCCTCTTAGAGTGTTCAAAACGTTTTTCTATGATTTGACCTGCTGACCTACTTTTTGACCCGACATGTCCCATATTCAAACTTGACACAGATATTGTCAAGATGATCATTCTGAGCAAGTTTGATGATGATCGGACCAAAACTTGGACCTCTAGTGTGTTCACAATGTTTTTCAACAATCTGACCTACTGACCTACATATTGACCAGACATGACCCATATTCGAAATTAACCGAGATATTGTCAAATGATCATTTTGAGCAAGTTTGATGATGATCGGACCAAAACTGTAGCCGCCAGCGTGTTCAGAGGGTTTTTCTATGATTTGACCTACTGACATACTTTTTGACCCAATCTGACCCATATTTGAACTTGACTGAGATATTGTCAAGATGATCATTCTGGGCAAGTTTGATGATGATCGGACCAAAACTGTGGCCTCTAGGGTGTTCACAAGCTTTTTCTATGATTTGACCTACTGACCTACTTTTTGACCCGACATCACCCGTATTCAAACTTGACCCGGATATTGTTAAGAATATCATTCTGAGCAAGTTTTATGATGATCGAACCAAAACTGGCCTCTAGTGTGTTCATAAGGTTTTTCTCTGATTTGACCTACTGACCTACTTTTTGACCCTACAAGACCCATATTCAAACTTGCCCGAGAAATTGTCAAGATAATCATTTTGAGCAAATTTCATGAAGATCAGACAAAAACTGTGGCCTCTAGTGTATTCACAAGGTTTTTCTTTGATTTGACCTACTGACCTACTTCCGACATAACCCATATTCGAACTTGACCGAGATATTGTCAAAATGATCATTCTGGGCAAGTCTGATGATGATCGGACCAAAACTATGGCCTCTAGTGTGTTCACAAGTTTTTTCTATGATTTGACCTTCTGACCTACTTTTTGACCCGACATGACCTGCATTCAAACGTGACCGAGATATTGTCAAGATGATCATTCTGGGGAGGTTTGATAATGATTGGACCAAAACTGTGGCCTCTAGTGTATTCACAAGGTTTTTCTATGATTTGACCTACTGACCCACTTTTTGACACGGCATGACTCATATTCGAATGTGACCAAGATATTATTTAGATGATCATTCTGAGCAAGTTTGATGATGATTGGACATAAATTGTGGCCTCTGGTGTGTTCAGAATGTTTTTCTATGATTTGACCTACTGACCTACTTTTTGACCCTACAACACCCATAATCGAACTTGACTGAGATATTGTCAAGATGATCATTCTGGGCAAATTTGATGATGATCAGACCAAAACTGTGGCCTATCATGTCTTCACAAGGTTTTTTTTTCTAATTTGACCTACTGACCTACTTTTTGACCCGACATGACCCATATTCAACTTGACCAAGATTTTGTGGTGGTACAAATTGTGTGCAAGTTTAGTTAAAATCAAATCATAAATGAAACATCTATCATGCAGACAAGACCAAAATAGGCAATTTTTGCCCTTTCAGGGGCCGTAACTCCGTAACGCATGATGGAATATGGCTGGTTCAAGAAAAGAACCCAGATCTCATGGTGGTACAAGTTGTGTGCAAGTCTGGTTAAAATCAAATCAAAAATGAAGATGCTACCGTGCGGACAAGACCAAAATAGGCAATTTCTGCCCTTTCAGGGGCCGTAACTCCGTAACACATGATGGGATATGGCTGGTTCAAGAAAGGAACCTAGATCTCATGGTGGTACATGTTGTGTGCAAGTCTGGTTAAAATCAAATCATAAATGAAGATGCTATCGTGCGGACAAGAAATTGTTTACGCACGCACACACGCATGCACGGACGCACGCACGCACGGACGACGTACGACGGACAAAAAGTGATCACAAAAGCTCACCTTGTCACTACGTGACAGGTGAGCTAAAAAAAGTACCAACATTAGTCTTCTTGAAAAATGCATTGTTTTACCAAAAGTCCAAGGGACCATGACCTTGCAGTAAAAAACATCATGGTCAACCTAAGGTCATTATTGGAACAAAGTCACCTGAACAAAGTTTCACGGCAATCGGGCAAGAGGTCTTCCATACATGGGCATGGCAGCCATCTTGGTCCCATGACCAGGACCATGCAAATATGTTTCCTTCCCCCCTTGCTTGTAGGCTTTCTATAAAATTGAATTGAAATCAGCTCAACGATTTGAGAAAAAAAGGTCCTTTGGTATGATGACAAAGGAGAGGATGTTTGAAAGTGTCAACGGATGATGGACAATGGACCAATGGTATGCTATAAGCTCACCTTGTAAGCCTTTGGCTTAGGCATCACGAAAACACGCCTATATAAGTCTGACCTCCTTGAACCCAACTTTTATTTGGTAAAACTGGGGTTTGCAGGGGTATGCCTTATTTTTCTTATTTCTGCTCAAAATATAGATTCTGGGTACTTGTTAGAACCGCTAAATATAGATTCTGGGTACTTGTTAGAACCGCCTCGATGAGGCGGTTCTAACAAGTACCCAGAATCTATATTTTGAGCAGAAATAAAAAAAATTGAGGCAGTTCTAACGAGTACCACAATCTATATTTTGAGCAGAAATAAGAAAAATATCACAATTTTTCATCTTGAAATTGTAATTTTTTCGGCAGTAAAATTTACAATGTATTTGTATAGGTGTGTTTTCGTAATGGGTGAGCTAAAACTGGAAGAATCCACTTCAAAAACTCGAGGGTGAAAGGTCTAATTTATTCAGGGCCAGTTGCTCAAAGCATCAGTAGCTTAACTATCATGATACTGGTTGAAACACTAAATGTGCTAGTATGCTAGATTTTATCAATGGTCTGGCCTTAAAATGGAACATTTACTTTATCAGTACTTACTGTTTTCAGCCTGACACTGCGAGAGTAAGCCACACGCTTCCTGATTTCTTGTTCATCAACACGACTGTCGGCATCCTCTACAATGGTATATGAAGAAATTATCGTGTGTTATAAAGATCAAAGAACCATCATCATCAATGGATTTTTGATTAACGTGCAGGTACAGGGGCAACGTCCACATAAGTGGGCCCCCTTCCAGGTAGCTGGCTTGCTGCACGCATGGACAATCCTACACCAGATCTCCAGGCTCTTTCTGTCAGCTGCTTCCAGGTCATCTTGGGCCTTCCAGGCCCCCGCTTTCCACCTACCTGTATGTCACAGGGAGTCTTGACTGCACCGTTGGAGCGTTCCACATGTCCATACCAGCGGAGCCTTCTCTCTTTCAGGATGAGGTCCAGGTCCTCAATGCCAAGAGGCTCAAGTAACTCACTGGACCTGATGGTGACAGTGTCCTGTGGCTTGACATTGCAGATCTGTCTGATCATTGCCCTGTCATTCCGCTGAAGACGTTGGAGGTTTTGTCAATGGCCAAATCTCACTGGCATGGAGCATTGCGCTCTGCACACAAGAGCTGTACACACAGCCCCCGCCCATCGGGGCTTGAAGAAATAGATAGGCTGTATGATGCTTCCACGCAGAGCTGAATACGACTGCACACAAGTACTGGTAAACTGCTTAGAGGATCTAAGCCTGCCCAGGCAAAGCGGTGCGAGTCAGACCGTCCATGCTTATAAACCCTATTGGTTTCATTGGGCGACAGGGCTTGAGATGTCATTTCATCTCAATATCGGGTAAAAGTCCCACAAAATTGGAAGCGGCGTCTCCAAAATGACCTATACAGTGTTGACGGGGACGTTAAACCTCAAATCAAACAAAACAAACACACGGCCATATAAGTTGTATACAATATAAAATGGTGCTTTTTGAATATCAAAACAGAGAAAGCTCAATATTAGTAAATAGCTGCACAAAATGTGGAAATGTGGTTGACCTGTCACAAATACGAAGATGTGTAAATTCCCCACTTAACGCTCTGCAACTGGGTATATTTCAGCAGACAACATTATTGTTTCTAATTTTTTCGAAAAAAAACAGGATCAGACATCTCATGCAAATTGTCTCCATACAAATTTTCTCCTATGGAGAAGATTTGCATAAGATGTCAAATACTATTTTCTGGGAAAAATAAGAAAAATTCCAACAATTTGTTTCTGCTGAATTAGCCCAGGTAATAGTACTGGTTAAGTGAATGGTGACAAATTTTTTCAAATTGGAGACATCTACAGTTGGCTTTTTTTCATTTGCTTTTTCTTTGAAACCATAAGAGAAATGGAGTCTTCTCATATAGAAAGAATTTACTCATTAGGGTCCAGTTGTTCAAAGCCTCGTTAGCTTAACGAGCTCGTTAGTGGTCATATTGTTAACTGTTCTAGCAAGTATAATATCTAAAATTTTGGTATTTTTGCTGAAAAAATGTGAGCAGCTTTTGCAAAAGCTGCTCACATTTTTTTCAGCAAAACTATCAGCATATTTGTCATAATAAATGATCAAAGTTTTAACGGTACGTTAATTAATGACATCATTAGTTTTGAAAAACTGGCCCCTGTTCTACAGTCATTCTCTCCCTGCTGCTGATTCAAGAAGGGCAGTGTGTGTGTGTGAATTCGGGTTTAATGTCGCTTTCAACAATTTTTCAGTCATATCACGACGGTGTCTGGTTGCGACAGGGAGCTCAATGCTCACGTTTATAGTGCTGCCTCACTGAAGTATCATGTCCCAGACACATTACATGATACCACACCCAGTCACATTATCCTGACACTGGATCGACCAGTCCTAGCTCTACCCCGTAAATCTGAGTGCCAAGCGAGGAGCAGCTAGTACCATTTTTAACCACTTTGGTATGTCGCGGCCCAGGATCGAACCCGAGACCTCCCGTTCCCCGGAGCGGACACTCTACGAACTGAGCTATCGGGGCCGGTCAAGAAGGGCAGTTTCTGAGAAAAGAATGTTCACTGTACTGGTTAACTGCTTATGTATAAGCCTACCTGGGGATAGAGCAGTTAGGTAAACTGACCTACTCAATGTTTGACTGACCGGCCCCGATAGCTCAGTCGGTAGAGTGTCCGCTCCGGGGAACGGGAGGTCTCGGGTTCGATCCCAGGCCGCAACATACCTAAGTCGTTAAAAATGGTACTAGCTGCTCCTCGCTTGGCACTCAACTCAGATTTACGGGGTAGAGCTAGGACTGGTCAATCCAGTGTCAGGATAATGTGACTGGGTGTGGTATCATGTAATGTGTCTGGGACATGATACTTCAGTGAGGCAGCACTATAAACGTGAGCATTGAGCTCCCTGTCGCAACCAGACACCGTCGTGATATGACTGAAAAATTGTTGAAAGCGACGTTAAACCCGAATTCACACACACACACACAATGTTTGACTGGGCTGTTAACCCTTTTAGTACCAAATGGAATCTTCCTCATTGTATATAGCAGGAGTCCATTTAAAAATTTAGGGGTGTCAGGTTGTGTTTTCTTCAAAATTGATTAGGAAAATGGCTGAACTTTTTGCAAACAGTGCAGGCCCTGATCAGACGCCGCGTTCTGCGGCGTCTGATCTGGGCCTGCACTGTTTGCCAACTTTTTTGTTTGGTTTTGGTTTTACGGCCCTTTCAAGATTATTCCACTCATATCGAGCAGTCAAACAATAGTGCTGTATGTACCATATGTATTCAGACAGGCAGGCCTGAGCAAACATTGTAGACCAACATGAGATGCCACAGAGCCCAGCAGCTCTTTAGGGCCGATAGTGTTTGCCAATCATCCAGCCATTTTAAGACACAGCATTAGCTGGTAAATTGTTATGTTTGAATTGAGAATTTATGTCCCCATCAACACAATTTAGATAATTCCGGTGACATTGCTTCAGATTTTGTGGGACTTTTACCCGACACTGCTATGAAATTACATCTCAATCCCTGCTGCCAAAACAAACCAAAAAGGTTTATATGTACGGATGGCCCATCTCGCACTTTCCCTGAGCAGGCTTGGACTTTCTAAGCGCACAACCAGTATTCATGTGCTGTAGGTTTCAGCTCTGTGTGGAAGCATCATGCAGCCCAATCTATTTCTCCAAGCCCCAATGGGCGGGGCAGTATGGCAAAGAAAGCAAGAATGCAAGAGCTTCCTGGTTAGAGTATTAAGATCCCAAGGTGATGATGACTTTCCCTTATATATACTCAGTCAAAAAAGTTCCTATACCTAAAATTGCTTCTGTTACTATCGCTACTACAGATAAAAACTACACAAAGTTTGTTATGTTTTGATAAGAAGACTCATTTTCCCGTGCAAAAGCACCATTCGTTTTTGTTTTCGTAAACACATCATCGTAGACTATTGCTTTAAACATCCAAGGGGTCACTGTGTCATTTTCGCAGAGAAAATCATTAAAACATGCTATGATTTAACATCAAAAAATTTCCCTTTACTCTACATTTCTAAAATTTGATACATGTGACATTTCTTTAGATACCATTTGCGTCTATTCACAAAAGATTTGGAACTTTAGTTTCATCAGCTACGAGAACAGGCTATCACATATTGACCTCCAATTCTTAGAAGTTGTTTGCAAATGCTGCTTTCAATGGGAACTCCATAGAAAATCGCAATCGATATTGCTACATGCTACATGAATTTTCTGTATTTTTTACCATCGTGATTAAAAGCGATGGTGGACACAAAGCGTTGTTTGAAAAAATGGCAAAAATTGATTGACAGGAATAAAAATTACAGCACTTCGAAAATTGCTATATTTTTAATTGCAAGGGAGATAATTTGAGAATTTCACAAATTGAAACCTCGCTTATAATGCGGGATCATGAGATATTGTAAAAGTAAAGTGTTATCCGATGTTCAGAGAATATTGTCTTCCATCTTAGACAAAAAAGAACTTTCTGCGCATGCGCAATGTCCATTTTCTACCAAAATCTTTCTAGGCACATATTGGAAGACAACTCTGGAGCAGAAAGATATGGACAAATGCAAGTTTGAGCATTCTCTAGCTAAACGTCCGATATAAATGTCTACAGCCAAATTTAGCTCAATAGCTGCAGGATATCTAGTGAGTTTCACTCGAAAGTTGTTATAGTTACTTTTTTGACTAAGTATATAACTGTTTTAAGTACTTCCTTATCTACAATATCAATTACCTTGAGTATTTTCTTTATTATCAATTACAGTGACATTCCCCTATTAAGACCACCTACAATTAACACAAATTATGCTTTTAAAAGCATATTTTAGAAGATTTCAGCTACATTTCCTATCATCTTGTGTTTTCTACATCCAGTATGCTCTAGTGGGAGACCACCTTTGGGACTGTTCAAAAGTGGTCCTAAGGACCACTTTTGAACAGTCCCAAAGGTGGTCTTAATGTAGAAATTTTACTGTACCCTGAGTATTTTCTTGATTTTCTGTCTCATCCTGGTTGGTATCATTCAATGATTCTCGTCTCTTTTTTCTTCTTGACCCCTGGAGACCTTCGAATACCTGCTCCACTTTCTTTCTTATCTGTAAGAAGAAAACACGACTCATAAGGGCGATGGACAGACTTTCAGGAGAGGCATAGCATGGTTGGGTGAGCTGATGGTGTAAGTAAAGTAAGTCAAGAATCTTTTTTCCTCAATTTCTGGTCATCATACTGATATTGGCTTACAGTTGGACAAGGCCAAATGTTGTTATGTACAGTAGAACTTCGATGGCTCGAACACCGATGGCTCGTTTACCATGGATGTGTCGAACCCATTCTTGAGCCCCTAGGGAAATCCTCTTCATAAGAAATAGTGGGGGATAATTAAGGAGATTTTAGTGTTTTATCTTGCAAATGTATGCTGAGTGTACTCATTAGAATCGCCTCGATGAGGCAATTCGAATGAGTACACACAGCATGCATTTTCATTATAGACCACAGAAAAGATGTCTAAAAGTATCTCGTTATGCCTCCTGACAGTAACCCTCAGTGGCTCGAACCACCCCTGTCTCGAACAGATTTTCGAGGTTCCAAAGGTGTTCCAGTCATTGAAGTTGGACTGTATTATGTTTCTTCACTTTCTTTTACTTGCCTCTTTCTCCCCTGTCCTTCTCTTTCATTTCCTCTACTATCTCTCTTTTCTCTCTTTCTCTGGGAGAGGACACATGACCCACAACAATACAAGCAATCATTCAGGAGAGGCAACTCTGTCAATACAAGCAAACATTCAGGAGAGGCAACTCTGTCAATACAAGCAATCATTCAGGAGAGGCAACACTGTCAATACAAGCAATCATTCAGGAGAGGCAACTCTGTCAATACAAGCAATCATTCAGGAGAGGCAACTCTGTCAATACAAGCAATCATTCAGGAGAGGTAACTCTGTCAATACAAGAGGCAACTCTGTCAATACAAGCAATCATTCAGGAGAGGCAACTCTGTCAATACAAGCAATCATTCAGGAGAGGCAACTCTGTCAAAATTATCTAGTTTCCCTTGTCAATCGAGATTCACTCTTGAAGAGAATATTTTTTCCTCCCTCTTCCTTACTACAGGAAACTCTACCTTAAAGGGCTGACTTTTTTTCTAAAAAGTACAGGTAACATGTACATGGATGGCCCCCGCCCATCGGGCTTGAAGAAATAGATGGGCTGCATGATGCTTCCACGCAGAGCTGAATCTGACCATACACAAGTACTGGTAAACCACTTAGAGGATCTAAGCCTGCCCAGGCAAAGTGGTGCGAGTCGGACCATCCATGCTTATAAACCCTATTGGTTTCATTGGGCGACATTTCATCTCAATGTCGGGTACAAGTCCCACAAAATTGGAAGCAGCGTCTCCAAAATGATCTGTACAGTGTTGATGGGGACGTTAAGCCTCAAATCAAACAAACAAAATGTACATGGAACATATAAACATTAATTACAAATGTGTCCAAAGGACATGGCTGCCCCCTCCTGGCAGCACAATTTAGTCATGGGGAGATAATTAATCAATCAAACATGCAGGAGTTGTTGTCTTCTTTGTTCACAACACATCGTCTCGACATGATGCACCAACCTGAGAAGTTTTGTGAATATATTCTATATGGTTTAGGAGATATGGCCCAGAAACCCCAGTACCAGAAACCCCAAAACGGGCACCCCGGCAAACAGTGCAGGCCCAGATCAGATGCCGGTTTGCAAAAAGTAAAGCCATTTCCCAAATAAATTTTGGAGAAACCAGAACCTGACCACCCTAAATTTTGAAATGGACTCCTGCTATATATAAGGAGGAAGATTCCATTTGGTACAAAAAATGGCAGGGCATAAAAATTCCCTGTATCTCTTTCTATGTACTCACAATAGTAAGTTTTCTTTTTGTACTGCCTTGGTTCGGAGACTTGCTGTCGAAGGTAGGAGATTTATCTGATTCAGAAAATAAATTCTTTATCTTCTTAATCTTCATGAACTTTGACTTTACTCTGTCACCTATAGGTCTGACTGGCTGAAATGGAGAATTAAGAATAAACATGTACAGTAGAATTCCTATATTAAGACCACCTTTGGAAATGTTCAAAAGTGGTCTTTAAGACCACTTTTGAACAGTCCCAAAGGTGGTCTCTGACCAGAGGACAGTGTATGCAGAAAACACGGAGAAAGAATAACTGCGACCTATGAAATAAGTTTTTAACCCTTATCTTGCTGAATATTCATCTAAGCCACACCCATTTCGTTATATCAACCAATCAAATTACTTGATGTAATTTATTGCTACAAATTCGTAAACTGAATGCCAAACAGTGTAGATCCTGATCAGATGGCTTCTTCAGAAGCCATCTGATCAGGATCTACACTGTTTGCAAAGATAGGGGTTGTCGTGAACAGCAAGATAAGGGTTCTTCAGAAGCCATCTGATCTGGATCTACACTGTTTGCAAAGATAGGGATTGTTGTGAACAGCAAGATAAGACTTCTTCAGAAGTCATCTGATCTGGATCTACACTGTTTGCAAAGATAGGGGTTGTCGTGAACAGCAAGATAAGGATTCTTCAGAAGCCATCTGATCTGGATCTACACTGTTTGCAAAGATAGGGATTGTTGTGAACAGCAAGATAAGACTTCTTCAGAAGTCATCTGATCTGGATCTACACTGTTTGCAAAGATAGGGGTTGTCGTGAACAGCAAGATAAGGGTTAGAAGCAGAATCAGACTTAATTTTAGGTGGTCTTAATAGCGAATTTCACTGTACAGGTATAATCTAGTGCTGCAACGAGACAGTTACTTCACAGTATGATACAACTGAATTGATTTAAGCCCCCCCCCCCCCCCCACCACACACACACAAGTGGAATTTGTTTCAAGGTGGTTCTTCTGTCATGGTTTATTTTTTGTTTTGGTTTGTCTTTGATTGTGTGTGTCGCTAGAAATTTTTTGTTTTGGATAGCAAATCAGCAGTGAGAGACCTAATAATTGAGAGCAAGTGCTCATATCCATTTGGCCATGGAGGACAGTTATATCCCAAATTATATTAATATCTGCAGTTATGGGAAATTTTTCCTAGGAATTAAAGGAGTTAGAAACAGACATGGCAGAATAGCGATCGACTTAAGAGCCATCCAAGTTTACCTGTATAGACAGAGTAAAGTTCCTATATTAAGACCACCTTTTTTGACAGTTTGTCTTTAAGACCACTTTTGAACAGTCACAAATGTGTTCTCTGACCAGAGGACACTGTATTGCCGAAAACACAAAGAGCCTACTAAATAAGCTTTTTAAAGCAAAATTAGTCTTAATAGTGGAATTTCATTGTAGTTTGAAATACACCACAACCTCTTTATAACACGGTTCATTATAACACGGTTTGGGATATAAAACGGTTTCAAGATGGGTCCCAAAAATGTATAGATTATATAGAAAAATGACCATAAATGGTCATTTTTCTGTATAATCTATACATTTTTGTTTTGATATAACACGTTTGTTTAACTAACACGGTTTCTGCTTTGGACCCCATTAATGGTGGTATTAAGTGGTTGTGGTGTACTGAGATTATGATAGAATCTGCACAAAATTCTGTAAAAAAAAACTATGCTTTACCTCACTTTCCATTTCATCCTCATTGCTGGTTGAATGCTGTCTCCTTACCAGCCTGCTGGGAACTGCATAGCCTGCAGAATCTACATAGATATCATATCCTGTACTATCTTGGGTCATCAGCTTCTTGGGATCAAAATACACAACATTTCCTGCGTCATCCACTGCCTTAGGAATACAGTCATCACTGAGACTTCTTCTGATTGGCTCAGGGTGGCTCCACCTTGGTAAATCCCAATGTTTGATTGGATCCTCCAAATGGTCACGTGTCACAGGAGGTTCCTCCAGACTTTCATAAAATGAGGATTCGTTTTCTTCATGATTGTCAGAATCTGAGCCAAGTTTCTCATTTGATCCTATTGACACTGTCTCTGTAGCTATTGAAAAAGGCCTTGGTCGCCTTCGAGGTGGTGGGGGCCTCTGAGGCTTTTGTAGCTTTTTCTCACTTAGCACTTTCAGAGCTCTATCTGGATCCGTTTTTGTGTCCGGTTTATTTTTAGGAATCACAACAAAATCATGGTCAATTAATTCCTCATCATTCTGTTGTATCTCTTCTTCTTTATGTTTTTGTGTCTCTGTCTCTTTTTTTACCCTTATATAGTCATCATGAGCCCCAGTCCTTGGTGGCTTCGATGGTGGCATCATGGGTTTCTTTGGCACATTTTTACTACATTCTACTGCACTAGGTTGGTTCAATTCGTGTTTATTTGTGTCGTTTGACTTTTCTACTAGAGATCTCTGTCTCACTGGTGGTCTCATTGGTCTTACTTTTGTTGGGGTTGGCTTTTGTTGACCTTCAATTTCTTTCTTTGAACTGTCACCTTCACCTTCATTTGACCATTGACGGGTGACCTTTTTCACTGGTGGGGGTGGTTTGGCTGGTTTCCCTGGGGATATGGTTGGACTAGATTGTGACATGTTGTCAAACAATTTTAATCTGTCTAAAACACTGACCGGTCTGCTGTCACTGGTTTCATTCTGAACTGGCAAATGACTGCGTTTTTGTACCCCATCATCCCATAATCTGGTGTATTCAGAATTTTCAGTTTTAGCGTTGCCTGCACTTTGATTGTTCAGGTTTTCCTTGGTTTCATGAGCACTGGGGTTAATATTGCTATCTACATTAGGAGAACTATGTTCAAGTTGTCCAATTAATCTGGAGACCCTGTGAGATGATTCATTGTCATCACCTAGAGCAACAACACCTGCAATTTGACCTAGTTTCCCAACAGGCAAACCCGAGAGGCCAGAGCAATGTTGGTCACTTTTATGTTCAATGGATGACCTTGGCATTGGTTTTGGGGTCAAGGCAGCTGCAGCTGTTTGCATTTTTGGACTGACATTTTGATTTCTTACTGGTGAAACATTTGGTCTGGCTGGTCTGACTGGAGATCGTCCTGGCGACCGTCTTGGTTTAGATGAGGTAGTTGTCTCAGAGTTGGAATTCACAGCTTTTGTGTCAGGTTTTGTTATCAGTCTTGGAGTAGGTGTAGGAGTACCTGAAGATTCGCCTTTCTTTTCGAACATATGTCTAATCGCAGCCATCTTATCAGGTGGCAGATTTCTTACACTATTATTCATCTTTGTATGTCAAACCAAGAGGATGTTTGAAATGAACCCATTGCACTACTGAAATGTTACTATTGCAGTGGCCACAATTTATCTGCTTTATTGATAATTTTTCTTGGCCTCAATTATTGTGGATGTACATGTAGGTCCTCATGTTCACAACAGCCTATCAAGACAAGAGGAAACTTGTCTACATCTACTCTGTATCATTCAACTTGTCTCCTCTATATCCTATTCCACTTGTCTGCTCTATATCATATTCAACTTGTCTGCTCTATATAATATTCATGTTCCACCCTCTCTCTGTCTCTCTGGTTCAGCTCTTCACTCTGAAATTATAACAAGAGAGTCCAGATGACCCTGAATTGATCACCTAGCTTCTGAAAGTAATGTGGATTACTAACCTAAGTGATTTCTTTATTTAGCACATGCTGTCACCTTATTCAATGGGGTGAACCATTTAAGTTAGTTAGGTAGAAGGTCACCTTGGCAACTGTCTTATGAAGTTTGAATGAAATTGGCCTAAGGGTTAATAAGTTGTCACAGATTTTTCTACTTTTAGGTCTGCAACAGAGCTAAACAGTTATAGCTATTTTACTTGAGTCACCCAGACACTATTTCTATTAAGTTTGACTGAAACTAAGACAATGGCTTTGGAGGAATTGTAATTGAATGATTTTTATCACTGTTCTTAGCAGCTATTTTTATCAATATTCTTTTTTGGTGGTGGGGGGGGGGGGGGGGGTAGGGTTTGTTTAAAGACCCTTTCAAGATTATTTCACTTACATATATTGACATATTGAGCTGAACATTAGTATGAATTGAATGAAAACCAAAGTACCCGGAATAACCACCTGCAGAACTTGGCATCTTACATGTGACCCGAGCCAGGCTGGGACCACAGCGGTGAGAGACCCAATGATAAAGAGTCAGCGCTCTTATCCACTAAGCCATGGAGGCCCGTTTTATGGATGTTAGGTCAGTGTTGCATAAGAGGGTTATCTATAGAATCTGTACTGGAATCCTGGGTTGGGTTTGGCAAACAGACTAGACCCAGATCAGATGCTGCAGGACAGCATCTGATCTGGGTCTACACCTTTTGCTAAAAAATCTGGAATTTACAGGTTAACCCTTATCTTGCTGAATATCCATTTAAGCCACACCCATTTCTGTCTATCAACCAATCAAATTACTTGATGTAATTTATTACTACAAATTCATAAACTGCTTGCCAAACAGTGTAGATCCTGATCAGATGGCTTCTTCAGAAGCCATCTGATCTGGATCTACACTGTTTGCAAAGATAGGGGTTGTCGTGAACAGCAAGATAAGGGTTAAAAGAAACAGGTTAAGTCCGAGTCCAGTCTAGGACTTTTTTCCAGCCTACACTCAGAGACAATCAACCCACCAGTACTCTCTGTGCTTTGATTTAGCTCTGGTTGCCATCTTCATTACAAAGGGCCCATTTTAAGCTTTCATGGTGGTCTTTACATAGGCAAATAAACCCTTTTGGTTTCATTGGGCGACAGGGCTTGAGATGTCATTTCATCTCAATGTCGGGTAAAAGTCCCACAAAATTGGAAGCAACATCTCCAAAATGACCTTACAGTGTTGACGGGGACGTTAAACCTCAAATCAAACAAACAAACAAATCCACATGAAGTTTGAATGAAATTTGCCTCCAATGAATTAAGGCTTTTTTTCTATTTTGATCAATGGCGGCCATCCTGGTGAAGGACTGTCTAAGGACGTGTCACCAGTAAACAATTCTGATTCTGATCATGTTCAATGGAGCAGAACAGTTATAGCTATTTGGTAGGGGGTCAACAAAGCAGCATTCCTGTAAAGATTAATTGAATGAAATTGAATCAAAGATACAGGTAGAGTTTTCTATTTTTTTTCTCTGGTGGCCATCTTGTATACTGGAATTTGGAGCTATTTTGGTAGACGGCCACCTTAGTACACTTTCTGTGAAGTTTCAATGAAATTGGATGAACAGTACAGAAGGAAATGTCATTTAAATCTTTTTTCTTTTCTAGTTTTAGCTCTTGTGCTAATCTTGTTCATTGGAACAGACCCATTTTATCTATATTTGTAGAGGGCTTCTGTGAAGTTTGAATGATATTGGGCAGTAAATGTACACTATTAAAGTTTTTCCTAGGTTAAGCTCTGGTGGCCATCTTATTCATTGTGAAATTGGGTCAATGGAATAGGAGAAGTTGCCATTTGGATTTTGTCTATTTTTTGCTCTGGTGGCCATCTTGCTCATTGTAGTGGACCATTTAAGCTTTTTTTTTGGTAGAAGGCTACCTAGTCAACATTCCTGTGAAGTTTGATTGAAATTTGGCCAAAGCTAATGAGATGTCAGAAGACATTTAAAGGCGTTTTTTTTTTCCACCTTTGGCCCAGGTGATAAGCTTGTTCATAGGAGTGGAACCATTCTAGCTGTTTTGATAGAAGGTCATGATCATCTAATCAAAAATCATATGAATTTTGAATGAAGTTGGACCAAAGGTATAGGAGGTGTTAACCCTTATCTTGCTGAATATTCATCTAAGCCACACCCATTTCTGTCTATCAACCAATCAAATTACTTGATGTAATTTGTTGCTACAAATTCATAAACTAAATGCCAAACAGTGTAGATCCTGATCAGATGGCTTCTTCAGAAGCCATCTGATCTGGATCTACACTGTTTGCAAAGATAGGGGTTGTCGTGAATAGCAAGATAAGGGTTAACACTAAACTCTTTTTTTTCCTAATTTTACCTCTGGTGGCCTGTTTGTCATTGTACTGTGTAAATGTATGACAGATTGGTTCAGATCACCAATCTCACTTTTATTTCTTCATGTAGTGACCTACTTTCACTGCTTCATGCATTTTGGAAAACCTTTTTGTGATATCAGAACTCTACTTCATGACAGAAGGAACCAATATTTATAATCATAGAAAATCAGTATGTTTTTTTTTTCTTTTTGTTTTTCTTTTACATGTTGGGTCAGTCAGCAGTAAACTCTTCAGTCAAAAGCAACCATAAACAGTTATCTACATCATCATCTGGCACCAAATAATGAGGTATTAGCCTCGATCATTGATGTTAACAGCTTACCAACTTGCGGTTAACCCATTTTGTACCCCCAAAATGGGTACCCTGCCAAAACAGTGCAGGCCCAGATCAGTCTGTGGCATCTGATCAGGGTCTACACTGTTTGCAAAAAGTTCAGCTATTTCCCAAACAAATTTTAAAGATTACACAACCTGTCACCCCATTTCAAAATGGACTCCTGCCATATATAAGGAGGAAGATTCCATTTGGTACAAAAAGGGTTAAATGACTCCATAGTCGAATGTTCGCTGAAAATTCCACTGAACTACTTCTGTAGCAGGTTTTCTACAATACAATATGATGATTGTTTTAAATTTTTACCCATTGTATGTTAAAGGAATCTTCCATTGCTATATGTAGGACAAGTCCATTTGTCATATAAGGGGTGTCAGGCCTAATTTTTTGTTGTTATTCTATTTTTGACAGAAAATCCTGTTAGCAAATAGTACAGGCCCTGATCAAACGCCATGTTCTGTGGTGTCTGATCTGGGCCAGCACTGTTTGCCAAGGCTTCCCTTTAGGGGTTTCCAGCTGTAATGGGTTAACTAGAATTTGTTTTTCTACAAAAACACAGATGTCTCCCCCGTTTTTGACCTCTAAGTATAACCTTGACATTGGAGGTATTGAGCTGGGTCTTGTGTGCAACACATCATCCAATGAAGATATACATTTCTGCAAAGTAACTTTAAAAATGTTCATAGAAAAACAAACAAGAGGCCCATGGGCCACAATGCTCACCAGAGCTCAGGGGGCCACTGCCCACTGGCAGCAATGTATTTTAATTAACCATGGAAGCCCTGTGCCCTAGGATGCTACAGATAAAATTTGGACCCAATAAGCCTTGTGGCTTTAGATTCGATGTCGCTTGAATGTGTTGTTGCAGGACAACAGATGACAATTGACAATTTCCCATCTGAGGCAACAAATAGGCCAAAAAGAACATTATTAAAGGAACATTTCTATGAAAGTGTGACAAAATATCTTGAAAGTCATTTTTCAATTTTCCCCGTTATAGGACAATGGAAACTCAAAACTTGGCATAGCAAACAAACCAAAGAGCCAAAGTTCATAAACCTGAGCTCAGGTGGACACTGCCCAATGGCAGCCATGTATTATAACATGATATGATTTTATTATACCAATTATAAAGTCTCCCAAACAAACCCTATACCCAAATGAGCACCCATGTGGACTGTATCTGAAATATTAGGTGTTTTATAAAAGTAGTGAGATCAGGGCATGGACCCAGTGGAGCCCTGGTTGGTGTCAGTAAATGTGTCTTATCAAAAGGAACAAAGACATATATGGTTTATCTGTGGGAATATGTATGTATGGTTCGTGAGATGTAAGGCCTTTTAAGCAATGGAGGGAATTGGGCATGGCAGATCCCAGAAAAGCCCAAGATTGTTGTCAATGAATAAGTCTTATCATAAGGACCAAGAGTATATACGGTTAAATGGTGGGGATCTGAATGGTTTCTGAGATATGAGGCACTTTAATGAAGTGGCAGGCAGAGAAATGGCCCCTGCGAACCCCCAAGGATGGGGGTGACTGAATGTGTCTAATAACAATGAACAAGAATATATGTGATTATAAGATGGGGATTTGAATCTTTTCTGAGATATATGGCCTATTATGAAGTTGAGTCTTATCATAAGGAACAAGAATAAATATGGTTAAGGGGTGGGGATCTGAACGGTTTCTGAGATATATGGATTTTAATGGAGTAAAGGGGTGGGGCATGGCCTGTGGCACCCCGGGGGGACCTGCATGCTGGTGTCACTGATTGCGTGTTATCATAAGGAACAAGAATATTATATGGTTTAGGGGTGGGGCTCTGAACAGTTTCTCAGATATATGGTTGTTTGTGAAGTGAAGGGGTGGAGCATGAATGTGTATGGTTTAGGGGTGGGTATCTGTAAGGTTTCTGGAATATTTGGCCTTTTACGAAGAGGAGGGGTTGGGTTGGGCATGGTCCCGGCACATCCCAGGGGACCCCAAAATTGGTGTCACTGAATGCAACTTATCGTAAGGAATGAGAATATATATGGTTTAGGGGTGGGGATCTCAATGGTTTCTGAGGTAAATGGCATTTTATGAAGTGGAAGGAGTGGGGCATGTCCCCGGCACATCCCGGGGGACCCACAGGTTGGTGTCACTTAATGCGTCTTATCATAAGGAACAAGAATATATATGGTTTAAGGGTGGGGATCTGAATGGTTTCTGAGATAAATGGCCTTTTATGAAGTGGAGGGGTCGGGGCATATCCCGGGGGACCCCCAGGTTGGTGTCACTTAATGCATCTTATCATAAGGAACAAGAATATATATTGTTTATGGGTGGGGATCTGTATGGTTTCTGAGATATATGGACTTTAATGAAGTAAAGGGGTGGGGCATGGCCCATGGCACCCTGGGTGGACCCGCATGCTGGTGTCACTGATTGCATCTTATCATAAGGAACAAGAATATATATGGTTTAGGGGTGGGGCTCTGAACAGTTTCTCTGATATATGTTTTTTTGTGAAGTCAAGGGGTGAAGCATGGCCCGGGAGCACCCTTGGTGACCCCTAGGTTTGTGTCACTGAATGTGTCTTATCATAAGGAACAAGAATATATATGGTTTAGGGCAGGGGATCTGCAAGGTTTCTGGAATATTTGGCCTTTTATGAAGTGGAGGGGGTTGGGCATTGTCCCGTCACAACCCAGGGGACCCCCAGGTTGGTGTCACTTAATGCATCTTAGCATAAGGAACAAGAATATATATAGTTTAGGGGTGGGGATCTGTATGGTTTCTGAGATGTATGGCATTTTATGAAGTGGAGGGGGTGGGGCATGTCCCCGGCACATCCCGGGGGACCCCCAGGTTGGTGTCACTTAATGCATCTTAGCATAAGGAACAAGAATATATATAGTTTAGGGGTGGGGATCTGAATGGTTTCTGAGATAAATGGCATTTTATGAAATAGAGGGGGCAGGGCATGTCCCCAGCACATCCCGAGGGACCCCCAGGTTGGTGTCACTTAATGCATCTTATCATAAGGAACAAGAATATATATGGTTTAGGGGTTGGGATCTGTAAGGTTTCTGAGATATAAGGCATTTTATGAAGTGGAGGGAGCGGGGCATGGCCCCGGCACAACCTAGGGGACCCCCAGGTTGACATAAAAGAATATGGCTGAGAGAAGTTTACACAAGGAACATGTTTATGTAAGTTTTGTCAAAATATCTGCAATGACTTGGCAGTAAATGCCATTTTTCAGTTTTCCCCATTATAAGTCAATGGAAACTCTAAGTTGCCATAGCAACAAAACTAAAAGGCCAAATTTCATAAAAAACACAAAACCTGTAAAGGCAAATATGGTGAATATTTTCATAAAGTCTCAGCCTCCTAGAACATATGGTTTCTGAGGAGATAATTTTTTAAGTATTTTTTGTCTATTTTTTGCATTTTGGTTTCCATGGTAACCAATAAAAAAGAGCAGAAGGCCTAAAATCATACGGAAGATAGTAGATTACTTATGGAATATTTCTATGAAAGTTTTGTCAAAATATCTGCAGAGGCTTGGCAGTAAATGCCATTTTTCTATTTTCCCCATTATAAGTCTATGGAAACTCTAAGTTGCCATAGCAACCAAACTAATCAGCCGATTTTCATTAAAAACACAATCTTTCAATCCCCCTGCCCAAGGATGCTACAGATGAAATTTGGGCTGAATCGGCCCAGTGGCTTCAGAGGAGATGTCGTTTGAAAATGTTGACGAAGACGCAGACGCAGACGACGCAGAGGCAGACGACGACGACAGACAACTGCTTATCCTATAAGCTCCCCCGGAGCCTTCGGCTCTGGTGAGCTAAAAAGTTATTGGCCATACACAAAAAAGCCCTTTTTTTACCTTTGACCTCTAAGTATGGCCTTGGCCTTTGAGGTACAACACATCGTCTCATGATGGTTAACATTTCTGCCAAGTCATTTCATAATCCATCAAAGAATAAGGAAGTTATTGACTGTCCCTTTTTTTACCTTTGACCTCTAGGTATGACCTTGACATTGGAGGTATGGACCTTGGTCTTGCACATGACTCATGGTCTAATGACGGTAAACATTTCTGCATGGTTACTTTACATATAAAGTCCATCCAGAAATAAAAAAGTTATTGACTGGACACAAAAAAAAAAAAACAAACTTTTTTACCTCTGAACTCTGAGTATGACCTTGATCTTGGAGGTACCAACCTGGGTCTAGCGTGCACCACATCGTCTCATGAGGGTTAACATTTCTGCCAAGTAATTTCACAGTCTATCCAGGAATAAGAAAATAATTGACTGAACACTAAAAAGGCCCCTTTTTGTCCTTTGACCTCTTAGTATGACCTTGACATTTAAGGTACCAACTTGGGTCATGCACGCTTCACATCGTCTCATGGTGGTTAACATTTCTGCAAAGTAATTTCAAAATCCATCTAAAAATAAGAAAGTTATTGATGGAACACAAAAAAGGGTCCCCTTTTTTACCTTAAACCTCTATGTATGACCTTGACCTTTCAGGTACCAAACTGGGTCATGCGTACAACACATCATCTCATGGTGGTTAACATTTCTGCCAAGCAATTTCAAAATCCATCTAAAAATAAGAAAGTTATTTACCAAACACGAAAAAAAGCCCCTTTTTTGACCTTTGACCTCTATGTATGACCTTGACATTTTAGGTACCAAACTGAGTCATGCATGCAACACATCGTCTCATGATTGATAACATTTTTGCCAAGTAACTTCAAATTCTATCTAAAAACAAGCAAGTTATTGACAAAACACGAAAAAAGGCCCCTTTTTTACCTTTGACCTCTACGGTAAGTATGACCTTGACCTTTGAGGTACCAACCTGGATCATGCACGCAACACATCGTATTATATTGGTTAACATTTCTGCCAAGTGATTTCAAAATCCATCTCAAAATAAGAAAGTTATTGACCAAACACGAAAAAAGGCCCCTTTTTTTACCTTTGACCTCTAAGTATGACCTTGACCTTTAAGGTACCGATCTGCCTCATACGCACCACACATTTTCTCATGGTTGTTAATATTTCTGCCAGGTAATTTTAAAATCCATCTCAAAATAAGTAAGTTACTGACCAAACATGAACAAAAGGCCCCTTTTTTGACCTCTAAGTATGACCTTCACTCTTGAGGTACCGACCTGCCTCATGTGCACCACACATCGTCTTATTGTTGTTAATATTTCGGCCAAGTAATTTTAAAATCCATCTGAAAATAAGAAAGTTATTGACCGGACACGATTTGCCCATACATATATACATACCGACAAACTTCCAAGGGAGATAATTCAAAAAGTGTAAATGCAAGAGTTATAGTTCTTGCGCATTGCACGTTGTCTAATGCTGATTAATATTCATATGAAGTTTCGTGAAGATAGCTCAAACGGTTTTCAAGTTATAGAGCAGACACGAAAGTGTGACAGATGGACAGACAGACAGACAGACGCCCGGGGGAAAAAACAATATGTCTCTCTGAAAAATTTTTTTTCGGGGGGAGACATAATTATTTTCTCAGATTAATATGATTTAATAAGAGCACCTCATGCGGGTGCCAAGGCTCGGCTGCAGTTTCTTTTAGAAAACAAAAATTCTAAGTCGAAAAAGGGGCATAACTGTGCCAAAAATATTTTGAGGGTTACCTCATCTATTGGTAAAAGTATAAAAGAAAAAAAAATAAATAAGAAAAAAGGAAAGAAAAAACAAAACAAGAGGCCCATGGGCCACTACGCTCACCAGAGCTCGGGTGGGCACTGCCCAATGACAGCCATGTATTTTAACATGATTTAATCTTAATTTTAATCTACCAATTATAAAGTCTTCCAAATGAACCCCTATATCCAAATGAGCATCCATCTGGACTCAGTATCTAAAACATTAGGCCTTTTATTAAGTAGAGGGTGTAGGGTATGGACCCAATGGAGCCCTGGTTGGTATCACTAAATGCGGCTTATCATAAGGAATAAGAATATATATGGTGTAGCAGTGGGGATCTGTATACCGGAGTTATAAGGCCTCTTAAGGAGGCTGACCTTAATTTCGGTTGTGCAACGTTCTGCGCATTGCCGTCAATCGGCACTGTAACGACATTCACTTTTTAAGTGGTATTTATATTTTCTTTTCGACCTCTAAAACGAAGTAAATTTTCTACGATTGACTGTATTTTCCACCACACATGGATAAAATACGCCAACAGTTATCATTTCTTGTCACTGTCAAAGCAGACAAAGTGAAAGTAGAAAAATCGAGTTCAGAAACGATCGAATGTGTCGGTCACAATTGAGCCAATAAGACAGCTCATTGACAATAGCAGAACTGTTTACCTTTTTTATTCTTCTTTTTCTCGAAGATATCTTTTGCTCCTGAAGACACCTTACCTGATATAGAAAAGCCCGTCCGAGAGTGTGTCATCTTGCCATAATGGCAGTTACAGTTAAATTTGTAAAGTGTATAGATCTAAGTAGCCTATTAGATCAGAATCAGAATTGTTTACTGGTGACACGTCCTTAGTCAATCCCTCAACAAGACAACATGTTGAATGCCATACTATATCTCCTTTAAAGTACAATCCATTTGCTATCCTGTTTGTTTACGCTTGCAACACACTAAAATGATTGTTCTTTGGATATACGTTTACACACGGCCTGTGTGTAAACTTTTAGTTTGCTGTGACGTAATCATATTTATTCATGACGTCATGATGAACAGCCGATGGATTGAATCAAAGTCCGCATGCTACTTTTTTTTTTTTTTTTTTTTGGCTGGCTGAGAACTGACAATTATGCCCGTAGAATGAATCATTCTGTCTGCATAGGCCTAGAGCAGTGGAGGGTATTATCGACATGCGGCAATTATCGACACCTTCAACACATCCCAGCAACCTTCCGTTACGTCATTAGTTTCTTAACGCGGTACATTTGAATATCCTCGGAAGTCGTCATTGATCGTTATATCAAGCCGATATTTTCGTACAGAAAATCGCAACAGCGACTTACATTTTGACATCCAGAGATATTGATCATTTTATCAATAATTTTAAGGTGAGTAAATGTTTCTATTTGCGCTTACCGACAATATATAGCCACATTCCCACGGTAATTCCCGAACAATTTTGCCCCGTCATCTGCTACGCAATTGTTTCTATATCATAGTTGTCGTTCTTAGGGGCTATTGACATAGAAGTCGGGGTGTCGATAATTACCTCCGAAATGGGAAGAGGGAGGTAATTATCGACACCTTGTATCAAAACCTGAAACTACGGCTATTAGTCGACGCAGTTGTTATTGAAAGTGAAGAAATTACAAAAGCAGTTACCTTCACACTTATTTACATAGTTTTGTGGTATATGGTGCCTGAGCAGTGGGGCTGGTGTTTGACGGAGGGTTCCGAACCGGGTGAGAACCAGTTCGGAAAATAAGAGCATACAATTTATTACTTATCTTACAAATATAAAGACATCTATAAATCATATAAACAGAAATCAAAATAATGTAAAATATCACATTATGCTTGCATATTACAAATATACTTAACAACAATTGAAAAGTTTTACAAATATAAACAAAGTTCAAAATCGAACAAAAACAAGATTATATGAATATCACATAATGCTTCCATAGCAACAATTAGCCCGGTTACGCAGATCGGTACCTCTTGTATTACTCAGACCTTGCATATAACGCTTGTTTGTGCAACCACACGGACGTAACTGCAGGCCGTAACGGCCACGGCTAGATCTTCGGGCATGTTCTGAGAACTCCCAAATTTACTAATGGTTTAGACTTAAGTAACTAAACCACTGTTTCTGTTTATTTTGGATGTATTTTATTACATATCACGGTCTTTCAAACGACTGTCCATTTAAAACTTTAATGAAATTTCAGCACACTTTATCATTGGTTTTCGTCACCAAATCGTAACAGGGTTACTGATGAGGCTTTAGTAGCCGAAACTGTGCAGTCTGACCCACTTCAGATGTGTTCAGTGTTCTTAAGGGATACTCATTTTATTCTTTATCTCTTGAATTCTTTGATAAAGATGCTATGGTATGTCTTGATATTGCGTTTCTAGGCAAGTAGGTTCAGATACTTCATATTCGCCTTCGGACCTTAAGGCCCTTAAGCCAGTATCGAGCTGTCTCAACCGATATGATTTGTAATGCGATAGACATATCACCATCTCCAGATTTAGTATGAACCCAGATGCGATAAAGCATCCCTTTATTTCAGGTGCAATGTCTAGGCAGCTTTCTGCAAAGAAGAAGAGGGTTCAATACAGCCCAGAAAACATGGCTCTCGCCATTGACATGGTGAGAAAAGGACTGATGAATAAGAAGCAAGCCTCTTCTACCTATGGAGTGCCGCGCACAACATTACTAGACAAACTTGCTGGCAGGGTTCCTGAGCAACCAACAAGACCTGGCCCACAGCCTATTTTAACACAAGCAGAGGAGGAGGTTGTTGTCAATTATTGCAAACTAATGACCGAAATTGGTTATCCCCTCACAAGGAAGGAGTTGAAATTTGAAGTAAAGAAAGTTCTAGATTCCGATGGTCGCAAAACCCCATTTAAAGATAACCTTCCAGGAAAGGACTGGTTTAAAGCATTTGTATCTCGCCATCCGGATCTCACAGAAAGGGCCCCTATGTCCCTTGGTCATGAGCGCGCTATTATATCTGATGACATGATTAAGGGCTGGTTCAATGGCGTCTATACATTTCTAGAGAAGGAAATTCCAGATTGGCAGGCTTTAATTAAAGATCCACGGCGCATATTCAATGCGGATGAAAGTGGATTTCCCTTGTGTATTACTACAGGAAAGGTTCTGGCCCCAAAAGGTGTGCGACATGTCTATCACGTTGTGCCAAATAATAAAACTCAAATAACCGTTATGGTATGTTTTAATGCCTTTGGAGAATATGTTCCTCCAGTTATAGTATATCCTGGTCAGAGATTTCGTGATGTAGGCATCAACGGATTCCCAGAGGCAATTTATGGACACACTGATAGTGGTTGGATGGATAGTGCTCTGTTCGTCGAGTTCTTATATCATCTGAAACAGTTTGCCGAGGAAAAACAAATCACATTCCCAATATTGCTATTTGTTGACGGCCATTCAACACACATGTCTCTACAGGCTGCTGAATTCTGCCGTGACAATGACATCATTCTGTACTGTTTATTGCCTAACGCCACTCATATACTGCAGCCTTGTGACGTTGGCTTGTTTTCCCCAATGAAGAAAGCTTGGAGTAACTCTGTGAAGTCATGGCAGATGGAACATCTTGGTGAGATTCTTACAAAGAAATGCTTCCCAGAAATTTTTAAAAAGGCTTGGGTCAGTGTTACAACCTTAGAAAATGCAGTTCATGGATTCCGTCGCTGTGGCTTATTTCCTCTAACACCAGATGGGATAGATACAACAAAGTTAGGGCCTTCCAAGATTGCATCAAGCACTTCTTCAAGTCAGATTCTTCCAGAAACTGGTTCTTCTGTGATGCCTTCCTCGTCAGCGAGCAGTTCTGTTGATGGTATTCTACCTGGTACAAGTCCAGTCCTGTCTAGTGCTGAGCCATCAGCTAATATTTCAACTTCTGAATCTGATGTTGTTCCCCCATCTGTTTTGCAACCCCGAAATGTAGCATCAGATGACAATTCAATGGCTACTACCTCACCTTCACTTCAAAAACCTAGCACTTCATCTGAAACGCCCAACGTCAAAGCGCCATCCAGTGGCAGGGTTCTAAAATTCCTTTCACCAGTACCCTCATCTGCACCAAACTCTGGGTCTTTCAAGGTGGCACTGTTTAGTAGAACGGACACTATGAGCAAAGACAGAAACAATCCTTCTCACGTTTCGAAAGCATTCGAAAATCTACAAAAAGAACAGTTAATAACATCAGAAATAAACTTCCAAAGGCGATATCTGGGAGCCTAGCCATTCAGATGTTAAAAGAGCGAGAGGAAAACAAAAAGGCAGAGGAGGAAGCAAAAATCAAAAGGAAAGAAGAACGTGAAATGAAAAAAAAGGCAAGAGATGAGGAAAAGGAAAAGAAAAGACAAGAAAAAGAAAAAAGAAAACAGGAAAAAGAAGCTAAGAAAGGAATAACAGATAAGGGCAAGGCACGGAGAAAAACACTGAAAAGGAGGCGTAAGGAGCCAGAATCATCAGAAGAGGAAGATGAAGAAAACATAACTTACAGGGACTCTGACGATAGTCTTAGTTCATTTGAGGACGGTTGTCCTGGTTGTGGTTTAACAACAGGGTCAAAGAAGATTGGGTCGGCTGCAATAAATGTCCGACATGGTGGCACAAGTGGTGCACTGGCGATGATGAGATTGTTGACATGTCCTGTGAAGAATTGAGTAGAGTCCCATTTTGTTGTATGTTATGCGAATAGTTTGATTCAATCACAAACCTTGAATAAATAGGTTAAATACACCCTCTGTATATAAATAAACCCCAAATTTACGTAAACATCGAAAACTATCAATTTTATACTGACAGACCCCGCTTCACTATGTATAAATATATATATATATACATAGTGAAACGGGGTCTATCAGCATGATCAGTATAAAATTGATAATTTTCGATGTTTTCATAATTTTTGGGGTTTATTTATAATACAGAAGGTATATATTTAATCTATCCATTCAAGGTTTGAGGCTCAAGTGCCAGTGGATTCAATTTTGCTTTACATTCCATAAAAACTCATCAAATTTCATGTTCGTTTTTAAAAAATTAGAGGGTGTCGATAACTACCTCCCTGTGTCGGTAACCACCGACACGAATTCCATGCAGCTAGCAGCGCGCATGCCCACGGAAGTGATGTCAAATTTGTTGGAATTCCCAATAAAAATAGCACAAAACGATGGGTGTTAAAACTGCACATAGTGTAGGCTCATAGACGTCCATAAGGTACATTTTTTCAAGGACTAGTCTAAAGGTGTCGATAATACCCTCCACTGCTCTACTACTAAATTCTATTGTGGTCGAGAACTGCACGCAGTCTCTCTCTCTCTCTCTCTCTCTCTCTCTCTCTCTCTGTGTGTCTCTCTCTCTCCAGTAAGTCCCTTGGCTTTCTTTCTTCTTATATACTGCGATCGGTCACATCTGACCAATACTCGCAGGTGTACATTACATACACACCACGGGCAGTTGTTCACCGGCCCCGATAGCTCAGTTGGTAGAGTGTCCGCTCCGGGGAACGGGAGGTCACGGGTTCGATCCCGGGCCACGACACACCAAAGTCGTTAAAAATGGTACTAGCTGCTCCTCGCTTGGCACTCAGGTTTACGGGGTAGAGCTCGGACTGGTCAACCGAGTGTCAGGATAATGTGACTTGGTGTGGTATCATGTAATGTGTCTGGGACATGATATTTCAGTGAGGCAGCACTATAAAAGTGAGCATTGAGCTCCCTGTCGCAACCAGACACCGTCGTGATATGACTGAAAAATTGTTGAAAGCGACGTTAAACCCGAATTCACACACACACACACACACATACACACACGGGTGGTTGTTCGAAACTAACGACGTTGTTAGTCAACGTATCGTTAAAACTTTGATCATTTGCATATGCAAAAGCTGCTCACATGTTTTCAGCGAAATACCAAAATTTTAGATATTGCACTTGCTAGAACACTTAACAATATGACTACTAACGAGCTCGTCAAGCTAACAATGCTTTGAACAACTGGTCCCTGGTATGCAGGATGAAAGCCTACACAGTAATTGTTACATGTGGGTTTACGGCGTCCCGCAAACCCCCATGCTGACAAGACAACCGAGCGTGATCTCTGACAGGTGTACGGGCAGCTGTGGGGTAAGGCACAAGAAAGATGTTAAATGAATGACATGAATTATTTACAGTATCTACATACAACACTCACTAACACAAAACATCACAATTTGTTGCTTCTGTAGCCAACTCACGACGTCCGCTGCGAAGGCAAAACACTGTTCTGTGCTCGGAACGGGTGACGTGAATACCTACAGAAGCAAACAACAAAACAACAACAAAAACAAAAAAAAAGAAACAACACAAGACGCGACTGGCCAGTTAAATCCCCACTCGCGTGACACTTCCTCTCGCGCGCTAGTAAAACTAGTCTATCAACATAGTTGATAATCCTAGGATTAGCGATCACGTTTGCTGATCAGACGTTTAGTGATCGTCCAAATAACCTGCAGGTAAGTTGACCTCTTCCATGTCTCACATTTGTTTACAACGAACAATGATTTATATTCTGCTTCTACCCTGGTAGGCGCTGATTACGGCGGTCTGTCCGCCCTTGCTGGACCCTAACGCCTAGCGTCGTACCAGTACCTGCTGCTATGAAGCAGGGAGCAGCAGGTCACACATTGTTATGCCTTTCAATATACTTTCTATTTCCCCGTCACAATGTTGTGTTCACTCTTACAACTTGACCTGCTGCTAAAGTGTCCGCTTTTTTCAGGGTTTATATATCTATGAATACTACCGGAAAATCATGCCTACTCTTATTACCTTGCTCAATTCGTGGCGAGGTGGAGATACCGGCCACAAACAAAGCCAGATAGCAAAAATCGAGCAGATAATGGATTTGCGTTCAAATAGTATATTTCCCATAGGAAAAATTGATGAAACGACCCTATAATCAATGACATGACTCCTGTCAAAACGAACACCCACACAACACGTGACGGGAATAAAAATCATATATGGCACAATTTGGCGGTTGGCGATTTTTAGGCAAATTCTATAGGACTCGGCCTTTTAGCGGCCCCCTGTATTGTAAAAACAGCTCTCTATAAACCACTCATGCATACATCGTATGATATGTGCATGACTTGTTCATGGAGCCGCATAGTTTGCGTACCATATTTCACCTAAAATATTTCACTCGCACCGCCCTACCATATATCTACTAAAATAATTTAGATGTGCATAAGCACCAGAGAGGTTTCCTATTCCATCTCGTAACAGTAATCTTGTAATTACGGTAGGGGTCTTTGCCCCCGCCCATAGGGGCTTGAAGAAATATATGGGCTGCACGATGCTTCCATGCAGAGCTGAATCCGGCCCGCACACTAGTACTGGTAAACCGCTTAGAGGATCTAAGCCTGACCGGGAACAGCGGTGCGATGCGGACCGTCCATGCTAATAAACCCTATTGGTTTTATTGGGCGACAGGGCTTGAGATGTCATTTCATCTCAATATCGGGTAAAAGTCCCACAAAATTGGAAGCAACGTCTCCAAAATGACATTTACAGTGTTGACAGGGACGTTAAACCTCAAATCAAACAAACGGTAGGGGTCTTTAACCTGCACAGGGCATAACTCTCCCTCCACACCCCCAGTTAACATCAAGATCCACTGGACGGTGCACTTTATGGCATTATCCCTGCAAATGATGCCAATGGAGCGTGCTCGGACACCGAAATTTTATCGCCGCTGCCAGGGATCGAACCCGGGACCTCTAGCATCAGAGGCAAGTGCACTAACCACTGAGTTATCACGCTCGCACTCGGCATCACGAAAACACACATATCTAAGTTTAACCCCCTAAAACCACACTTTTATACAGTAAAACTGAGGTTTACAGGAGTAAACATTATTTTTCTAATTTCCTTTACTCGTTTAAGCAGAACTGACAATTATGCCCGCAGAAATATGAAAACAAAAATCAGTTAAAAATTCTCGTTTTGTGGTGGTAAAATTTTGGTTATATTTGAGTATCGTTTGTTTGTTTGATTTGAGGTTAACGGCCCCGTCAACACTGTACAGGTCATTTCGGAAACGATGCGTCCAATTTCGTGGGACTTTTACCCGACACTGAGATGAAATGACATCTCAAGCCCTGTCGCCCAATGAAACCAATAGGGTTTATAAGCATGGACGGTACGACTCGCACCGCTTCATCTGTGGAGGCTTAGATCCTCTAAACAGTTTACCAGTACTCGTGTGCCGTCGATTTCAGTTCTGCGTGGAAGCATCGTGCAGCCCATTTATTTCTTCAACCCCCAATGGGCGGGGGCTATGATATATTTGAGTGGGCGGATTTAAAACACAGTAAGGTCATTCATAGTTAAGAGAGAGAGCGAATGAGTGAGGGAGATCTTGGTCAAAATACATCAAAATCTGGAACCGTAAAAGCTTCACTGTTAAATCCTAAACGCATGGAATGGAAACTAGAAATCACAAATGATTTCTCTCTCTCTCTCTCTCTTTTTCTTTTTGTTGTTGTTGTTGCTGTTGTTTCCAGCCGTTAAGGCCTTTCAGGAATATTTCGGTAATTTCGAGCCAATCATTAAATAGAAGTTGGTCTACGAGGGTCCTTCAACAAGTTTTGTCACTAATAGGTTTCCCTAGTTTTATCGTAAGTATTTCTGATAACGCATCATTGCATTTGAATAGCCTTTCAAATCGCCACCGATAACAGTTTATTTCTAGCGAATTGCTTTTATAATGACCGAGATCTGTCAAATTGAAATGCATGCAGTCAAATACACTGGCCAATTTACGAGTTACATTGTAAAATGGAAAGAAAGACTGAAATTCGCAGCTAAATTAAATGCTGTGTAAGGCTTGACATAGGTTGATGAATTGTGTGGCAAAAATGACCCTCTTGTAAATTCAAAGGGCACAATTTATCGGTGGGTCAAAGCTTTTAAAGCTGGTAAATAATCGACCAAAGAGGATGCCCGTGTTGGTAGGCCAAAAGCCTCCGTCACCAAGGCAACCATCGCTGCTGTAAAGGCAGCGGTCAAAGAAGATGCGCGACTGCCATTGAAAGAGATATCTTAATGCACTGGCTTATCAGATGGCGGTGTACAAACCATTCTGACAAAGAACTGGGTTTGAGAAAGATTTGCGCTTGGTTGGTGCCCCATTTGCTCACTGAAAGGCGAAATTGTATTATGTTAGTGTTTCTTTCCCTTTGGTGGCTTGAATGGGAGGTGCTAGGTAATTTTATCGATACCTATTCATTGCCTTTACTTCTGTTTGGCAAATCATATGTATATGCATGTCCTATCTGAGTGACACCTTTGTTTTAGTATACAATTAACTTAAAAAAAGAGATTTTGACTAGTGTTGTTCCGATTGTCGCTAAACATCGAAAACTAATCGTTCTGAGCAATGTCGGCGACAATCGATAGCACTTTTGTCACTATCGATTGTAAATGAAGCCTGCCGGGCACACACTTTTTATCGCAGAAAAAAACTCAATCATCATGCCATCTTGATTAGGTTTCTTTCCTTTGAAGTCTATTTATCGGCATTATTTTCATCCTCTTTAAATTAACCCCGCACGTGTTTTAGCACCTGACACCTGTGACTGTCCACGCTTCAGCGACCATAGTTAGTGCCTTTGGCACTGATTACAAATACCGTTATGTAAACATGTTTTTAGCATGTGACACCTGTTGACTGTCCACACTTCAGCGACCATAATTAGTGTCTTTGGCGTTGATTATAAATACTGTTGTGTAAACGTACGATCTTATCGTTTTTGACGGTAACAGAGACGTGGTCAAATGTGAGCTCGGTATTCATTTCAATATAAACATAAATAAATAACGTTAGAGAAGTCAAAATACCGAATCGCGTTATAAACGCCGACCGTATTCTTCACGTAACTATTCTACTATTACACTGCAAACACACGCCCCCGGTTATACCGATAAGCCTACATGTATAACGAATGTTCCGTGTGACAAGTTGTGAAAATAAGGTGAAGTTATGACTCTTATTTGGGTATATCCCTCAATCATAAAACTCGATCAACAAGTGTGAAAATCCTCCTAAGGCGATTAGCAACATCTAAAGGTGGATGTATGCAAAATAAAAACATACTTTTCTACTGTCTCGTGAACGCTAGTTTTTTTTTTCGCGGGAAAAAGCGCATGTTTGGCGCGAAAAAAAACAAAAACGACCTCTTTACGGGGCACGCTGCTATTGGTAAATAAGATAGAACTTTCAAAAACAAAATGTGCATAATACAAGGCGCATTTCCCGAAACACAACCGTTTAGTTATTGAGAAAATATTTTATCGGTTCCATTTTTTTATGAAAGAAAAAACGCCCTATTAAAATAAAACAATAACATTCAATGCATGTATATTTGCTACATTCCGATGACGTCATTTACCGATCGCCAACAGAAAAAACGATAGACAAATGATGTTTCAATGATGTTGGTTGCAGAAAACTTTTATGTTCGCAGTGGTCTTGCCCATAAAGGCGGGTATGAAAGTTTGGGCTCATTTTATAGCCTGAATATTAAATTCTTAATTAAACTGCTTTCTTTTACAGTGATCTCTTTCTCGCTAAGCTGACAGTTTTTAGTTGATTGCATGTCATGTTTTATCAAGCGTGTCAAAGTGATTAAGTTTGTATAACTGTATAGATCTTTAATTAGGTGTTATGAATCTCAAATCGTGTGTGATGGTCACACCAAGGTATTTAATGGAATCACCGTTCCCTTAATTCCATTGGGTCTCTAGGAAAAGCTAAAAAAAAGAAAGTAGATTCTCAAGCACCGCCGCATTATGCAAAAGTCTGCCGCATGAACAGTTTTTATTTGTAAAAAAAAAAATATCTCCACTTCAAAGAAAAAAAAAAAAATACTACTGACCATGATTTTAATCTCCCTAATCCGACACCTTTGATCTTTTCTGCGTAACCCGACTCCAACCTCATGCTTATCATGCCTGTCAAAGTAACACCTGTTATCAGGTATTACCACACTTAGAAGTCGGACAGAAATACCACACTTGATAGAGACATGCACTTGTTTTCTAATACATCATTCAGACAAGTAATTAAAATACAAAAAAGACAGAGATACCCGCATCATCAAAATACATCTGGAAGTCGGGAGTGCTTGTCAAACTGATTGAGATCAATCAATGTACATTGCTTGGTCCACTTTTAGAAGTCTTTGATGAATGACCTAACTGGATGCAAGGAAAGTCATTGAAGGTTTTTGTACAATTTTGTGTCTAGGAGTCAGTCTAGCGTCCGTACATCCGTCCGTCCGCAAACACAACCTTGACATGCCTCACCATAACTCCAATACCCTTTGAGATATATATTTATGGTACTTTGGTATGGCTATGCATGAGGCCGAGAAGACCTGTCAAGAGCAAGAACCACAACTCTGGTTGCACTGGTATTTTGATTATCTCCCCTAACAATAACCTTGTGATCACCATAACTCCAAAGTAGAAGTAAAACAAAGATCAGGAATTGATACAATTAACTTACTCCACCCATAAAAGACACCAAAGGGAAAGAAATACAAACATTAAGCGACCAGACCACAATGGAAACCCAAACAAAGGAAGGCCATAAGGACAGTTACTTTCCCACAAAATGGCCATATGGTCATCCGAAACTAAAAGACACAAGTGATACACACAGTAAGCAACAAACAACAACACAAAACAAACCGCCACAGAAGAGCCGCCCTGGAACGGCCAGCGGAAGATTTCCACCGGGGGGCCCAAATCGACCCCACGTGGCCACAATCCTCGCCCCTACTTCCGTCGCGACCCAGACAAACAATTTGTTCAGTCCGCATGAAGGCCTCCTAACTCATCAGTGCAACATCTCCGTGAACACAAAAATCAAAGAACCACAGAGGTGAGACAACGGTGAGGACTCGACAGCAAGAAACCACTGAAATGCTGGAGCAAAAGAAAACCAACAGTTAGACTCCGATGAGCCCGACCAGAGACAGAGCATCAGGCACCAACCAACATTACCTTGAATTAGATCTCTCTAATTCTCAATAAGCCTTTACGTTGGAGCCGTCATAGAATCTGAGGCCTGACCCACCGGCGTGCAATCAAAGAGGGAAGCAAAGCCGCCAACCGCGACCGGGCCAACCACCATGCACGCAGTCTGTCGTATAATATCCATGTTGTACCCAATCTTTTTATATCGAAGAACGACCCCACGAAATTGGGTACTGAAGTCATTGCGGTTATATATTTTTCTGAATTTAAATACTAAGTCACCATAAAATTCGGGTTCCGATAGACCCTGCCGCAGAAGAGATCCAAGTCCAACATTGAATTTTGAAATTAAATCAGAATGGCGTCTATAAAATTTTGAAAAGGCTTTGCGCAGCCTACGGCACCGACAACCCTGACTAAGGAGTTCAGCCGTCAATAATCCATAAAATCAATAAAACCTCTTGAGATACATTGATGTAACTTTCACAGTTGTACCCAGGGTTAAGATGGTCTGTTATGAGCAAGAACCACAACTCTAGTTGCAATGTTATTTTAGTTATTTCCCCTGACGTTATAATCTGGTTAATTCATTAACTCTGATACTTGATAAAGAAGGTGATTAATGAATAAGAACACAACTCTGGACGCCATGTATTTCAGTATTCTCTTCTGACAATATTACCTTGCAATCACAATAACTCCAATACCCTTCAAGATATATTGATGGGACTTGGTACACACGGTTAAGGTGTTTCATAAGCAAGAACCACAACTCTATTTGCTATGGTGTTTTAGTTCTCTCCCCTGACAATTGAACATTGTAATCGCAGACAATACATAATATGTTGATGGTACAATTGGGTACATGGCATTTTTGTATTTGATGTTAAGAAGACATCGTGAGCAAGAACTACAACGTGGTATTTTTATTATCTCATCGCATAATTTACAGCACTCTTTGACCACATAATTTATGCAATTATTATCTTGCAGATTTATTGCTGGTATTAGCAGCAACATGAGTGGGTTTTATCTGCATGTGTTGAACCTTCTGAATGCCATAATATTGGCTTTTGGTCAGTGGATTTGCAATCTCTTCTTCTTGCTATTTTGTTGAAAATTTAACTTATTTAATAAAGATGCTAAGGAGTTTTTGTAGGGGATATCCTTTTTTTATTGGAAGAATTATCAAATGTGGAAGGTATTTGTAAAAAAAAAAAAAAAAAAAAACATGCCTCGTCTATTTTTGAGGAAATAAAAAAATAAAATAAAAACCTGCCTCCCTCATCTGTTTTTCAAAAAAAGTGTCTGAGAATCTATTAAATATTTTTTTGGCCTATTTATCTGCATACTACTGCTTTAACTTTAATGGGCTGAAATTTCATGCCCCATTTTTGTGCCCAACATCCTTATCATCATGTGTCTAAATCATTCTTAAGTTTCACTGAGTCCTCTATAGTAGCAAACACAGTCGTCTGAATCAATGTCAGAGGAAATATCATTAATGTACACGGAGAATAACAGGGGACCAAGAACAGTCCCTTGTGGGAAACCAGGCAAAACTAGAGCCCACTACCTGAGATCATTAACTATGAGCTGTTTTCTGGAGCAAATTACTCTCTGTAATTGGATGGGAATGTATAAATGGAGGCTCTGAAAAAGCGTTTGCTATCGTTGTATATTGTTGAAGCGAATGATGGGATATCCGATTGTACAATCGATAATCAATCGGTTTTACTTTACCGATAATCGATTGTAATTTTTCTGTCCGATTCACAACACTAATTTTGACCCCCCCAAAAAAAAATGGAAAAAAGATATTTTGCATGAAAAGCTTACTCTTATAACGACCCCCATTTTGTATGAACGACCTACTGTTTTTATTTGATAGGTTTTGCAAATACTATTTAGATATAATACCTTTCTTAGTGATCATATCATTTATATAGCAGAAATTCCTATAATAATTTGAAAAATATGTGTATATATGTTCATATTTTTCAGTTTATGTTTACTTTTGAAACGACCCACATTATCTTATTGGAAACCTGTCAACCTGTTTTCATTTCATAGTTTTGCGGATTACATATAGATACATCACCTATCATGTCTTAGCTCAGAAGCAACTATATTTTTGTGATGTTTTCAAAAAAATAAGTTTTGCCTGTTATGATAACTTTTGAAACGACCCTTTTTGCTTGAACTAACGCTATAACCGAATTCTTTCATCATATTGCGGCAGATAATAAGCATAAATATTATCTATTTGCATGGAGTTATAATTTCTAGCAAAACATTTATTTTAATGTTAGTGATCTTCACGAAAAAAGGTATTTTGCCTGTAATTTTTACTTTTGAAACGGCCCTCATTCTCTTATATGGCCGGTGACCCCCCATTTTTATTTCATATTTTTGAATGTCATTTGAAAATACATAATTTAATTTAGTAAGTCCAAAATCTCTAGGGCAGAAGTCACTTTAATTTTCGCATTTGTGTCAAATTTTAGCGATTTCCCATTACAATCAATGCAAAATATGATTGTGTAAAATGGCGTTAATTTTGGATTGACCCCCATTCTTTCCAAGTCTCGATGACATGATATTTTTATCACTTTAATCAAAAGTTAAGTCCTTGCTGGATACTTTGTTATAATATAAGGAAATTCTCTAGGGCAGGTATCTCAGAAAAACATTAAGGTCGGCCTCCTTAAGCGGTGGAGGGGTTGGGACATGTCCTGTTGATCCCAGGAAAGCCCAAGATTGTTGTCCCTATAAGGACCAAGAATATATATTTATGGTTTATGGGTGGGAATCTGAATGGTTTCTGATATATGAGGCCCTTCTATGACATGGAGAGGAGAGGAATGGCCCCTGCTAATATTAATAATACAACACAGGATTGCCATTGGTCCTGTCCCATTTCAGAATTCATATTACTTTTTCCACCTTTCACCTTAGTAGAGTTATGCTACTTTACTAATTGCGTCAAAACAGCAATGGTATCTCTGTTTGAAACAATTAACAGTCTTATCAAACTGTACCTCCAGCCAGGCCTACTAGAAAATGCTAGGGATAAGGATCCGTATCCCTAGCCTCCAAGACTAGAGATATGGAACCTTATCTCTAGCCACTGATAGAAGTGAAGGCAATGATCAGGAATCAATACAGATCAGGAATCTAAGATCTTGAATCTAAGTGTGCCTGGAACTGGGGTAGGTTAAATGATCATGCCAGACATAATCCTAATGGCTTGAGAGGTCCATAAAACCCCAAAGCACACATGTACAATTACAAAAAGTCAATACAAGTATGCCCTTTTTACTTTGATCTTACAAGCAATGTCTTTAAAATGACCTATACAGTGTTGATGGGCAATAATTTCTCCATGAGCACCAATATAGCTTTGTAAGCCTTTGATAGTACTGCACCAAATCTGATATGGAATCTGCAGTTTTCAAAACGACATCTCCGGCGTTCCGTTCGACCTGGACAGAATTGGAAGAAACTCGCTCACCAAAAGAGAAGTGTTTTTCCAATATATTCTATTGTTTTTTGTCTGATTTATAGCAGAAAAGGAAACACCAGCAACACATTATTGCTGGTTATCGTAGATTGTTGATTTTTTTTCTCATGTAGATTGATTACTTTGTTGACATTCTTTCCCGCCATTACCTCACTTGTGGGTGGGGTAAACGCAAAATTGAAATATTCTTTTGAGGCTTGTCACATTCATTTCTCTGAAGAGCCTGTGAGTTGTCAGATATTTGAGTGTGCTGAGCTATATATAACTTGACCAGGGTACTGAATAGTCCTTTGTAGCTGTCAGTGCACTGGCTGTGAAAAACCTTGGAATCAGGATTGTTACTTTGCCTTGTGTTGTCAGCTTGTCAGCGAGTGTGGACTGTCGGTACAGCTGGCAGACCGCTGGAAACACAATTGTTGTGAGATCTATCCCTTTATTCTGTATTGTTGTTGGCACACAATTGCCCGGTATATTAAAATGAAGGTCTCCCTGTTTCCCATGGCCTTGGTTCTTTTGTTCACCCTTTGGAAACTAAGTAACCGAAAACATTTGGTTGATGGAAATCAGGAGTGCAGGATAGCAAATGAGAAACACTGCGATACAGTTTTGCAGTACTTGGCTTCAACTAGGAAGCTAGGGAACAGAAGATGTTGGGAGGGCTTACGGAACTTCAAGTCCTCAACTGGAACAAATTTGGCTATTTTTCTAATCTTGGCCGGAGACATTGAATCTAACCCCGGTCCAAGATTTCGCTGTGGGCAGTGCAAAAATACTGCAAAGACTCTCAGAAATGGATAGAAAGTGAGGACTGTGAAAAACATTTTCATTCCTCATGTTCTGATTTGGATAACAGTCAATTGTTAGAAATTGAATCTGGAGCTGGAACTTGGCATTGCTGACTGTGGTCTTTGTAGTGGTGCTGTACTTAATGGCCACAAAGCGGTTCAATGTGATCATTGTGAAATGTGGATACACACTGAATGTTCTTTCATTTCAGATGCAGAATATGGCACTTTGGTAAACTCAAACTGCCAATGGATTTGTCCAAAATGTGAGGTGTGCAATTTTTCAGACTCCTTCTTCAATGAATATATAGAACTGAGTAAGCCAAACAGATTTGAACCTCTGTCAAAGGATAAGAAAGATAAATCTTCAACTGCTGATAAAACTAAGCCAAATTTTGTAAAAGGTTTGAAACTTTGCAGTATAAACATAAATGGATTAAGAGGAAAAATTCTTGAACTTTTAGCTTTCCTCGATACGTTTCAACCGCATATCCTGGCTATTCAAGAAACAAAGATTGACAGTTCAATTAACACATCTGAGCTTTTCCCTGAAACTTCTCAGTACAGTGTCTATAGAAAAGACAGGAACTCTCATGGCGGTGGGGTGATGTTGCTCATTCACAGAGACATATGTCACATGCCTTTCATGGAACTGGATAACGACACAGAATCGGTATGGGTTAAGGTTTTTGCAAATAAAACCTTTCACTTCGTAGCAAGTTGGTATCGACCACCAAATGGTATGGTCGAAAACTTCCAGTTGTTTAAAGACCAGATGGATTGCATTAAGTCGCAGCATAAGGGTAAAAAACTCCTGGCTGTACATGTTCTAGGTGACCTCAACTTCAGAGACATTGTTTGGCCTGACAGGCTCAGCAAACAAGGCACAATGCTGAGTCAGTCTGAAGGACAAATATTAAATGACATTATGAACGACCATGAATTAGAACAAATTGTTAACTTCCCCACTCGTGATAAGAACACATTAGATTTGATCCTTAAGACTTTGACAGGACAGTTTGAAGATATTCAGTCTCCGGATAAACTAAGTGATCATGATATTGTCTCCGGATATTTAAAAATTCACATTCCACCAACAAAAAAACCTTGGAGGAAGGTGTACTTGTATCAGAAAGGTGACTATGAAACTATGAGGAAGGATGCGCTCAGATTTGCAAGGGAGAAATACTTTAATGGTCATTCAGATGCTCGGTCTGTCCAGGAGAACTTTGACTTGAAAAAATCTTTCATTCACTTTCGGCGGAAAATCATATCCCCTCAAAAACTAGTAGGTCTGAATCTTCGATTCCCTGGATCACACCAGAGATAAGAAGAAAAATTCGCAGAAGGAATAAGATTCATGCAAAGGTAAAAAGGACAGGAAGTGGTAAACTCAGGACAAAATTTGAAAACTTGAGACGTGAAATCAAGACTGATATAAAAAATCAGCATGATGTGTATGTGAATAACTTGGTTGGTGATGTTAAGGCGAATCCCAGAGACTTCTACAGACATATTAATAGCCAGAAGAAAGATAGGCAAGGTATCCCGCCCCTTATTAAAAGAGGAGGAAACAGGGTTGCTGAATCAGACTCTGAAAGGGCAGAGGAACTTGTTGGTCAATTCAATGATGCGTTTAATAAAACTCAGTTCACGGAGGTTCCATTGACTGGAAGATCGGCCCCATTCATGGATAATATTGTTGTATCAGCTGCAGGCTTAGACCCCAGTAAAGCCTTAGGACCTAATGAACTTCATCCTAGAGTCCTGAAGGAACTAGCAAATGAGTTAGGTCCAGTTTTTGCACACCTGTTTCAACAGTCTCTTGATACGGGTGAAATCCCCAAAGAATGGCTTTTAGCGAACATTTGTCCACTCTTCAAAAAAGGAGATAGGGCTCTTGCCCGTAATTATCGCCCTGTGTCTCTGACTTGTGTACTGTGTAAATTGCTGGAACATATAGTCTGCTCGAACATCATGGCCCACTTGGATGAATATAAACTTTTGTCAGACAGACAACATGCATTCAGGAAAAGGCATAGTTGTGAAACTCAGCTGAGCACAGTTATTAATGACTGGGCAAAAATCTTGGACAAAGGGGACAGGTGGACACATTTATTCTGGACTTTGAGAAGGCTTTTGACACCCCACCTCATGAACTTCTTAAATCTAAGTTATTTGGTTACGGAATTGGAGGGAAGACTCTCAAATGGATGGATTCCTTTCTCTGCTACAGAAAACAGCGTATTGTTGTTAATGGTGAATCTTCAGAGTGGGCTCCAGTTCTGTCTGGAGTCCCACACGGAACTGTTCTTGGTCTGCTCTTGTTCTCCCTGGACATCAATGATATTTCCACTGACATTGAATTTGACTCAGAAATAAGACTGTTCGCAGACGACTGTGTTTGCTACCGGGAAATTAGAGATACAGATGACTCACTGAAACTTCAAAATGACATATATAGATTCGGATGTTGGGCCCGAAAATGGGGCATGAGATTTCAGCCAGTTAAATGCAACATTATGCAGATAACTAGGAAGAGATCTAATAAAGTTGAGGCTTCTTACACCTTAGAGGGAACGGTCCTCGAGAATGTGGACTCCATTAAATACCTTTGAGTGACAATCGCACACAACTTGAGATGGAATACTCATATTAGCAACATGTGTACTAAGGTAAATAGAACACTTGGTTTCCTGGGACGTTATCTTCATCATTGCCCTCAGGATGTAAAAGAGGCAGCATATAAAGGTCTTGTTCTCCCAATCTTGGAATATGGCAGTTGTATCTGGGACCCTAGTGGATTGGTCCTTAAGAAGAAATTGAAAAAGTTCGGAATAGAGCTGCTTGATTTGTAACAAGCAATTTCTGCTTTGAAACTGGGAGCATGACTGGAATACTTGGAAAATTAAAATGGGAGTCTCTCAAGAAAAGGAGGAAAGACAGTAGGCTCATCCTTTAATACAAAGGTCTAAAGGGTGCTGCTAGCATTCCAACAGATGACCTTGTCCCCCCGGCTAGGCACTGTAGAAATCACCATTCATTGGCGTTTCAGACCCTTACTGCAAGAACTGACATTTATAAAGAATCGTTCTTTCCCCAAACCATTAGAGATTGGAATGCCCTTCCCGATTTGATTATTTCGACAGCTGAAGGTGCTGATGACTGTGTAACTAAAGTAGAAGTAAAACAAAGATCAGGAATTGATACAATTAACTTACTCCACCCATAAAAGACACCAAAGGGAAAGAAATACAAACATTAAGCGACCAGACCATAATGGAAACCTAAACAAAGGAAGGCCATAAGGACAGTTACTTTCCCACAAAATGGCCATATGGTCATCCGAAACTAAAAGACACAAGTGATACACACAGTAAGTAACAAACAACAACATAAAATAAATCGCCACAGAAGAGCCGCCTTGGAACGGTCAGTGGAAGATTTCCACTGGGGGGCTTAAATCGATTTTACGTGGCCACAATCCTCGCCCTTACTTCCGTCGCGATTTAGACAAATAATTTGTTCAGTCCGCATGAAGGCCTCCTAACTCATCAGTGCAACATCTCCGTGAACACAAAAATCAAAGAACCACAGAGGTGAGACAACGGTGAGGACTCGACAGCAAGAAACCACTGAAATGCTGGAGCAAAAGAAAACCAACAGTTAGACTCCGATGAGCCCGACCAGAGACAGAGCATCAGGCACCAACCAACATTACCTTGAATTAGATCTCTCTAATTCTCAATAAGCCTTTACGTTGGAGCCGTCATAGAATCTGAGGCCTGACCCACCGGCGTGCAATTAAAGAGGGAAGCTCTTTGGTTAAAGCTAGGGACTAACTTCCCATATCACAGGTCCAGGTGTATGAATGTCATTTGACGTGTCACCAGTAACAATTCTGATTCTGATAGACTGCTTTTCACAAACCAGTAATTGTGCATGTGGAGGTGGGGATACTGCCCACCTTTATAATTATAAACAGCAGGGGGGGGGGGGGGGATTATATCCTAGGGGGGTGGGGGGGGGGTGTCCAATTCTGATTCACATGTCCTGGTTTATGAATGTCATTTGACGTGTCACCAGTAACAATTCTGATAGACTGCTTTTCACAAAACAGTAATTGTGCATGTGGAGGTGGGGATACTGCCCACCTTTATAATTATAAACAGCAGGGGGGATTATGTCCTGGGGTGTGGGGGGGGGGGGCGGGGTTGTCCACCTGAACAAATAGGGGGGATTATGTCCGGGGGGGTTGTCCACCTGAACAAATGTTGGGGGAGGGGGGGGGGGTTGTCCGCCTTTACAAAAAGGGTGGATTTTGTCCGGGGGTGGGGGGGTTTGTCCTGGAGGGAACAAGACAATTCATCGACAAGACAACTCATCGACACGGTTTTTGGAGACAATTCATCGACACAATTGAAGACAACTCAACGACACTTTTTGAAGACAACTCATCGACACATTATTATATTGAAATTATACACAAGCTGAGGTAAAATGAAGACCATGTTTTGAAAATAAAATGTCTATTATCACGTTTATGATCAAAATAACGAATTTAGAATATTTATTCAATATTTTGGCTTATTGGTGACAATTAAGAGACCATTTTAACCGCATAGGATGGCTGACATAAATAAACTTACGCATTCTATTTTAAAGACATGATATAAAAGAAAATGGTCAGGGAACTTTGTCAAATATTATTCAAAACTTTCATAATTAAAATAAAATAGCTGGAAAGTGAAGCTTTTATATGAGTTTTTAAACTGTCTGTCGGTATGTCTATGTCTGTCTGTCTGTCTGTCCACTCGTCCGTACATATGTACGTATGTATAACGTGTCCGTCCGTCCGTACATATGTATGTATGTATGTAATACTGGTGTCTTTATATGCGTTTTTAAATTGTCTGTCTATCTGTCTGTATGTCTGTCTGTCAATCTATTTTTCTTTCATTCATTCTTAGACATTATATGTCTTGTTTCTTTCATTCCTTCTTATACATTATCTTATTCTTTCTTTTTTCTTTTGTTCATTTATCAATTTGGGTCTCCCTATTTGGTGACAAGAAGTGACAAGAGGTGACAAGAAGTGACAAGAGCAATTTTTACTGTGACAAGAAACTTTCTAACACAAAATTAAACTATAAAATTGATTAAAATGATATATTTTAATGTTATTCTTGAGTTAGAAATTAATTTTGGCCAAATTTAAAGACTTTTGGAGGAAAAAGCAACATGCTAAATTATTCAGACGTTTAACCGCATTTGCCTACAAGAAAGTTCTCTTTATATACAAAGTCACTTCATTTTATAAGCAAAAAAGTGATACGTGTGTATCTGTGACTTTCCTTCATGTTTTTTTTTCTCTGCTCATAAACATAGACCGTGGGTACTCGTTATAACCGAAGAAAGGGGTTAACCGTATTTACCGACAAGAGATTTCTCAAATAAACTCAGGCTCCAAAACAATGTCGTCTCATTTCATACATGCAAAATGTTCTTGTCACCAAATTAACTTGACTTTAAAAAAATCTGAAGAGGCACTAATGCGTCATTGAGCATGTGTGTCTAGAAAAGACTTGGATCAGCCTGCGCATATGCGCAGACCAGTATGTTGTGTCTGCTGAGGGCATAATTTTATGTGACGGAGAAATATAGTAGATCATCTCATACATATAAAATTTTCTTGCCACCAAATTAACTTGACTTTATTCCCGACCAAAAAAAATCTGAAGAGGCACTAATGCGTCATCGAGCATGTGTGCCTAGAAAAGACTTGGATCAGCCTGCGCATATGCGCAGACCAGTATGTTGTCTCTGCTGAGGGCATAATTTTGTGACGGAGAAATATAGTAGATCATCTCATATATGTAAAATTTTCTTGTCACCAAATTAACTTGACTTTATTCCCGACCAAAACAAATCTGAAGAGGCACTAAAGCATCATCGAGTAAGTATACCTAGAAAGGATCATCCTGAGCATATGCGCAGTCTGGTATGTTTTCTCTGCTGAGGGAATAATTTTATGTGACGGAGAAGTATAGTATAGCATCTAATACGTGTAAAATTTTCTTGTCACCAAATTAACTTGAATTTATTCCCGACCAAAAAAAAATCAGAAGAGGCACTGGAGCGTCGTCGAGCAAGTGTGCCCAGAAAAGATTTGGATCAGCCTGTGCATAAGCACAGTTTTTTTCTGCTGATGGTTTAATTTTATGTGACGGAGAAATATAGTAGATCATTTCATACATGTAAAATTTTCTTGTCACCAGCTTGACTTTATTCCAGACAAGAAAATCTGAAGAACGCTGAAGCGTCATAGAGCATGTGTGCCTAGAAAAGACTTGGATCAGCCTGCGCATATGCGCAGCCTGATATATGAATCTCTGCTAAGGTCTATACACATTTAATTGGAATTTTGTGTGACAGTGAGACACATCGTGTACATTCTCTTGTCACCAGCTTGAATTTATTCCCGACAAGAAAATCTGAAGACGGCCCTGATATGATTCTATTGGGTCAATTGGGGTTCTAGTGTCTTATAGTGTATGAAATTCATTTTCAGGCATGCACAAATCATTTGTCTAGTCATGTTACAATAAATAATTTAGTTTATGATAGGGATATAGTCATTAACAGGCTTTAATGCGCATGCGAACGTTTGCGTTTCTCTGGCTCGATTACTTAGCTGCAGCGCATCATGGTCTCGGGTCGTTTTACCCGTGAGTCGTTTCGCCCGTGGGTCGTTTCGCCCTGGGTCGTTTCGCCCGTGGGTCGTTTCGCCCTTATTAGGTGGGTCGTTTCGCCCTTATTTTTTTCAAGCCCTGTTGATGGAGGTTATGTTTGTTTTGGTATGTAAAGGGATTGATGGGGGTATTGGGAGTTCCGGAAAACATGGTTTTGCCCTCGTGTGGTGCAGCTGGACGACCTACTGACGGCTTCTACGTCAGGTTTGAGCAACTTAGCTACCCGAAAACCCCACCTTATATGGAGAAAACTGGGGTTTACTGGGGTATACATTATTTTTATTATTTCTGCTACAAGACAAAGGTTGTGGGTACTCGTTAGAACCGCCTCAACATATGTTTGCAGTATAGATAAGAAAAAATACTACAGATTTTCCTAATTAAAATAGTCATTTTAGAGATGTGAAAACATGCACTATGTCGCATGGCTGTGTTATCGTACTGGTCTGTTTAATAGTTTGCATTACGAAAACATGCTTATTCAAATACTGGAAAATTGTACCACCAAATAAAAAAATCAAAATTGTTCTGATCAAAGATTCTTATATTTTTCACATTTCTGCTCGGGTGCTCGTTAGAAACGCCTCGGCGAAGCGGACCTAACGATCACCAACGGTGTGTGTATTTTGGGGCGGAAATATGAAAAAAAAACAATGTGCTGCATGTTCGTTGTGTGTTTTGTGGGTAGTACCCATAGTCTGCTATTTCTGCTCCAGGCATGGAATGTGGGTGGTCGTTAGAACCGCCTCGGCAAAGCGATTCTAGCGAGTATCCATATATCACATACTTAACACATTTTGACACTGTTGTTTGGATTTGTGAAGATCACATACACAGTTTATAATGTTTTTTTTTCACTTTGTATCTCTCTATCCGAACTCTGAAACGAGCCCGTCCATACATCACCCATCCGTAGTGTGTCATTTGACGTGTCACCATGAACAGTTCAGATCCGTTCGTCCGTCCATCCATCTACACATGCATCACTTCATTCATTCATTCATTTCCGATTGTCCAACTAACTTAACTGATCTATATCCGTATATTCAAAATGCCGTCCGTTCATCCGTACGTCCGTCCATCTACCAACGCACAACTCCATTCACCCATTTATTTATTCATCCATCTGCCCATTTACTCATGCATTCCGTTTGTAGCTCCCTTAAAAAAGAATTGCGGCGAAACGACCCACGGGCGAAACGACTCACGGGCGAAACGACCCACCCCCAAAATCAGGGTGAAACGACTCAGGGCGAAACGACCCACGGGCGAAACGACCCGGAACCTTAGGAGTCTTAAAAGGAATTCAAACGCTTGCAAAAATGTTTAATATATCATATTTTACTTTTAAAAAGAGTCGCAAATGCGTTTTAACACTTCTTGTCACCATAAAATAGCTCTTGTCACTTCTTGTCACCTCTTGTCACTTCTTGTCACCAAATAGGGAGACCGATCAATTTATTTCATACTTATTTTGAGGGCACGTGCCAGTTGATATAAAATATGGACAAACAATCAATTACATCATTACTCAAACTATTTTGTTAATCGGCGTGTGCCATAAAGTTACAAACATAATGATTATTATTTTACTCAATTTTTATCCTACATGTGTATTTGTATTTTTACCCCTTACAGATCAATCAAATACAATGTACCACTTATCCATAATTACCATAATAATGAGGTTGTAAGGTATTGATTTTTGTGTTTCTCTGTTCTAATCATATTCAATCATAGTAGGGAGATTTTCTCCTTTGATTATATGTCCTTTAGGGGCCCTTAATTGGTAATAAATCCATTGTCATTGTCATTACCCTTTATTACCTAGGATTGCGAATTACCTTCACGCAAATGTGTTGGTGAATTGTCTTCAAAAGGTGTCGATGAGTTGTCTTCAATTGTGTCGATGAATTGTCTCCAAAAACCGTGTCGAGGAGTTGTCTTGTCGATGAATTGTCTCGATTCCGTCCTGGAATCGATTATGATACCGCTTGCTTACAATTTCATGTGAAATTTCATATTAAATTTTTGACATTTAGGACACGGACACAGCGTAGCTGACTAACTTGACCATGTCTCTTAGGTAACAATAGTACTTAACTATCCGCTTTATCTTGTTTAAATTCTAAACAAAGTCTGTTTTTATCTAAAAACCAAAACATCTACTTTTGTTTTCACTTCCTAGTTTACCTACGGACAAAACAAATCTTTCCGAGTGATAAGGTACACTCACCGGATCGGACAGCCTCGGACCGAATTACCAGATTGGAATCAGAATCTAGTCTGGTAGTTATCTCCCCTCGCTTGCCCTGTTAATCAGTCATCTGTGAAATATGAAAGCCATTCAAAAGTTATGCCCAATGTTAAGGTTTTTGTAGACAGGCAAACAGATAGACCAAAAACTATATGCCCCCTGAATCTCGATTCGGGGGGCATTAAAAGTAAAAGGCAGTGGCTAGGGACATGGGCCCGTATCTCTAGCCTACAGGGCTAGAGCTACGGGTCCGTATCCCTAGCCATATAAGCTACAGATACGGGCCCGTACCGCTAGCGAAACCCCGGTGGTTTGGCTAGGAATACGGATCGATATCGATAACCAGGTTTTGACAAGGAATACGGCAAACAGTGTAGACCCAGATCAGTGTCTACACTGTTAGATTCTCGGTCCCCGTCTATAGGGGCTTGAAGAAATATATGGGCTGCATGATGCTTCCATGCAGAGCTGAATCCGGCCCGTACACTAGTACTGGTAAACCGCTTAGAGGATCTAAGCCTGTCCAGGAACCGCGGTGCGATTCTGGGTGCTCGTTAGAACCGCTTCAATGAGGCGGTTCTAACGAGTACCCACAGTATATGATTTTGATAAATAATAAGGCACATAATAATTATATACACCCTTTTCTCTATATGAAGTGGGGTTTAGAGGGGTTTTCGTTTCACGGGCTTGTTATCGTGATGTAAGAGTGACTGCTAAATTACATTATACTGCATAGGTGTGTTAATGACGGACGGACGGACGTTCTAACAATTCGGGTTTAGCGGCTACTGTCCATTATAAATTTCTATGGGGGTTTTAAGGGCTATAAGCTCACTAACCCTAAGGTTTATAGCGTATCTTTACGGAATTAAGGATAATGTGGTTACGAAATTGAACCCCCTAACCCTAAATGTTCGCCCGGACGGAAGGGCGGGCAGGCAGGCAGGCAGGCAGGCAGACAGACAGACAGACAGACAGACAAAAATATATATGCGTAACCTCTGATTCCGTTAACCAGTCTTGGCTCGAACTTCTTGCCACCATGGATACAGCTGAACGTGATTTCGGAGAATTTCAGCTGATCATTGAACCTTTTTTTTCGGACACCTCGTTTTAGCCGCATCAATCGAGCGCGAACTGCGTTTGTACAACAGAACATTGTTTGCCAGTTGATATTGTTCAATTTTGCTGGATAAGGCAGCATAGTTGGAGGATTTTTCTACCACTGTAAATGAGACGTCCATTGTGGAAGGAATGATATTTAGATTGCTTAACTTCAAGTTTTTATACATGTCCCCGCAATGATTGGTTTAATTACGCAAACATTCGTCGTTTGATGCGACCTTAAAAGAATACCGCATAGTGTCTTCTATTATGCCGTTCATTGTTTCAAATCGTTTCATATTGCTCAGTGTGGCTACTCATCTGATTCTGAATATAGTTTTCCACACCCTAATTAGCGTTGTTGGATACATTAAAGCCATACCGCGAAACTTTAACAATCAGTCGAAGACGACACAGATTAGCAAAACATCAAAATAAGGTAAACAAAACAATTGAAGGTAATTGATGGACAGGATTACGCAGTAATTGTAGTTCAAAAGCAACAAAGTCATTCTCTCTATCTTGCATGTAATGTCAGAAATGCAGATATGAGTGTACATAATGCAATAAATTGGTATTAGTAAACAACTGTCTGTCGTATTTCACACCGAAGTGCCGTACTCTTAGGGAAACCACCGGGGTTTGGCTAGCGGTACGGGTCCGTATCTTCTCTAGCCTGAATATCGGCAAGGCATAGGCTAAACCCTGGTTCATGATCGATATTGACCCGTATCTCTAGTTTGACCCGTATTCCAAGCCAAACCACCGTGTTTGGCTAGCGGTACGGGCCCGTATCCCTAGCCACTGCCAAAGTAAAAATAATCAAAGAACAAAAGTAAAGCTCATTTCAGTTTTGTCTATTTTGTGAAACACTGATGCCCCCCCCCCCCCCCCCCCCGGACAGCGCATGTTAAATATGAAAGCAGTATCACTAAGCATTTTATAAATATGAAAGCAGTATCACTAAGCATTACACTATTTTACTCCTCAATAGAACACAATTTAAACGAAAGCTCTTATATTAAGACCACCTTTGGGACTTTCAGGGCCTGACAAATCCAAAAATTTTCCACTCGCCAACCAGGCAAATAAAATATTTTTGCAGTTGCCTAGCTCAAAATCCTATTTGCCCAGGATTTTTGAATTCAAAGTGGGGTGGATGCGGGGGGATAATGGTGACGACGATGACGACCAACATTTATAAATATAATCCAAGGTTTGTATAAAGTTTCAAGCACAACATTTTTCCATTAGGGTCTAGTTATTTCATGTTTGTGTTTCCCTTTGGTGTCTTTGATGGGAGCTGTGGGTTAATTGTATCGATTCCTGATCATCAACGGTGCCATTTTTTCGACACGCGATCGGTAAATGACGTCATCCGACCCCAGCAACCCCACACGTGTTTAATGTCATTGTTGTATTTTAACGGGGCGTTTCTCTTTCATAAAAATCGTTTCGAACCAGTCAAAATATTCTCTCGAAAGCTAAACGGTTGTGGATAGAAAGCAGCGCTTTGCACAACTCCCGACGTATCCCCTGAATTTCCGTGTCAATAACCAACAACAACATACAGATGCGTTTACACAAATTAAAGCGTTCGACTTTTCCCGCAAAGCGTCTGCTGTTTGAACCAGGCATTGGCGGAACAATTCATCTACCGCTTATCCGCGACAGAAACAATCACCCATGTCATATTAATCACCCATGCCCTAAAAAAGATACATATTCCAGTTATAATAATTTCTGTAACAGGCACCTTTATTAATGCGTGAATCATTTTCACACCTCAGTGCATCTTATCAGTGAATATACCGTTAATTTCCAGCAGACTGACAGCGCCGATAATTGCACCCTGCTGTGAACTTACGGATTTAAGTTAATCTCTTGACCATTAATTGTGTCGAGTCAGTACCCTTACATCCCGACGCATAAAAAATGGTCGGTTCAGAAAAAAATGTGATAGGAAAATTCAATTTCCGGGATTTGTTTAGTTCTGTCCGGGATCCCGGGAGATCGTGTCCATTTCCGGGAGCCTCCCAGATGATCCGGGAGATATCGCATGTATGGACTTGTATCGGTGGCTCGGCAAACTACCACCGCGACTTGAACATATTCGTGTACCGGTAATCTATATTTAAATATTTCAATTTAAAACACCTTTTTTTTCCCAAAATCTTTGGAAGTCACAGTTTTCTCATTATCATACATTTAAATTAATATTATTATTATTATTATTTTTTTTAATTCATCTTAAAATAACATTTTAGAGGCAACGCTTTTCTGTAGATAAATGCATATATTTCAATAATGATCTCATAAATTACATAGTGTGATTTGAAAAAATAAGAAAAAAAAAAATCTTGATTTATCCTCCCTGCCTTAAGAGACAACCTGTCTTGAGAGACCACTTTTTGTTCTTCCCAAAGGTGGTCTTTCAAGAGAGGTTTGACTGTAATGAGAATCATACGAATAAAGTACATTCATTTCTTCCTCCGATGCCGAAAACCGCAGTCTAATCACACATTCCGTTGCTTTCATACCCGACAGAAAGTAACCAACAGCAACGGTTGTTTATAGGTCGCTAGTGATTTTAGGTGAACAGCTTAATGCCGCTTCCGATTTAGCGACTGTCCGGTTATACAGTGTGATACAAGGCAGAACTTCATAAAAGATAGCTAAGCCTGCTTCATTCTATCGTCCGCTCGGGTAACGAGAGATTAAAAAAAATATTAGAGCGTCAATTAACTCTCCAGTATTCAAAGAGTTCATTCTGTATGGCTGAGAAGACATTCGAATTGTATGATCTTCCATGGATAAGGCAGCATAGTTGGAGAATTTTTCTCCCACTGTAAATGAGACGTCCATTGTGGAAGGAATGATATTTAGATTGCTTAACTTCAAGTTTTTATACATGTCCCCGCAATGATTGGTTTAATTACGCAAACATTCGTCGTTTGATGCGACCATAAAAGAATACCGCATAGTGTCTTCTATTATGCCGTTCATTGTTTCAAATCGTTTCATATTGCTCAGTGTGGCTACTCATCTGATTCTGAATATAGTTTTCCACACCCTAATTAGCGTTGTTGGATAGATTAAAGCCATACCGCGAAACTTTAACAATCAGTCGAAGACGACACAGATTAGCAAAACATCAAAATAAGGTAAACAAAACAATTGAAGGTAATTGATGGACAGGATTACGCAGTAATTGTAGTTCAAAAGCAACAAAGTCATTCTCTCTATCTTGCATGTAATGTCAGAAATGCAGATATGAGTGTACATAATGCAATAAATTGGTATTAGTAAACAACTGTCTGTCGTATTTCACACCGAAGTGCCGTACTCTTAGGGAAACCACCGGGGTTTGGCTAGCGGTACGGATCCGTATCTTCTCTAGCCTGAATATCGGCAAGGCATAGGCTAAACCCTGGTTCATGATCGATATTGACCCGTATCTCTAGTTTGACCCGTATTCCAAGCCAAACCACCGGGTTTGGCTAGCGGTACGGGCCCGTATCCCTAGCCACTGCCAAAGTAAAAATAATCAAAGAACAAAAGTAAAGCTCATTTCAGTTTTGTCTATTTTGTGAAACACTGATGCCCCCCCCCCCCCCCCCCCCCCGGACAGCGCATGTTAAATATGAAAGCAGTATCACTAAGCATTTTATAAATATGAAAGCAGTATCACTAAGCATTACACTATTTTACTCCTCAATAGAACACAATTTAAACGAAAGCTCTTATATTAAGACCACCTTTGGGACTTTCAGGGCCTGACAAATCCAAAAATTTTCCACTCGCCCACCAGGCAAATAAAATATTTTTGCAGTTGCCTAGCTCAAAATCCTATTTGCCCAGGATTTTTGAATTCAAAGTGGGGTGGATGCGGGGGGATAATGGTGACGACGATGACGACCAACATTTATAAATATAATCCAAGGTTTGTATAAAGTTTCAAGCACAACAACTTTCCATTAGGGTCTAGTTATTTCATGTTTGTGTTTCCCTTTGGTGTCTTTGATGGGAGCTGTGGGTTAATTGTATCGATTCCTGATCATCAACGGTGCCATTTTTTCGACACGCGATCGGTAAATGACGTCATCCGACCCCAGCAACCCCACACGTGTTTAATGTCATTGTTGTATTTTAACGGGGCGTTTCTCTTTCATGAAAATCGTTTCGAACCAGTCAAAATATTCTCTCGAAAGCTAAACGGTTGTGGATAGAAAGCAGCGCTTTGCACAACTCCCGACGTATCCCCTGAATTTCCGTGTCAATAACCAACAACAACATACAGATGCGTTTACACAAATTAAAGCGTTCGACTTTTCCCGCAAAGCGTCTGCTGTTTGAACCAGGCATTGGCGGAACAATTCATCTACCGCTTATCCGCGACAGAAACAATCACCCATGTCATATTAATCACCCATGCCCTAAAAAAGATACATATTCCAGTTATAATAATTTCTGTAACAGGCACCTTTATTAATGCGTGAATCATTTTCACACCTCAGTGCATCTTATCAGTGAATATACCGTTAATTTCCAGCAGACTGACAGCGCCGATAATTGCACCCTGCTGTGAACTTACGGATTTAAGTTAATCTCTTGACCATTAATTGTGTCGAGTCAGTACCCTTACATCCCGACGCATAAAAAATGGTCGGTTCAGAAAAAAATGTGATAGGAAAATTCAATTTCCGGGATTTGTTTAGTTCTGTCCGGGATCCCGGGAGATCGTGTCCATTTCCGGGAGCCTCCCAGATGATCCGGGAGATATCGCATGTATGGACTTGTATCGGTGGCTCGGCAAACTACCACCGCGACTTGAACATATTCGTGTACCGGTAATCTATATTTAAATATTTCAATTTAAAACACTTTTTTTTCCCAAAATCTTTGGAATTCACAGTTTTCTCATTATCATACATTTAAATTAATATTATTATTATTATTATTTTTTTTAATTCATCTTAAAATAACATTTTAGAGGCAACGCTTTTCTGTAGATAAATGCATATATTTCAATAATGATCTCATAAATTACATAGTGTGATTTGAAAAAATAAGAAAAAAAAAAAATCTTGATTTATCCTCCCTGCCTTAAGAGACAACCTGTCTTGAGAGACCACTTTTTGTTCTTCCCAAAGGTGGTCTTTCAAGAGAGGTTTGACTGTAATGAGAATCATACGAATAAAGTACATTCATTTCTTCCTCCGATGCCGAAAACCGCAGTCTAATCACACATTCCGTTGCTTTCATACCCGACAGAAAGTAACCAACAGCAACGGTTGTTTATAGGTCGCTAGTGATTTTAGGTGAACAGCTTAATGCCGCTTCCGATTTAGCGACTGTCCGGTTATACAGTGTGATACAAGGCAGAACTTCATAAAAGATAGCTAAGCCTGCTTCATTCTATCGTCCGCTCGGGTAACGAGAGATTAAAAAAAATATTAGAGCGTCAATTAACTCTCCAGTATTCAAAGAGTTCATTCTGTATGGCTGAGAAGACATTCGAATTGTATGATCTTCCATGTTCAATGGAGTTGCAGAATCTTGGTAAGCTAGCTTGGAAAAAGCTGTAACGACAGGCAGTGACCAGCTACTGGGCACAGTAATTTCTCCCTGAGGAAGGTAGTCAGATATTTATGTTTTTACCTGGTTTTCTGGTGCCGAATAAACGCATTTTCAGCTACCCGGAAGATGTGAAACTAATCCAACATGCCAAAAAAAAAAAAACACGTAATTCAAACCACTTTCATGTTGAAATACATAAGTTGCAAAATTTCCGCAGAATTTGTTCCAGGAGCTTTAATATTTGTGCCGATTATGACTTACGAGGAACGATTACCCCTTGCGGGAGCATTATCCCTTACGGGGACAGAAAAAGCCAACTAAAGGGTGTCTGATTGAAATGCGTTACTTCATTCAACAAGTATAAGCATTTACAAAAATCTTGAGTCTACGATTAGCACACATTACGAGGACTGTTTAAATATGAATGCAAGTAGAACGTTTTCTCAAACACTAATGCGAAAATCACCTGGAAATAAATATCACAGCGTAGAAAAACATTTTACCTATACATTGATACCAAACCTGTTAAAATCCGTCCACATGGCATGTATATCGTTCGATAAACACTGTCTACTCTTGTATACTAATACAAAACATGGTTGGAAGAAGGTCAGTGTACGCCGTTGAAATACGGTCCTATATTAAGAATAGTTGTATTCTTGGTATACGGTGCAAAGACATTTTTGATGAAATATGTTCGGTTTATGGGCATAATGAAATGTCTTTTCCGACAGTTTTTCGTTCGTGTAAGAAATTCAGCTGTGGGCTAGGCTCAACAGAAGATGCACCACATGATCGTCGGCCGAAAAGAGCAACATCTGCCAAGATGGTTGCTAGAGTGAAAGAAATATTTGCTACCGATGCACGATACACCACTAGGCAAATAGTATGGTTGGCATCTCATTAGGAGCAGCTCATACAATTCTGAAACGGCATTTGAAAAAGAGAAATATCTGTGCTAGATTGATTCCCCATCTGTTGACAGATGAGCAGAAAAAGACACGCGTTCAGTGCGCCAAGAAGTTGCTTAAAAAGTTTCCAAATTACAATGCAAGGTCTTTCGCTAATGCCGTCACAGGTGACGAGACATGGGTTCACTTTTTTGAGCCAAAACGAAAGATTCAGAACAAAATATGGGCAACAAAGTATTGCAAAAGACCATGCATTGCAAAGCGGACCATGAGCGTCAAGAAGGTAATGTATGCCATATTCTTTTCAAATCAGGGCCCTGCTATTCAGGTTGCTGTGCCTAAAGGCAATTCTGTAAATGCGAAGTTTTACAAGAATGAAGTTCTTCGAAAATTGAAGAAATATTTCAAAGAACGAAGACCCGCAACTGGAATATTTCCTAGTCAAATGAAATGCGCTAAGGTTCTCCCAATTTTTAAAGGAGGGCAAAAATCAGACCCCTCCAACTATAGACCCATTTCTATATTGCCAACGATATCTAAAATCTTCGAAAAACATGTAAATAAGCATTTAATGAACTATCTAAATAAATACAAACTTATACACGAAAGTAAATCTGGCTTCCGACAAAAACACAGCTGTCAAACTGCTCTAGTTAAGCTAATCGACCAGTGGATGGCTTGTATTGATAAGGGTGATCTAGTGGGTGCTCTATTCATAGACTTTCGAAAGGCCTTCGACGTAGTCGATCATTTTATACTTATACAAAAACTAGCAATATATAAAATTGATATAGTATCTCTAAATTGGTTTATCTCATATCTTAATGACCGCAAGCAGGCAATAAAAAGCGACAAAGGTCTTTCTGAATTCACTACAATGCAATATGGTGTTCCTCAAGGATCAATCCTTGGCCCAACACTCTTTTTACTTTTTATCAATGATCTCCCTCTCTTCTTGAAACATAGTTATGCTGATCTCTATGCAGATGATGCCACATTTCATACAAGTAGTCTATGCTTGGATACCATAGAAAGCTATCTACAGGATGATGCTGATACATCACTTGTTTGGGGTAGACTAAACAAAATGTTTGTTCATTTTGATAAAACATTTTATATGGTCTTAGGTACTAGACAAAGATTGAACAACTCACATTCACTCCAGCTGACCATTAACCAAGCTCAAATCAAACAAACCACCACTCAGAAACTTCTTGGCATGCATATCGATGATAAACTGACTTGGACGACTCATATTGATCATTTGTGTTCTGCAATCTCCTCAAAGATATCTCTATTGCAACAGTTATCAACTTATGTTTCCAGTAATACTCAGAAAAAATTCTATCACGGTTACATTCTACCACTTATTGATTATGGATCTGTAATCCTAATCTATTTCTTCAAGCCCCAAATGGCTGGGACGATGCATCTTACAAGTGGACAAATATTCTCATACCAAAGACCGCATTTTCGCGTTTTCTTGTTCATTAAGGGACCGAGAATCCAAAATACCGCAAAAAAGTGGCTTGAGAAATAAATCCTCCAATACAGTAACTGTTACTATAGTTGACTCTCGTTATCTCAAACTCTGATATCTCAAAGTATGGCTAAAGTCAAACTAAATTTTGAGTACTATTATGATAGTTTTGCTCTTTATTCATTATATTTCAACTCCTTTCATCTCAAACAACTGTTATCTCAAACCGAATATTCCGGTCCCTTGGAGTGTGAGATAACGAGAGTCGACTGTATAAGTATCGTATATCAAAGTTCTTCTCGCTACACAAAGTGGAACCTGTGGAAGCATTCATTGTATTCCGGGAAGGGTATGTATGATGCTACACAGATGTCACCTATCTGATCAACTCCCATTGCGTTAACAAGAAAAGCAATGTGAGTTTGGGTTTAAACTACTAAAAGGAGAAATTTTTCAGATGAAGCTTTCTTGTATACCTTTTCCCAAAAAAGTGTGGATTATGGATTCCCACCAGGCTCACCTCGTCAAGGCGGTTCTAAGTTTCAGACATAAGGTAAGTAAAGTGCATACCTGTAAACCTACTTCTCCCCATAAAAACTGGATTTTTAAACGAAACATGCTTTTAAACGAAACAATACTAGACTGAAGTGACTGTCAATTAAATTATTAAATCATGAATGCCACTCTATGCTTTCATTCCTAAGGTCATTACCCGTTTCTGTTTTACGTCTTCTGGACACCGAGGCGAATAAATTCTACGATAGTTCTAATCAGTTATATGATGCGGCTCTTTTAACTAGAGGCTATACTCAGCATACTCTCCGTCCTTACATTGATTCTGAAATTAATCATAAACGCCATTTCTTCAAAATATCCTTCATTAATAAGGGTATGGATTTTATAGATTTGCCCAGTATTTTCCGTGAGAGCTCGGTGCTTTCTTCCATTCCTGCTTATTTTCAAAATACTGAAACACCTAATAATTTGCTATAAATATAACAAACCTGTTAGATCTATCATTTTTAATTTCAATAAACTTGTTTCAGTTCTTGATATTGATACTAATACTCTGATTCATGTGATTGTAAAAACTCAGTATATTGCTATCCTGCTGCTGGTCATTTAATTACTGGCAATTTGAAAATTATTCCCGATTCTAGGATAAGGAATATAATTTCTAAAGGACCGAAATATCGGTTTCCTTCCAAAACTGATTTCAGTAAATATAGAGATGAAATCGCTGCTGCCTTGAATGAATTCGGTAATCGATGGTGTAAGCGAGAGTATCGTTGAGCATAAAGTCCTTAAGGACTGGAAACTTAGCATTTTAAAACTAGTGAATAAACGCATTTCTTTCTATTCTCAAAATACTAACTTATTACCTCCTAAGCCTAAGACGTCTTTACGTCATCTTAAACTAGGTATTCAAGAATTTCATAAGAAGTTTGTTTTGGCCCCTGCAGACAAGGCCGCTAACAACGTTGTCGTTGTGTGACGGCTCCACTATGTTAACACGCTTAAGCAGGAGCTTGGTGGTACCAAGGCATATGAACTTCAGCATTTAGCTGAAGAGAGAGCTATAGTAAATGAACATATTTGTCATTCAGCCACCAAGTTTGCTGTGTGTGTTACCGAAGGCCAAGACAAGCTTCCTACGCTATACTGGTTACCAAAACTTCATAAAAGACCTTCAAAGCACGGTTTATTGCAAATTCTAGCTCTTGCTCTACCACTGAACTTTCTAAATTATTAAATGCCCGCCTTACTGCTATTACAACGCATGCGATTAAATATTGTGATAAAGTCTTTGAAAGATCAGGAAGAAATCTGTTTTGGTCTAAATTCGAATGAGGTTTTAAAAAAATTGAAATCCAGACGTTTTCGTGCTTCAAGTCTGTCTACTTATGATTTTTCCACTCTTTACACTACACTTCCTCATAATCTTATAAAAGAAAAGCTTAATAATTTAATTGAATGGGCTTTTCACAGAAAAGATTCTCTCTATCTTGCATGTAATGTCAGAAATGCATTTTTCACTTCTAAAGAGCATAAGAATTATACAGTTTGGTCATGTCAGAAAGTATGTGATGCTTTCACCTTTCTACTTGACAATATTTATATTAGATTCGGTACTAAGTTATTTAGACAAATTGTGGGTATTCCGATGGTTACGAATTGCGCACCTCTTGTGGCTCATGTGTTCTTGTATTGTTATGAAACAGACTTCATGTTGTCGCTTTCCATTGATAACCAATCTGAAATTATTGAATAGCTCCACTTCTATATATTTAGATAATTTATTAAATATTGATAATACCAATTTCGATGGTTTGATCAGTCAGATTTACCCCCCCCCCCACCCCCCCCCCCCCAACTTCAGTTAAATAAAGCAAATTCTTCTGATACCGAGGCCCCGTTTTTGGATTTACATCTGTCTATTGTAGATGGGTTTGTTTCGTGCAAAATTTATGATAAACGCGATGACTTTGATTTTGAGATGTGGTTCTTTGATTATTTGTGTTCACGGAGAGGTTGCACTGATGAGTTAGGAGGCCTTCATGCGGACTGAACAAATTATTTGTCTAGTTCGCGACGGAAGTAAGGCCGAGGATTGTGGCTACGTAAAATCGATTTAAGCCCCCCCCCCCCCCCAGTGGAAATCTTTCCACTGACCGTTCCAAGGCGGTTCTTCTGTGGCGGTTTATTTATGTTTTTGTTTGTTACTTACTGTGTGTATCACTTGTGTCTTTTTATTTTGGATGGCCATATGGCCATTTTGGGGGAAAGTAACTGTCCTTATGGCCTTCCTTTGATTAGGTTTCCATTATGGTATGGTCGCTTCATGTTTGTGTTTCTTTCCCTTTGGTGTCTTTGTTGGGTGGAGTAAGTTAATTGTATCGATTCCTGATCTTTGTTTTACTTCTACTTTACCTGGGAATTCATCACGCAGGCTTGTTAACGCGATGCATACCCAAACAGTATGATGTGTGGATATGGTTTCACGTTTAAAAGGCCGGCCTCGGATGCGTGTCTGTTCGATACCTGTCGGTTAGGCAAAATTCTTTTGATGTGATTATGAAATCTTTTCTACGGTCATTCTCTCCATTCCGTTGATTCAAGACGGACAGTTGTCAGTTTCTGGTGAAAATGCATGTACCGATTGACGCTTACATATTAGCCTACACAGGAAAAGTGTGGATAAGTCAACTGACAGGCTCAAAAATGATCTAAATAGTGTTGACAGGGCCGTTAAAATACCATACAAATAAATTGACGTTTGATATGTGTAAGCATGCCCATTTCCGCCAGTCTGTGTGCCCCTGTAAAATGATTGGGCTCAGACCATAATTCAAGATATACGCATTACAAGGGTAAAGCTAGGAAGGTTAAAGGAATCAGGCAAGTGTATTAATATTGCATTTATAAGAGCTCTACTGAGCTTATTTTGATTATGCCACATTGAATAAAGACCCCGCCCATAGAAATAGATAGGGCTGCATGATGCTTCCTTGCAGAGCTGAAACCGAGGGTACATGGTAAACTGCTTAGAGGTTGTAAAGTAGAAGTAAAACAAAGATCAGGAATCGATACAATAAACTGACTCCACCCACCAAAGACACCAAAGGGAAAGAAACACAAACATTAAGCGACCAGACCATAATGGAAACCTAAACAAAGGAAGGCCATAAGGACAGTTACTTTCCCACAAAATGGCCATATGGACATCCAAAATAAAAAGACACAAGTGATACACACAGTAAGCAATAAACAACACCATAAATAAACCGCCACAGGAGAACCGCCTTGGAACGGGGGGGGGGGGGGGGGGGGGGGGGGGGGGGGGGGGCTTAAATCGATTTTACGTGGCCACAATCCTCGCCCTTACTTCCGTCGCGATTTAGACAAATAAGCCTGTCCAGGAAGGCTGGTGCGAGTCGGACCATACATGCATATAACACTATTGGTTCATTGGGCGACAGGGCTTGAAGTTTAATTTCATCTCATTGTCGGGTAAAAGTCCTTAAAAATTGCAAACAAAGTCTGCAAAGTGACCTGTAAATTATTGAAGGGGACTTTAAACTTCAAATCAAACAAATAAATGCAAACCCTTGTGTAATAGACTGGTTAAATTTGGCTCCCGTTTTACGGCTTTATTGAGAATACCCCACTTATTAATCAGACGTGGGCGAAAACTGGAGTACCGGAGAAAAAAAATCATCACTGGCCTTGTCATATATTTCTTTTTCTAAAGAATAAGTAACTGATTTGTCATGGTTGAACTCTTCTTCTATATCAGAGTTTTTTTTGTTCGATGGAACTGATTTCTTGCGTTTTGTATCGCCAGGAGTAGAATTTTTTTTTTACTTTATCAGATCTCTGTACAGTTTTGAGGTATGTATCTTCATTGTTGTTAGAATATTTGTCACTAGAGATTCAAGAATTCACTTTCAGTCAAATTTTACTATAGCATTCTTAACATTTTGTCTTGGGGATGTAATGACGAGAATTGGTTCACCTGTGTTCAAAGATGATGTTTCCAATTGAATTTCATTTCTGTTTTCGGGTTGAGAATGTGTAATTGATACTAGCGGATCTACTAAAGTGTCTTCGGATTCACTGATCCTGATTGTGTCTGAGTCTACAAGGGAATTGTTTATATCTTCACAGGTCTCGTCTGCGACAAGTTAATCCGCCATCTGCCTACAAGACAGGCAGGCATGCCCTGTGCCAGCTGATTTATAAATCTCAAAAAGTCCCTCACACTCACTGTGCATCCATGAGGAGCAATAATTGCACTGGATTCCCTCATTTAGACATTTACGACAAGGGAACCGATCTAATCGAACTATATTTGGTTAGAGGAAATAACGTCAGTTTAGTTTCCACGGTTCAGCCAACGAGTATAGGTGGGTACGACTATGGTTGGCTGGTTCTCAGTTTTCCCTAAAGCACTGCAGAACACTAGAATCAGTAATTTCTTTCGTAGGCATTGATCGATTGTTATACTGGCAATAAAGTGCAATAAAAGTAACGGCTACCAAACTAAACTAAACTTGATCGAACTTCCTCTTGATTGTACCGATCCCTGATCATTGCCCTCATTTCTAGTCTATGTATTTATCAAGCTGTACCGTGTTGCCCTGAGAGGTTTTGTCTTCACTTCCCTGATCATTGCCTTCACTTAAGGCGTAACTATACCATTTAGTGGCACAGAGCCCTTTCTGATATTTAATCTCCATCAGTTAGTCTCAACCCCAAAGTTCTGAAACCGAAACGGATGATGGACAAGACCCGGCAAACACAGTACATCCCCCTCTGAGCACACACGGACCGACGTAGCCCATGAGCTAGGTCAACTGGAGATGTCCAAAGTAGCGAGACTTGCAAAATTTAAAAATATAACAAAAAGTGACAATCAAATCCGCTAAGATACATGTCTCACCTGACAAGTCAGTCTTAGTTTTCAGAAAATTTAGAATTTAATACTGCAAAAAATAAAGATATTATATAGTTATTTAAATCAGTACTTGAGTACTGACGTCAACACCGCAGTATCAACCTCAGCACTATGGAACCGATACTGAGCAGATGATACCCTCGGGGACGAACATATCATCAACCAGCAGAGATACCGACCCAGTGGTTGCAATTAAGGCATAACTATACCAAATTTAGTGACACAGAAGATATAGTATACCCCCGTCAACCGAAGTTTTTCCTATACAAAGTGAGGATTAGAGATGTACTCATTACACGGACTTATTAACGTGCCGTAACAATTCGGTTCTAACGAGTGTTCACAATCTATGTTGTGAAACTGATGGGGGAAAATGTAGCAACTCGACCGGGGCTCGAACCGGGGAGTTTTTAATCTTCATCAGTGTGTCTCAGCCTCAAAGTTCTGAAACCGAAACGGATGATGGACAAGACCCGGCAACCACAGTACATCCCCATCCGAGCACACACCGGCCGATGTAGCCCATGAGGCAGGTCAACTGGTCTTCTATTATGAAACAAAAGTTGTCTATGTCAGGCTGTATACATCTTGTTCTATCGTGAAGCATGTGCTTATCTATCTATCTATCTATCTATCTATCTATCTATCTATCTATCTATCTATCTATCTATCTATCTATCTATCTATCTATCTATCTATCTATCTATCTATCTATCTATCTTCGCATACTGCTCACGCCCTCGCGGGCATTTTTGAAGGGTCTGCATGTCGTGATATGAAAAATGAAAAGTAAAAGCACGATAGAAAGTCTAGGTCAAGATGTTAGGTTAAAATATAGACCGATAAGAGATTGAGACATAAAAATGCATGACTTAGGCGGACCACCCTTAAAAGGACTGAAGTATGCAGCCGGGCCCATCGAAGTCTAACTGTTGGTTTTCTTTTGCTCAAGCATTTCAGTGGTTTTTTGCTGTCCAGTCCTCACCGTTGATTCATCTTTGTGGTTGTTTGGTTTTTGTGTTCTCGGAGATGTTGCACTGATGAGTTAGGAGGCCTTCATGCGGACTGAACAAATTATTTGTCTAAATCGCGACGGAAGTAAGGGCGATGATTGTAGCTGTGTAAAATCGATTTAAGCCCACTCTCTCTCCCCCCCCCCCCCCCACCAAGTGGAATTCGTTTTAATTGACCGTTCCAAGGCGGTTCTTCTGTCGCGGTTTATTTTTGTTATGGTTTGTCTTTGAGTCTGGTTTCGCTTTTATTATTTTGTTTTGGATGGCCATTCTGTGGGAAAGTAACTGTCCTTTTGGCTTTCCGCTATGAGGTTCTAGTTATGTCATGTTTGTGTAACACTCCCTTTGGTTTCACTGCTGGGAGCTGTGGGTTAATTGTATCAATTCCTGATCATTGCCTTCACTTCTATTTTAAAAGGCTAAAACAGTTTAAAAACAGGCATATCTGTCTAAGGCTTTGGGAACTGCAACTGTTCAATCTCTACCTGGAATATGTCAAGACTGGGACAAGTCGCAGCTTTCTCTTGGAGGGCATTCCACTGAACAATGGTCAGTGGAAAAAAAACGAATGCTTGTATGTATCATTGCCAGTATGAATTTGACGAAATGTCATAGAATGGCAATACTTTGAAATCCTATGAGCACGGGGTTGGATATAATCAGGAACGGGCATAGCCAAAAGGTCACTGACGATCTTGTAGAAAAGACAAGGACGTACCACTGAACGTCTTCCTTCAAGGGATTGCCAGTCCAACTTGTGCAACAATGAAGAGACACTAGTTGTTCTGGCATAGCCATTTATGGCCCAACGGGCTGCACGACTTAGGACCATTTCAACCTTATGGGTGTTCCTCTTTGTATGGGGTCTCATATGGCTGAAGCAAACTCCAGCTGTGGACGTACAAGGGTCTGGTAGGTCATTTCCTGGACTTTGGGTAACTTTTGTTTTTATATTTCTCTTTATAAAGGCGAGAGACATGTTTGCATTCGCTGTAACTCTGTCCACGTGAGTGTTCCAGTTAAGGTTGTTGGAAATGTCCATCCCTAAGTACCCGGCACTAGTGCCCACCTTCGGGAACTGGGCATGAAGTACATACCCTGTATTTAAGGGGGTCATTGAAGCAGTCACCCGCATAACCTAACACTACGAGGGGTTAAATTCCATATCCCACTTTGATTCCCATGCCTGTAGTCGGTCCAAGTCACGTTGTAAGCAGTCACTGTCATGCTTAGATTCAATAGTCAGGTAAATGGCAGCATCGTCGGCGAAGAGACGCACCTGTGAGACAATGTCCTGGGGGAGATCATTGATGCAGGCCAAGAACAGAATTGGCCCCTGGACAGAGCCCTGTTGGATTCTTGATATCACTGGGACCGAGTCTGATTCCTGATGTCACTGGGACAGAGTGTGAATCCTCGCCCGCAACAAAGCTGACGATTTTCTTTTCTTTCTTTTTCTCCTATTACTGCTACTCGCTGACATCTGAGCATTACGAGCAGGACTTCCTGAGGTTGACTTCCTGCATTGCTTAGAAATGCCTGAATCCAGCGTAACGTGGGACCTCTTACACCGTAGGAGTGCAATTTTTGGATAAGCTTTGAATGCTTTACCCTATCGAACGCCTTTGGGAAATCGAGGAGGACCAAGTCAGTCCGTTTACCCTGACTAGACCTGCGGGCAAGATCCTCAACAAGGGAAACCAGTTGAGTCTCACAAGAGCGTCTCTCCTTGAAACTGTGCTGGAGGTCGTACATGTGGCCATTTATATCAAAATGTTTTACAAGATTGGCAGCTATAATATGCTCCATTACCTTACACAAGATACGTGTAAGATCGCCTTTCTTGAACAAAGGTTGCACGTTAGCAGATGTCCTATGAGTGGGTACAGTACCTTTCTGGAGAAATCTCTCAAAGAGGATTTTCAGAATGGGGGCGAGGTCCTCTCTGAGTTCTTTCAGAGGGGCGTGATAGCTCAGTTGTTAGTGCACTTGCCTCTGATGCTAGAGGCCCCCGGTTTGATCCCCGGAGGCGGTGATTATTTCGGTGTCCGAACCGGCTCCAATGGCATCATTTTCTTTCTTTCTTTCTTTCTTTCTTTCTTTCTTTCTTTCTTTCTTTCTTTCTTTCTTTCTTTCTACTTATACTGCGATCGGTCACATTTAACCATTACTCGCAGGTGTACATTACATACACTCCAGGTTGCAGGGTTGAAAGCCTACACAGTAATCATGCAATTACTGTAGGGGTCTTTAACCTGCACAGGAGATGACTCTTCCTGCAAAGGGGGGCATCCAGTTAACGTCCCGATCCAAAGGACGGTGCACTTTTGTCATTCATCCCTGCAAATGATGCCAATGGAGCGTGTTCGGACACCGAGATAATCACCGCCTCCGGGCATCGAACAGGGGGCCTTTAGTATCAGATATAAGTGCACTTACCACTGAGCTATCGTCTCATTTGCAGGGATGAATGCCAAAAAGTGCAACGTCCTTCGGATCGGGGCATTAACTGGAGGCCCCCTGTGCAGGAAGAGTCATCTCCTGTGCAGGTTAAAGACCCCTACCATAACCAGTGCTTCAGCTGAAGTGCACGACCCGCCGGATGCTTTTAGCTTTATGAGTGTTACCATATATGGGTATGGCGGCCATTTTGGTCATGTGACCTGGACCTAAAACGGTTCCCCCAATAAATGCATCTTATCGTAAGGAGCAAAAATATATCTTATACTATAGTACTGTACTCTGAATCGTTTGCAGGATAAAATGCATTCTCACATTTTCCAATACAAAAGCATATGTGTCAAAGTTTGACCTTGCCACAAAGAAGGTCAAGGTCAACCCAGGGTCGCTATTTTAGCAATTTATGATGGGCCTACGTCCCAGATGCCATTTATCAAGTTTCGTGGAAATCTGCCCAGTGGTTCTGGAGAAGACTATTTTTGAAGGGTTTTTACCATATATGGCTTGGCGGCCATTTTGGTCATGTAACCTGGACCCCATGAGCAAATTTTGGTTTCCCCCATTCCATAGAAGCTCCATATGAAATTTGACTTCAATCGGCCCAACGGTTTCTGAGGAGAAGCAGTTCGAAAATGTTCACATTTTTCGCCTCGTCGAGGCTATACTAAATGGAATGTAATATTTCGCAAGTTCATTGGTTAGATCTGATATCTATCAGTATGCCAAAAATTGTTTAAATATTCCAAGCGGTTAAGTCACTATCACCAATTTTCACGAAACGGGTTACGGACGGATTGACAGACAGACCATATATGGCTTGGCGGCCATTTTGGTAATGTGAGCTGGACCCCATGAGCAAAGTTTGGTTTAGCCCCATCCCATAGAGGCTCCATATGAAATTTGACTTCAATCGGCCCAACGGTTTCTAAGGAGAAGCAGTTCGAAAATTTTCACATTTTTTCGCCTCGGCGAGGCTATACTAAATGGAATGTAATATTTCGCAAGTTCATTGGTTAGATCTCATTGATATCTATCAGTATGCCAAAAATTGTTTAAATATTCCAAGCGGTTAAGTCACTATCAACAATTTTCACAAACGGGTTACGGACGGACGGACAGACAGACAGACCATATATGGCTTGGCGGCCATTTTGGTCATGTGACCTGGACCCCATGAGCAAATTTTGGTTTCACCCATCCCATAGAGCATGATAGAGGCTCCATATGAAATTTGACTTTAATCGGCCCAACGGTTTCCGAGGAGAAGCAGTTCGAAAATTTTCACATTTTTCGCCTCGGCGAGGCTATACTAAATGGAATGTAATATTTCGCAAGTTCATTGGTTAGATCTCATTGATATCTATCAGTATGCCAAAAATTGTTTAAATATTCCAAGCGGTTAAGCCACTATCACCAATTTTCACAAACGGGTTACGGACGGACAGACAGACTGACAGATTGACCGAATGACAGAATGACACGGTGATTTTAGGGCACTCTTAGAAAATCAACCGACTTCAGTCGGTCGCTTTTTCTGCGGGTCGTGCAATTACATGATTACTGTGTAGGCTTTCAAAATAGAAGTAGAGGCAATGATCAGGAATCGATAAAAATAACCCGCAGCTCCCACCAGAGACACCAAAGGGAAAGAAACACAAACAGGAAGCAACAGGCCCCAACGGAAACACCAACAGCGGAAAGCCAAAACGACAGTTACTTTACCACAAATGGTCAAAAGGCTATTCAAAATAAAATAATATAAGCGACACAAACACCCAAAGACAAACCATAACAAAACTAAACCGCGACGGAAGAACCGCCTTGGAACGGTCAGCGGAAACGAATTCCACTGGGGGGGGGGGGGGGGGGGGGGGGGGGGGGGGGGTAGGGGGTAGGGGGGCTTAAATCTATTTTACGTGGCCACAATACTCAACCTTACTTCCGTCGCGATTAAGACAAATAATTTGTTCAGTCCGCATGGATGCCTCCTAACTCATCAGTGCAACATCTCCGTGAACACAAAAATCAAACAACCACAGAGATGAAACAACGGTGAGGACTCGACAGCAAGAAACAACAGAAATGCTGGAGCAAAAGAAAACAAACAGTTAGACTCCAATGGGCCCGACCAGAGACAAAGCATCAGGTACCAACCAAGATAAGCCCCTTTACGTTGAACCGTCATAGAATCTGAGGCCTGACCC